>JAQQZR010000012.1:8769023-8787478 GCA_030068235.1 Notoglanidium macrostoma
ACACACTCACACACACACTCACACACACACTCACACACACACTCACACACACTGTCTCACACACACTGTCTCACACACACTGTCTCACACACACACACACACACACACACTGTCTCACACACACACACACACACACACACTGTCTCACACACACACACACACACACTGTCTCATATATACACACAAAGGAGCTAATAAGCAAGATAACAGTTAAGCAGGACAAATGGCTAATGAGACTACTTTGTTATTCAAAGAGAAAAAGGCACTTGGACACCATAAACAGTAATCAACAACTTTTCTTACCTTACAGTCAAAAGCAGCTACACTCAAAAAAGAGAAAAAAGACTAAATGACTGCAGTTAACATATAACTATGTTTCTCTTCAACAGACAACCATTCAAAAAACACTGCTTCTCACACGCTGTTTTTCCTGCCATACAGGCTCGCTTGCTCTTTGTGTGTGTGTGTCTCTCTCTGATGACGGCTCTCTTGGGGTGTTATTGACTTCATATTCTCCTTGTTGCTTCCTGCTTCACCGTGTGTCACATGGCCAACTACAACATATCTGATTGGCGGGGAAGTATTGCATGGCTGCGAAAGTGCTAAAATGACCACAGGGCTTTTGGGCAGTGGTGGAGAAAGAGGCGGAGTACAGATGTTTGTGCTGCCAGCTGGAGAGCCCCCGTGACTTATGGCATACTGTGAGCATTAATAATACACAAACGCACACACATGGTGCTTTTACTATCTGTATGTGGTACTGTCTTTGAAATATATGCACTACAGTAGATAATTAATGTTCCCCCAACACCATCCCCATATATTTCAAAAACATGTTTCACTTGACTTCTGCTAGGCTACTCAAAGCACAGGATCGTAAATATTCAAATGTGTATTTTTTGCATTCAAACATGTAAATATTATGAAAATTATGGATTAGTACTCAAACAGTGAAATTCATTCTGGCAGGTGTAATACTGGTCTCGGCCTTACAGATACGAAGTACCCGTTTCAGAATCTGTTCCACTTTCATTATTTTATGAAAGGTATTAAATCTAATGGAGGAATATTTTGTGACTTCTGTTAGTGCAGTATGTTTCAACTGGCAGTTAAAAAGTCTAGATTTGAAGCACATAAGCAGTGCACAGCATATAATCCTTCTCTGTAATTGAATAATAAGTGAAATGTATAGAGCAACCCAACTAAAATATTGTAAATAAATCTTTAATGAACTGGAAATATTTTGTATCCTACACTAATATAAAACGGAATAAATTGTATAATTAAAAGTTTACAATGGTACTTTTTCATCTGAGCAAACTAAAAGACAGTGTCTGACATCTCACATTAAGCCAACATGGCATCATTTCCAGACACGCATTTCAACAGACTTATGAAAGTAAGGCATATGTCAACTATCTTCTTGGTCATGGTTTGTTAGGACACAGTTCATACCACCACTTGCAATATGACTGACAGTATGATGAAGAGCGCATTTCACAATACACTAAAGGCCAATTCACGCCGTGTCATGACTCGCGTTCAAATCCATTTGATCAAGAGTTTCCATCCACACCCAGGATATCATGTGCACGTCTGCGAGGCTCTGAATTCCAATAAATGTGTGTCACTGTGCTTGTTTTATATTTTTTCCCCATATATAATAACCATCACACCAGCATCGGAAAACACAACCAACACAGATATAGGCCGGCTGGCCTACTAGCAATGCGAGTTCTTGTTCTTACAGCAAGGTGTGTTACAAACCGACGGTCATTTATACAGGAACCTAAGGAGGTAATGAGCAACTGGTGAGTGTAATCAGTAAACAGAAGCGTTTGCTCAGCTTGGCTGAGAAGTGGGTGTGGCCGTCAGTGGGACTTCCTGGAGACTCCGACAGCCTATCGTTTCAGCCATCAGACTGGGCTGATTCTGAAACACCATGTCCAGTGAGGACACAGGGTAAGCCTCAGCCTACTGCAGAAAAGGAGGATCCACCGAGAATAGCACTCAAGTAAAGAACTTGGTCCAGAAAAAAGGAACAGCCTATAGATTATGAGCCATAATAGAGAGCTGTGAACTGGAGGTCTTGGGGTTGCTGTGTGTGTGTGTGTGTGTGTGTGTGTGTGTGTGTGTGTTAATCCATCACTCACTGCAGCAGTTCCTGGTCACTAAGGGCAGTGGACTGCAGGAGCTGGAATATATGGGAGGACTCAGAGGAGCTGCTCAGGTCCCCGTCCCTGCAGCTCTTAGCAGTCAACTTATACAGGCTGGAACAGCTGAGTGCTAACTCCAACGCATCCATCCAGCAACGGCCTGCGCACACGAGAGACAAGGTTAGGTCTAACCATACCAAATCCAACATACTGTTTAATTACTTAATCAAGTTCAGATAAACCGTGTCGCTATGTAGGATTAGGAAACCAAGTCTCCACCACCAGAGTTTATATAGTGATGTATTTTCCAGCACTTTCACAGAAAAAAATGATTTTTTTGGTACAACACAGATCATCTAGTTAGCTTAATGTCATATGACTTTGGTATGAATAAAAGTCTCAGTGGGGGCCTGTAGTTACAGTTCTGTAAAGAGACGAATAATGTTATGTCCTGAACACCTTGAAACACTGCTAGCTATTTAGTTTACAACCGTAATTTACATTATTTTATTTCAGTGCTCAACAGTGTTATAATGGTTTTGTAGGCTATTTGGAAAAAGCAGTAAATGTTCATTGTTTATACAACCCTTGTTGTTACTTTCACTTTCTAAACAAGCCATGTTGAACTGGAGGCCAGGAATAACGGTGTAAATTACTCAACTGGCTTTTGATCTTTTTTTTTTTTTTCCATGTTCAGTGTTGAGATCTGATTAAATAGACTACTAAGAGAGATAATTGGTTACTGTAGAGTACGTGCACATGTACATGGAAAATTACCTAGTATTTTTATCAAATGCTATGCACGATTGCTGTGATACCTTTAGCAGTGCCCCTTGAAGTATAGGAGACCTTGATGTGTTAAAAAACAAAACAAAAAAAAAAAAAAAAACAATCCAAACAGGACAGTGACAGTTGACCTCTAATATGGTGCTAAAAAAAAATCTAACTGATTTAATTTAGCTTTTAGTATAGTGCTTTTAACGATAGACATTATCCCAACACATCTTCACAGAATGCCGGGTGTAACCAGAAGTGACAGTGGCACGAAAAACTCTCCGATGCATGAGCATGAGGAAGAAACTTTGAGAGGTCCCAGAATTACACATCCTTTTTACTATCCAGCAATTATAAATCAGTTCTATTCTATAAGTGTATTATAGAGTTAAACAGTACACTAAGAGCCTGTTCAAACTCGGTTTTAATATGATTCCTGGGTGTTCGGATCACAAGTGGACACCGCTAAACGCAAGTGTACACGACCACCAAGACACAATCACTCAAACCACTTGGTCTGGGATGCATGTGACCACATATCTTTTGTAATGTAAACTCTAATGTAAAATCTGGCCTGACATGTCCCCGGCAAGAACGTAACAGGAAAATACATCATTAATGCAGGCTGTGGTTGTTTTGGTGATAGCGCACCAATGCTCAATAAACTGAAGAGTAGCACTGATGTATGTGGTTGGAGTGCAAGAAAACAAGGACAATAACTGTAAGCAGGGACGTTTGACCTTCCAGCAGAAGTGACTTGTGCAGTAATGAAATCTGAGTACAAGTGGTCAGCTGGACACCTTGGAGATGTATGATAGACACAGGTGTAAATGGCGATGTGTCTCAGCTATCCGCTTGTGACCTGATCACCCGAGATGAATTTTAAAGCCAAGTGTAAACAGGGCCTCAGTGTGTTTCAGTATGAGCATGTTATGAATAAGATTCCTGGGATGAGCACAGGACAGTCTTCATAATTACAGCAGCAGTTCTTAGGTACAAATCTACAGTATCCAATATTGAGATTATTCAGTAAAGAAAGGGTGACACTTACAAATATTTAAAAAAAAAAAAAAAAAAAAAATTATGATGGTATTATATTATATTAATGACAAAAGGTTGCAAACTAATTGTCAGGTTCACCTATGGAATAACAAAACTATGATGTCTGGCCTGGAACATACACGGTTACATACACATGCATATATACTCACCATCAGACTC
The DNA here is from genome assembly GCA_030068235.1 of Notoglanidium macrostoma. Taxonomy (NCBI): domain Eukaryota; kingdom Metazoa; phylum Chordata; class Actinopteri; order Siluriformes; family Auchenoglanididae; genus Notoglanidium; species Notoglanidium macrostoma. The sequence continues at coordinate 8,773,175 of JAQQZR010000012.1, forward strand.
AGACGCTGCTCTAAAGATCAGGTAATTGCTAGGAAGAGGCTGTGTGATGGAGCCGACGGTCTCTCCTTTAGGGCCCTGGGATTAATTAATCAACCAATTAATGAACTGCCTTCCAGTTAGCACGCCAATAAAACCATCACATTTAATGAGGCATGCAGAGACAATTTATTTTATTTACATTGCAAAGCCCTACTCATTTTCAGGATCACCATGCAAGAGTGACATACATTAGAACAACGAAATGTGGTTTATAAATCAACAGACTCGGACATGTCTAACCTTCATAGCCCAGATCGACTTCTCTAAGGGGTGGTAAAGCTTAAAGCAGAAGCCGTCTTTCTTCGAGGGCCGTTCAATCAGTTTGCAGGCGTTTAGTATGATCGTCCCCACCCAGTGCTCGGAGCTCGGGGTTTTATAGATCAGGAGAACCCCGGGCTTCAGCGCGCACCACAGTTTCGTCCAGCTCTTCAGTGTCCCTCGGATCTAATGGACAAAAACAAACATTTGCGTAAGGCCACTTATCCGGACACTTTATTAATTAAAAGACAACTGAAACGATGACAAAAGTTTGTATACCTTTAACCAGTTAGAAATTATGACAACACTGGGGTCCTTTAGAGCACTGAATAGCTCTTTGGCTGCCCTCTTCTTTTCCTGGCGGTAATTCTTTTTCTGAACCTGGAAAGAAAAAATGAAAACCATGAAGTGAGCCAAATGTAAAATGGAGTAAAAAACAAACAAAACTAAACAAAAAAACCTCCCGCACACAAATACAGCCAGCAAAAGCACATTCACAATGTCACCACTAGGGGGAGTGAGAGATACAGACACGGTTCCCTGAAAACTCTAGAACATATCTAGAACTCAGCCCTTTCTGTCAGGTCTGTCCAATCTTATCAGCAGGTTAATATTCTAACCCATCAGATGCACACCTGCTTTAACACCTGATCCTCAAACAACCAATTTGAGGTGTGTTCATGCTTGGTTGGAATGAAAACCTGCGGACAACATGGCCGGCTACAGATAAGATTGAACACCCTGTGTCATGTTTAAGGACTAGCACGTGAGCTAGAAAAACATGGCCAAGCATGTTCTCATCTGCGCGCTCTGCTTTAAATGCACACCATCACATAGATCACTAATTAGCAGAGAGGAGTCTCTTCGCTAACAGTGTCGTATAGCTGCATTTTACGTTAGTTTTCTCATAAAGGTGACCTTGAGCATTGAAAATATCGAGTGAAAAAGTAATCCCTTGCTCTTTTGTTTTTCTGAACGAATGGTGAAGACCTGAATGTTAATCTCTCATTGCTGAGATTAGTGAAACAACTTCTCCAGTTAAAATCCACTAGCAATGTCCTCCTGTTAAGTCAGAGTGATAGACAACTGCTAATGTATCACTGGAATAATAAATACAACCAATCAGAAACAGAATCATCAAACAAATGTTTCAATATAATGTGCTTCAGGATGGACTGTGCCTTTAAGAACGCCACGATACGGTGACGCTTATAAAGGCCAGGAAATACATTCTACCTTTAGAGATTCCTTCCTGGCCAGCTTTTCAGTGGGTGACGAGCTCTCCTTCTCCAAACCTATGAACATCTTTGATTCTGACTATACAAGGGAAATGAGGAGACAATTAGAAGCAGAAGTGAAATGGGCAGATCAGATCAGGGCAAGCAAAAAGAGAAATAAGATCATACACATGTAAAACCACAGACCACCATCAGGCCACCACTACCACTTACCTCTATGTTTAGACTCACCACCCCAGTAATTATGCTAGACTGAAAGAGAAGCCATCTTTAACAACAGCGTTTTCCTTTCAATCTGACCACAACTGCAGGCAGCTAAACTCAGCAGGTCTATGCAGTCAGCTGGGGATGTCAGCTGAAGCTCAGAGAGCGAGACGATGAGGATGACTGCCTCCATAGCCCAAAATTAGCTTCTTAACTAGAGGAAGCCGTGCTTCAATGCCTTGCTCTACGCTTATGCAGATGATGTTTATAAATACCGCCTTTTAATCTTACCACATCCACATCTTCTTTAATATGCAGCGACTAGAAACCTAGTTGTTCTATAGGGGCAGATTTGCTGAGCATTTTATTTATTTTTTGCTCAGCACTGGCAAAAGGACTCACATTTATGACCGTGATACTCGCTCCATAACCTCACATCTAACTGTTATTCTATTTTTGGCAAGTCAGCAGCTCAACATCAAGCTAAACCTATTTTGTAACTAACTCGGCTTTAGCCTTGCCATCGAGGTGGCAAAACTAACACAATGATATGACTCATTATGGACACCATCCTTCTCAGTAATAGCAATGCAACACAACAACAAGGCTATTAATATTAAAAAAAATTAAAGCAGCAGTGAATGGGTGGAAATATTCTGGGACACATTTTAACTAATGGGAAGACGGAAGGGTGACTCACGGCACTGCTTGGAGACTGGCCTGGGCTGACCTCATCTCTCGGTAAAGGCAAACCATTCTTCTCCGATTCACTGCCTGCAGAACACGTACACACACGTACACACACACCCACCTGAGCAAGTGCTTCCGCTTCGTGCATTCAGAATGTAGGCAAGGCAAAGCCTTTAGAAGATGTACATTTTCTAAAAACAAAAATATGCAACGCTGATCTTTTAAGGAATCGAAACGCATCACTACTTCTTCCCTATAAGGTGACTTTTTTAGCGTCAGACAACTGTTGATCTAAATTCCTAACAAATCTAAACTGTAATACGTGACCGCAAGACTGGAACCTGATCTGTAGGTTCACATCTGTAGTGCTGTGGGCAACGGAACACATTGTCTGCCTTCGGTCACATACATGGGCTCACAGATGCCCCTGATTGGCTAGTGTCACAGAGAGCATGGCCAATCCTGCTCCCTCGGCTCCGGCGGCATCATCCGGATTCAAGCTTGTGATGAGTAACATGAGATGTTAATAAGAGCGGTGGTCTAAACTCGAATCGGAGTGAAAATTACACAATTCCACCCATAACAACAGTATTCTCTTGGGCTCACTTACTAAAGCACAATGTGCTATAAGTGCAGTACAATCACGCTGAGAACAATAGCGGCATAGTGTACCTGGGCTGTTCGGGTCTACGTCATTGTCCCCTCCGTACGACTGATTCCGACCGAGGGCACGTGGATCAATTTTGGGTGGACTGGTGGCTGTGGGACCCAGAGAGAAACGCCGACGGAACAGGTTCTCCTCCTTCATCCCGCCTGCCAGGCTGTCAGTCTGAAGAGAAACCGATTACATGGTGAATTTTATACGTTAAGCATCCGAATAAAACACTGCGGATTCATATCCTCATTCATTTCCCTTAGTCTTTATCAATTCACTTGACTAGCTAACTAGCTCATGGTGTATTACTGCATTATGTTAGCTTAGTTAGGATTCCGGGCAACAAAACATGGGACAGGACAGCACACTGGGCTAGCAAGTGAATTTATTCATTTATGCTTCACTGTTAATACTATAACATCATACACAAACAAGTACGGAAAGGAACATGACAAACAGAAAATAATAATAATAATAGAAAAATTTTTTATACTGATCACACGGACTGATCCTCCTTTTAATAGCATATTGACACAGCTAGTGTTCTTTTCCTTACTATGATGAGAAGGGTGTTTACATTACGCAGTGTCAAGCACGGGAGACAAGTTGTTCCAAATCTCATTTCTGCTCTTGGAAGTGTGCTAAAAATAGCCCTCCTACTGCAGTGAGAGTCTGAGGAGGTGCGCGTGTGAGCCTGCAAGTCTTTCAGGTGCAGTGTTACAAAACCCTACTCTGCTTCTCCCTCGCTTTTTCTGCCACTGCAGCTCTGACTGCACACACACACACACACACACACACACATATACACACACTGGCAGCTCGCCACACCAACTGCAGGACAATACCACTGCTGCAGGGGGGAACAAGACGGACTACGGGGATTTGATTGGCTCAACATCTGGTTGTCATTTGCTAAGATGATCACACGGCTGCTAGTAGCAGGGAAGAGAGGGGAGGTTAAAAAAAAAAAGGGGAAAAAACAAAAAAACAAAACACCCAGACTAAACAAATAAAGAATGCAAAAACGGCAAGACTAACAAAGCAACGTTACGTAAAAAAAAGACGTTTCTTGCCCGTTTTGCATTCGTCCCTGATGTCAGCTGCCCTACATAATGAGAGCGGGAGCTGTGCGTGCCTCATATGCATATCTACTGTTTAGTTATTAAAAGCAAAACCAGCAGAACTGTAATACCAATCAGAGTAATATTCACCGCGTTGGAAATCTTCTCACGGCAAGATAATGTGCGAGGAGTGAATATGTTTGTGTGTGCATGAAGAAGAAAGATTAATATTAACAACACTGCTTGGATGTCAGCACTTTATCTAGAAGTGCTTCTGGCAGCCTCGTGCAAATCTAACCTTTCACTGCTCTGAACAGACACACTTGAGTAGTCCTTTTCCAGGACCTGGTGAATAAATGTTAGAGATGGAATACAGCGCTGACAGGTCAGTGCTCACCACTGGGCAGTACACCCACTGCACTTGTCCTCTCGTGACCCCCGACAGTGATATAAACTCCCCTTGCGGACATCTCATGGAAAAAGCGGCTTCATCCTAGCAGCTGACATGTGAAGTCAGTTACCTTTTAACAAAGCTGACGCTGAGCCTGCACTCAGGTTGAAAGGGCTATCCTGATGCCAACGTCTCCTAATTATGAACTTCTAACAGCGGCACAGGATTTAATATACTGATTCGAATGCATTTATCTTTAAACGGCAATCACCAATTTAACTGGAGCTAGTTTTCATTCATGCATCACCCTAAAAAAGTTCAGGCTTACCTAACATATTAGATGTACAAACGCAACTTATTTGATTTGATAATATATTTTCTAAGCGACGTCTAACGTAAACGTCCGGCTCCATGCCAGCATAAAAGAATGATTATTTTTGTGGACAGACCGTGTATATTTCTTTGCTTTGACTGCCATCATTAAACATGAAACACTGTCATTTTGTGTCATCTCTGCATTCACTTGAGGCGTGATTTAAGGTTCATGTCATATGTGCATTTGTAGAAAGATAAAAATAAAAAATAATAAATAAAAAGTGCAGTGAAATGAGATGTTGCAGCTCTGAAGACTGTGCAATACAAACAGACAATATAGCAATGGGTACAAGGTAAGAGGAGTGCAAGACAAGACAAGACATCACCGTGATGTCACATGTAGCACTCGATGTTGAAATCGGAGCATTTTTCTACAACTAAGAGTAAACTTGCAGGGTACTATCAGTTATCAGTGTTGTTGCATCCCTAATTATTAGCAATGCGGCAAATAAAGTGTTCCAAAGTAACGCAACAGAGGATGGGAGATGCGTGATGTACACTCCTAAATGTATTCAAAAATCAGTCCTGCAGCTGCACCACTCCCTTAACATCTGATCCCACTTCACACACATCTAACTGCTAGCAGTCACACAGGAACATCCACTGGAGAAATAAATTCACATCAAATCCCCTTTAAGATGATAACAGAGCTCAAACCCATTGACTGCTGAAGCTGGCGGACAGAACAGGGAGTGTCAACAGGAAGCCAGTGTCCGGTGTCGGAATTGAGAGTGACCCTGCTCACCTCGGGCTTCAATTTTCCTTCGTGAATAAAGCCCATCGCTCACATTGGAGCTGCTGCTCCAGGCAATGCCGTGGTGGATAACCACACTAACATCGTAAGACGCCCCAAGCGACCGGCCTTTTCTATTCGGAGTGTACACGGAGCATTTACGTATTCGGTATGTCCGATAAGAAGGTACAAGAAAGTCAAGTCAAGCTCAGTTAAAGCGAGTTAAAGAATCACAGAGTTACAGCCACTGACCTTGAAGTTAAACGTAAACAGAAAAGCAAGGACGAAGCTTTCTGAGGCTTCATGTATTGTTAGAAATTAACTTGGTAAAACTAGCTACGAATCATTTTCAAGAAATGTCCTGATGTTAATTAAGTTAGTATGAAAAATAGCAGAAATATGACAAGAGGAAATAAGGCTTTAAGTCTGAATCTTGCTTGATTAGGAACAGCTAAAGTGCGTATTCCTTTCAAAGAGGTCGTAAAAGAATGACTGGCCACTTTTCAGGCATCGAATGTCTTCTTCTGAAGGTTTCTTTTAGGAAACATGCATCCTTGTACAAGTATCAAGCCAGGATGCAACAAGCAATACCTGTAAGTATGAAAGATTTAACATAGACATGACAATGAAAACCACAAAGCTTCATAATCTCAGGAATATTACATCGTTCCATACCTTTTTTTTTTTTTTTTTTTTGGTATCTGGGACACGTCCGCAGCTGACTGGCCTCTTTACTGGAAAGACCTTTACATCCGCACATTCATGCAATTATCCAATCACACTAAAATCATGCAAGTTATAGGCCAAGAGCTTCAATTATCCTTCACAATTAACATCAGAATTACGAAAATGTTACCTTTCAGCGTGATCTGGTTGTTGCTGTCAGACGGGCTGGTTTGAGTATTTCAGAAACTCGCAATCTCCTGGGCTTTTCACATACAACAGTGTCTAGAGTTTCAGAACGGTGTGAAAAACAAGACATTGCTTTATAACATATTGCGAGCGGCAGTTGCGCAGGCGGAAATGACTGGTTAAGAAAAGTCAGAGGAGAATGGACAGGCCGGTGTGAGCGGACAGGAAGGCTACACTCCAGTAACCACCGTTCACAAGCGTGGTGAGAAGAAACGCATCCAAGAGCGCACAAAGGCAAAATGATCTACAACGGCAGAACGCCACGTCAAGTTCTCCTCCTGTCTGCTATTAACAGGAATCTGAACCTACAGTGCACCCAGACTAAAAAACAATGTTGTTTTCACTCTTCAACGGTCCAGTTTTAGCGAGTAGAGAAACCGTTACTGCAGCAGTCAACCATCATCTTCAGTTGTTAAACGTTTGTGTATTCTTTGGACAAGTGTCTTCCAAATATCAAAAGCGGACATCTCTCTTTCTAAATATGAAAGAAATAATCACTAATAAATTACGTTACGTCTTTAAATCTGTCAGTTGTAATCTTCACGTGTTATGCACGCAGCTCTCATTTCTGTAACTTGCTTAAGGCTGCTTTTGTAAGGACTATCTCGCAGGGATCAAAGCTAGCTCCGGCTGCTCAGCAGAGATATCCTGGTCAGATTAAGTGGAAATAAGAGCGTGCCTTTGTTTTTGAAAACTAACCCATATTTACCCAAGTTACACAACCGCTAAAAGGTAAACATGCGCGAGTTTGGGAAACCCGAGAAGACCAAAACAAAGCCTGGTTTAATGTTCAACTCCGGGAGATAACAGTACCCTGAAGTAGACACTAATCAGGCAATAACTACCCAAAGCATGTTACGTTCATGAACAATCATCCACAACAGAGCTGTATCCAAGAAACGCATCAGTATTTCACGACATGCCTTTTCCTCCTTATTTCCTCAACAGGTTATGAGCACTGGTCATAATTCACGTTAACCTTAAAGGAAGAATCCACTTCGAAACACATCATATATGCTTATCTTGAAATATCTGTGACTGGTTGGTGCTGTATTTTCAGTATTCCTTTGAGAAGTTAGCGGATATCTGCGCTAATAGACGCACAGGAGAACGTTGTTAACTATGTAGTGCTGTAACTGCACTAGCAATCTTGAACATAATGGATAACGATAACGGGGAAAATAATAATAATAAAAAAAAGCCTTTTTTCTCACCTACCACATTTCCAGCGATGTTTATGGTCACATTCAATTGAACTTGACAATGTTGAAGCACCGGAGACAGGAAGTACCGGACTGAAAGTTCCAGAATGTAGCGCATATGATGCAGCTGTGCTGATTTACGGCGGAGACTCCACTCAGCCACGCAGAGTTCAATGGGATGACGAGCATAATGGCGTAAATGGTGGTATTAGCATGAAACCTGAAGCTTTGTAACCTGATCTGTTTGAGCAGAGAGTAGAGATGAGGAGGGGAGAGTGCTGCACAGCCTAAAGGACTAAAGCGCTGCTGCATCACTATACTTAGGTTGCAATAAAGCAAGAGCTAAATCCCACTGGCGCAACTATCAGCACTAACACTGTGGCACTGTGGGTAATAAACGAAACTGTTAAACAGAACCAACATGATGAAAGACTTTTAAACAAAAGTCAACGTAGAACTCCATTACAAAATAAATCCTGGCCCCAATGAAGAGTAGATGTTAATTATAAAGATTAATGGGCAAGTCATTCAGGGTGGGTGTTTTTTTTTTGTTTGTTTTTTTGCATTAACGCTTCAGACAGGCCAGAGCAAGCAAAGACAAGAGAGATGTTCTTAACAAGAAGTGACTAATCATGCAGACACTCAATACTTTCTCAAACGCCTCAATCTGGAGTGGGTATTAAGTACAGGGCTGCTTCCACAAAGAATGTGTGGACGCATAGGATGACAGCCTAAAATACTGAAACTCAAATCCATCAAAAAAAAAGAAAAGGTGCTATGGAAAGGAGACGGAAATGCCATCTCGGGTCTTTTCTCTCGCTGAAATTGGAGTACGATGAATGGAAGAATGGCTCTCTCGGTACGAACCTGAAGCAGGAATTGCATTAGCATGAGTGCAAGGCTACATCTGAACAACTTTATGCTTAGATTACCCGTCTCCTATTTCTTCTGAACGGCACACTTCTACAAATAAAGCTCTTCCAGGGCCATTATACCAAAATGCAAATTCAAAAAGATCCCCAAAGCCTGAGAGAGTGCAGGCGTGGAGCAGGAGGCTGGATAGAGGAGATGAAGAATGGGCGTTCAGGAAGATTCGCAGCTTATTTATTCACACTAACTTCTGCAGTGTACATCTTAATGTACAGAAAAGCACCATAATGAGGGATGTACATTGTGCCTGATATTAATTTTAAACATTTTAAGTTGAACATCTACAAGGGTTGAAGAATGCGTATTCGGAAATCATTAGTATTCATTCTTCTGTCCGTACATCCTAATCTATACAGTTTATCAATCAGTGTCGCGAGGAAGCCGAAGCCGGTCCCAGCTGACGTTGGGCGAGCGGCGGCGTACAGCCTGGGCAGGTCGCGGACCTATCGCAGGGCTAACACAGATGAACAACTTTTTACATTCACACCTGTGGGCAATTTAAAGCGGCCAGTTAGTAGCCAGAGTCACTAGTGTCTAGTGGTGGCGTCATGTAGTGCCTAATCTGAGGGGGTATTTTGCTACTCAGTAGTGTCCTCCTTCCAAGCTTTATTTTTCGTTATTTCTAACGTCTCTGTACATATTTAATGAGCTGTAATGTATGACGGACTCAGAGCAAACCATGTTTATAATTTTTCTTTCTTTTTTCCAAATCAAGTAGTATATAGGAACAAAGGAAGGAACTAAGGTCCTGAAATGAAAAAAAAAAAAAAAAAAATTAGACAGACGAGGACAGGACAGACAAGGACAGGACAGGTGCTATAAAATTGGTGCAGCGATTTGTACGGCTTTATTGTTCTACTGTGTTCATAATCTGCGAATTGAACTGTGAAATATATAAAATAAAATTTCACCATGACTTTTGCTCGTCCCCGTCACTGACATCACAGTTGTGAATGAAAACCTCAGAAGTGAACTTTGGATTTGACTACTAATGTTTCAAATTGGCAGATATTCAAAAATAAGCAAGTAAGCCTTCGCATTCAGTTCAGACAGGCTGCCTCTACAGCCATATCGTCTCAAGGTGGTTTCATGAACCCTGCCTTGAGGAAGAGGAATTCACAGTATAGAGGATTAAGATGAGTTAGTGAACAAAAAACAAACATTGTTCCACACGTAGTTCATCAGAAAGAGGAACTATAAAATGTAGGTATAGCAACGAGTGAATGTAGCTCGGTTTCCCCTCAACGAAACCAGAAAGGAGAGGAAGTGCGGCTTTAACCGCCCTTTAAACACGGCCAGTCTGGTCTGTAGGGTTAAACTAAAACACAGTGCCTCAGGATTTTGATCTTTAATGCCCTTTCCCAGAGATGTAATGTTATATTTGTCCTGCCACCCCGGATTCAAAAATAATCAATATGCTTCGGCTTTGGACTCTAGTTACCATGTGGGATTTAAAAAAGGCAGCCTCCCTCCCCCTGCACCTCTGTGGGCTTTAGAAATACAGAAATAAATAAGAGCAACTTCTTCAGACTGCAGATGCATTACATGACATATGGTTTTATGATTTACTGAGCATCTTTCAGAAACATTTACAATCCATTTTTACAATCTTACTTTTAAAGGCCCTTAGCGTTTTTTAATCACCCACAACGTGCTTTTATTATCGTTTCTCACACTACTGAACTTTGTTTTGTGAGTATTTTTTTTTTTTTTTACTGTTTTATGCCATTTTCTAGTGAATGACGTGAAAATGATTAAGTAGTGAAGCTTATCGACTTCCTAAGTAAGGAACAGGAAAATGCCATATAAATAAAAAAGTCACTTTCATATGAACAATTGTGTTTATGTAAAAATCCTGCTCTCAAAAAAGGGAAAGTCTGTTAGAAAAAGAAGTGAAATTGGGAGCGTTTCCTTTTTCTTCAGACTGGAATGAGCGTAACGATGGAATTAAATGGCAGTCAACGGCATTAAACGGTCAGTGCTCAGGTTGGTGGCTAAAGGTTATACACGGTCCCCAACCAAGCAATTTGGTGCAGCACAGACAGAACAAGTCTGTCGATCAGTTCAGACAACAAAAAGAAAATAAGAACGAAAGTAAAATGCGCATTGTTGACATACTGTCTGCCTGAATGAATGAATCGGTCCAACGATCAAGTGAAAGGATATGGGATTTCCTACAGCCTGTAGGTCTTCTTCGGAACCGATTTAAATATATTCGTGAATAATGTCTGCATAATTATTTGCACTTTGTGTCTTCGAAAATATATCCATCAGTATCGAGTTCATGTGCGGAGATATATTTCTTGTGGGCTTCACAAACAAATGAGTGCCTGGTGGCTTTAATATCGTTTCCTTTAATAATGACAAGATTGAATGTAAATATTCTACATTTTGATTTGAGTAGCGTACAAGATTTAAAAAAAAAAAAAAAAAAGGGCTGGATGGTTACAGTGTAAAAGAGGCTTTTGGGTCCTGCTCCAATTTCCACTCTGATCTACTCCATCAGTTCTGCTTTCTCTCGGGAAGTGTGCCGTCCGACCGCGTACAGGGACACACTTTCACACCTATTAATGATGTGAGACTGGTTTCGTCCCGCTGGCACTTCGAGCTCTGAAAGAGATCTCACATTTCTACAAGTGGACATGTTCAGAAACGCTCCCTACTAATGAGTCAGTCTATCACAACAGTGAGGCGCACCCTCTAACGGACCATATCTATTTAATTCAGGATAGACGAGATATTGCTTTCAGGGTGAAAGACAGGAAAGTTCGATTCAGGCACAGTAAATAAAGAGTGAACACATGACCAGGCCTTGGGAGGTGCTCTCGCATCATCCTTTTGGAAATCTTCATGTAAGCTACATATACTTGATGGACACAATTACAACACTTTACCACACTCGTGGAAATTTGATTGTCCACAATAAACAGTCATTCAGAGCCTGTAAATTATGTTTGCATAGTCAATGATTAGCAGCAACATCTGCCACTCCTTAGAACTCCAGGCTATGTACACAAACCAGGTTCCCGTCGGAGCGAAACCTTGGAGAAGGAGTTCCTTATATAGGGAGGCTCAACACGTTTCCAACTGATAGTACCAGGTCAATGCTGGTGAGGTTCCAGAAATGTGAAGGAAACCAGAGGGGGGAAAAAAAAAAAGAAAAGAACTGAAGCAGCATATCCAATCAAAATAAAGCTTGGGGCAAAAATAAAACCCAGCTAAACGCAATGACATGAAAGGAAACCTGCACTCTCCTGGCCTGCCCTGTTTATTTAGTCTACTGGCAGAAGCGAATCTCCCATTCAGCAAGCTCAACAATGAGCCTGGTCTGCGGCCGAGTCTTTAAAAAGCCCACCGTTTCTCAACGGAAGTATGACAACAGTCGAGTGCAGCTAACCTAGATAAGAAGCGAGGTGAAAGTGATCCCCGTAAGTAATGGCACAGTGAGAGACGGAGGACAGAGTAGGTCGTTAGCACTGTCTAGCTTCTCCAATATGAGAATTTATTTTAATAATATTATCCCTGATTCTATGTGTATGCCTACAAAAAATGATGAATTCTGCCTGGCACCGCACAACAACAAGAAAAACATCAACAAAAAAAGAACTTTTTTTTTTTTTTTTTTTTTAAATGTTATGTTTTATTTAAGTCCCATTTTCTACCAATTTTCTGTTTTTCCAATTCCCTCCCACGACCTAGCTGTTCACAGCTAACAGAGTCCGGGCTAGCACATTCATGGCTACTTCCAAAGACATGTGAAGCCCCAGCTTGTCTTTTTGAGCTGCTGCTTAGGTTAAAGGACAGTGTAACGCACTGGCGGAGGGGGGAGTGCCGACTACCCACAGACCTCATAAAGGGCTAGCGGCTAGCGTCACTGTGATATTACAGAGAGAGACAGAGAGAGTACATTATCACGCCGACCCAGACAGCACGGCCAGTTTTGTAGTCTTAGATTCCTGGCTGCAGATGCAGGCGTGTTATGGGGATTTGGACTCCTCCTGCTCTCTGGATGGTAATTCGAATACTCTTCTTCTGTGCCCGAAAAATAAGTGGTAAATAAACAAACAGCTGCACAGGATATCTGCTGGAAACACGAAATATTTGCCTGAGTAGGAGTAAAAAATTCAGTTCACGTTAAAACAAATCAGTAGCATTATAAACGTGATTTCAAAACCTCCTGAAACCAAAGCTAGACCAGCCCTTATGACATCAAAGCATGCAGTACAATTTAGGCACTTTTGGAGCAAACAATGCTAAGGACTCATTGAGAGGCACTACCCCTTGGGGAGCTCCCTTAAAAACTACACACCTTCAAGGGCTGTTTTTTCTCTTTGCATTCGCACGAAAGCATCAAAATCGCAGTGTATTTCCTCTGTTGCATATAAAGTCTGGATTTCACTGTCGATCCTTTTATCCTTGGATTTTTAATCCTCATTTTTAATGCAAACATTAAGAGCTGTTTACCCGGCTTACGTTTTACATGGGCTTAAGGCTGCACCCGACTTGAATCGGCTGTTCAACAGGAAGATAATATACGGCAATTAGAAAATCCATTGGTGATGATTTTTTTCCCCAGTTATTTTAGTGATGATTTCAAACAGGTCACGTATTCCCTTCTCGCACCACATGCTTCCTCTTTGCTTATGTTTCCACCATATGGATTTGGCGGAAACACGAGATAGGCAGCACACACACGCATTTCTGTTTAAATCAAACTCTTATAGCCTGTTAATTATTTCACTTTTGTTTGCCAGCCACTTCACCTCAGGTTTCAGCTTCTCCCATCTGTTAATCAGCGCATACAGTCATGTGGATTTCTTCCAGCAAGCGAATTTTTGTAAGTGTCTATCTGTTTTATCCCGTTATTATAATGCACGCTGACTGACAAATGAAAGAAACAACGACTGCTCGAGTCAAAGAATTTCACTTGACTTGCGTCTGGACCATTCACTGTACACACACGCCACTCATGGTTCCTATTGTACTGGGAAAGTACCTACCCTGAAGTTGGAGCTTAACAAAGTCCCTTAAAAATAGCATTCTAAGAACTACAATTGTACTCAGTTCCTGCAGTGTGAACACACAAAAAGGGGGCTACTTCCTCCAGCAGTTTTGAGAAGTATGGAAAGTTCCTCCAGTCAACTTTCACTTATTCCCTTTTTATATCGTCACTTTTACAAAACACATTTTAAATACTTTATTGTGAGGAAGATGAATGACACATTACCCAGACTGCCTTCGATCATCTGGTTAGTATGGTATTGGATTCCTGAAGACAAATAAAATGTTACCAGAACTCTAAAAAATTGCTGCTCAGGAAACAGAAAGCAGTCCAGCATTTCCAGTCAAGTGGTTGTTATTTGTATAGAATTTTATATGCAAAGGCTCTCTTGGGCCTGAAGTGCACTCGCTCAGGTTTAGCGGGATGAAGCTTTTCCACAAGAGGAAGACGTTTGTGCTGAAATTTTTGTGCTGAGTTATTTGGAAAGGGAGGAAACACTGATTCTACCCCAGCAGGATCTGATTCGTGCAAATGTTTACACTCTCACACACACACTCTCACACACACACACTCTCACACACACACACTCTCACACACACACACTCTCACACACA
>JAQQZR010000012.1:8793807-8816761 GCA_030068235.1 Notoglanidium macrostoma
GAGGAAACCGGAGCACCTGGAGGAAACCCACGCATGTACGGGGAGAACATGCAAACTCCACACAGAAAGGCACCCTGAGTGACATGGCTTGATGCAAAGCAGAGTTACTTTTCCCATCCTGAAGTTGATTAATTTCCAGTAATGGAGTGTCCTGGAGTGTTCTATTCCTCTTATAACACAGCTATCGGCCAACAATTGCAATTGTTTTATTTATTAATAAATGAACCATTTTAAGCAGTTTATAGTTACATTTAATAACATAAAACATCTATGAGACAAGTGAGTTCATGTTATCATTTTTGCTACAGCGGCTATAAACAGTCGTGCCCTCACAAGCCTTTATTATTTCATTCTTGAAACTAATGAGACAAAAAAAACCACAAAACTGAAATGTAGAAACTCCTCCGTCCTGAAGACTTTCCTGTGGCTGACACTGGAGACTCCTATAAATGTCAAATAAATCTCTCCTGACAGCTTCATCACATCAATGATTATGGTCTTCTTGGTGAAACACCATTTTCTTTTAATACCTTTTACTTTTAGGCTTAGATTGTGTGGAATTTCCACTATACAGGTCTCTGTGAATGTGCGGTTACTATAGAAACAGCAACGTATTAGAACGAGAACCTATAAACCTGTGATTTGCCTTGCAGCTGGCACTGCTGTCAGAGCTGCTGTTACAGGAAATTAATTAGCTGCTTCTGGCCAATCAGAATTGAGAATTCAACAGCCCTCGGGTACAAGTGAATATAATAAACACTCACCTGAATGACACCGCGACCCTGAGCCATGTACATGAGGATGTGGAGACGAGCACAGGAAAAGAAAAGCACAAGAGTTCTCTGCGATGATTCCACTGTCTATCCTTCATACAATAAACATTACAAAGAAGCTTAGTGAAAATGCACTGTAGTGAAAAGCTCCTCAAGGTGGCATGAGGATGAAGAAGTGTTAAGGGAAACTCTTTCTTGTAAAACTAGGACTAGCTTTTATATATATATATATATATATATATATATATAAATAAATAAATAAAGAAATGTAGGATAAATAAGGCAAATGATTTAACACAAAGAGTGAAAAATCTGATAGATGTTATAGATCCGAGACCTATATAACAGGTCACCTCAATGGCCATCATCCCGCTTATACCCTGGTTACCAAACATCTACACGCTTGTATATTTACATGCCTAAAAAGAGTAATTTTCTCAGAACAAATGTGTTTGTAATATACTTTTGTCCTGAACAATGATTACTCGAAGTGGACGGTCTAGCTGTTTGCTTGTTATGGTTACCAGCTATGCAGGCTGCCAGTCAATGGATAATTTACCATGGTTGCCATTCAAAATTTCCCAGCGCATTGATATGGAACGCTGATTAAAATGTTTTCCACCAGATCTACTTTATAGGTGTCCCGTTATACGAAGTCATTCGAAACCTAGCCAGCCAATCAGAAAAGAGTATCTCGCGTCAGGCTATAACTAGAAGTAACAATGCTGTGATGGAGTGCTGTTCCTTAAAATCAGGCAGAAAAGTGAAAACTAAGCTATAACTCTCGTTAAAGTTTGGTGAAAATGCTGGATGATGAATTTAGTTCTTCAGCTCTGCAGCTAAACTGACCCTCCTGATCTCCGAGTCTAGGCATGGGAAGTTATTTTATTCGCTCTCTCTCTCTCACACTCACACTCTCCTTGCCAACAGTAGAGGCGTGCCCCTAGAGAAGGCTAGAATGGTTTGTTTACACGGTGTGTGCTTGTTTCCAAGGTCAATAAAACCTGGGAAGGCCCTGGAGAACTGGTACCTTTTTCCACATGGGTTAGAATGGTCTCATCTGCCCTGCATGTGTCCGCTGGATCAGCTAAAGACAGGTTGTTATTTGTATGTGTGTTACGGTCAGAGGACTCTTTCTACTAATGAGCAGTCTCGAGTCCAGGCCCTACTTCACACGGCCATTAGACACTGAGGGCTACTTGATTTCTGCACCTAATTTCAAGTGGAAGAACATTAGAGAGCTTTTGCTTCTTCTAGCTTTCCTTCTTAATGCAGCAAACTAGCAGCAAGTGTTTGGTTTGAGGACACTGCAGTTAACCAAAGCCCCGGGGCCACAACCACTCAGCAGTACTGCTGATGCTAACTATAAATAACTATGTTTCTACTCTTGTAGTTTTATCTACCTGTATATGCTGAGAATTTAGCTCCTGGGAATAAGCAAAGAAATCAAATGTTGGAAGAAGTCAACCTTAAACATGGCAACTCGAATAATCCAAAACAATCAAGGACACGTTTCTGACAATCTACTAAAGGAAATGGTTAAGGGAATAAAAAAAAACAAAAAAAACAACAACCCTGAAACCAACAAGGACACTTCTGACTGAAGGCAACCAAGGGGAAAGAATGTCACACTTACATTGTCTAATGTGTTGGCTAGAAAACTAAATCATGGTGGGGATTTGAACGTCCTCTTGTCTCTTACTGCAGCACAGTGCTTGTACTCGGACAGGTCCTGTGGGACCAATTACAGCTGTACGATTCCTAATCTCTGTGGGATTCCGCATTCATGTTCAGTTACACAGGATAATGTACGCACCACAGATTCTTAATAATATGTGTATGATATAAGATAGGACAAGTCACTAGAATGGACAAACAGATGTCGTAGTTTCATAGTTTTTTCGTAGTTGCTTGGCAGACAAAACAAGTCTTCGTATGGTATTTTTAAACATAACACACTTTCTGGTGGTGTGACAGACCGTAATGCTGTAATTACTGCACATGTTTAGTGAAATGTGCACTACATAGCAGTTGAACTTTACTAGGTGCTGGAAATATTGGTATGCGGAAAACCTGAGCAAATCCAGCGCAAAGCCATGAAATACAGCCACGTGAGCTTTAGTGAGGTCAGGTACCGACGTTGGATAAGGAGACCTGGCAAGAAGACAGCATTTCGGATTGTCCCAAAGATGTTCAGCAGGGTTGATGTCAGGGCCCGGACCACTCGAGTTCGTCCACTCCAGCCTTATCAAACCATGTCTTCGTGGAGCTCGCTTTGTGCACAGACGCATCGTTACGCTGGAACGGGTTTGGGTCTCTTAGTTCCAGTGAAGAGAAATTGTAATGCTACAACATCCTTGCCAATTGCGTCTCTCCAAATTCGCGGCAGAAGAAGCGCATACGGTTGTCACGGTCATACTTTTGGCCGTAGTACAGTACACCTCATGGCTACAAAAGTTTTTATGTGAGATGTAAGGAGAGAAAAACACAGCTCATAGCTAATCTTTGTGCAAACACAAAGAGCTACATTAAAACCTTGATCAGGAGAGGATAAGGGCTATACGGTCATCCCCTCCCTAAGCCATATACATGTTCATTTCCATTAGGCTAGATTAATGCACTTAACTAGCTCACCATGTTCTCGACCACCTTTAAGCCAGGACAATGAGGTTTCTGGGCAACCAGTACACGTGTCTGGGCAGCTTCCACTTGCCTAGTGGGCTAGCTTATGGGGTTTTTTTTTTTTGGTCTAGAATACAGTAAGGTCCTAAAATACAGAAAGGCTGAAACTTCCTTGGTGTGATTCTCATCTGAGAACACACAAACGGGGTGGTAAAAAAAAAAAAAAAAAAAAAAAAAAAAAAAAGGGGAACTCTGTAGGCGCACCTCACCCCTAACTGGAACTGACTCTGAGAAACTCAAACATCATAAATGTCAGAAAAGCTTTCAAGGTCAGCTCTATCCTCTGTGCTTTCGGATTAGTTTATAACAGACATTTATTATTTTCCACTCATTCACTCAAGCTAGCTTCCAGAACTCTTAAATCACGCTGGAATTAGCTGCCGTTTAAAACGTCGCTTCATACGGTTAATACGAATCTGATTTCACACCGTTTAAAGAAAAGCCTCACGAGTCCAGGTTTTACAGGGACTTAATGTCAGTGACATGTTTTTGTTTCAGTCTTGGTGACGTGGAATGGCGCACGCACTGCATTACTGCAGCAGCACGCACACAGTCCTGAGACAGTACTGCACACACAGCAGTGGGAAACTAGGGCAGGGCGTGCTCCTGCTCCCCAAAGCTGCAGCCCCTCACCAACACCAGGACAAACGGCCTACTGCACTTGATGTTCTCAGATAACAATCTTGAATGTTTTTCTTTAGACATGATAAGAACTACGTTTAGCCCCTGTCTGTTCAAAAAGAAAAGGCAGTGTGATGCCGGTTCAACAAGGCCCTTATTTACTATCATTTCTGCCTATACAGGTATTTTCTCAAGAAAATGATCTGTTTCTTATACGCAATCACGTCATGTGAAGAGAGACACACATGTGGGTATACACATGCGCACACGTGCGCGCGCACGCACACACTCACTGAGTGACCCATTTTATCCTCCTACTCAAAAATAAACAAGTTTTAACTGCACTGATGGAAAAAATGCTCAGAACTCTCACAGTATCCTCTTCCATTTCACTCAGACTATTGATATTTCTGGCATCCTTACGAAACAAACACAAAAACCTGACTTTAATATTGTCCGTTATATCCGGTTTCTTGATGATTATTCAGAATTTCTTTTTATCTTCATGGTGTTAGCAAACCTATTCAAACCTACACATAAGCCAATCACGAAGGCCACGTCCACGTCAACACGCTTCAGTTTTAATTAGTTTTCGATCCGTATCAAAATGCCCTCCGTTCGTACTAATTTGTGCCTGAAAACACACGTGACCGTTCACGTACGCTGCGCATGCTCGTGCTGGAATAAACAGGAAGCAGATAGACGATTCTGCAGTTGGTTGTCTAGTTGTAGATCACGCAAATAATACATGCACATGTAGCATTATAAAATGCAGAATTTAACTGCACAACGGCTGCTAGCAAAGATAACAAGGTCAGCAACGCTTGTAATTCATTAGCCATGTTGCACTGGTCGTCAAGGCTGACGCAGTTTGTTTGCTTCCGGAAAAGGGTCACATGACAGGAGCATGACGAATCAGGGAAGGATATGTTGTGACTGATTGTGTCTGCGTCAAAGCTTCTGGCTGTCAACATTAAATGTTTGCACACTAATACGGGGCCACTAGCATTTTCTAAATGCGGACGGCAGGCGTAACGCTGCAAAACCGATGCGTTTGAAAACGAAACTGTATTAGTGTGGACATTCGAATGCTGCACGATCGTTTCTATTTCTGAATGAAAACGAGCATCTTCGCTAAATCCAATTATTGCATAATAATCATCATCATAACGAGTATTATCTAGACAACACTTTCATTCCGAGTTCATATTCTGAAAGCAATCTTAGTAATGTTTTGATAATCACACAGATAAATACCTTATGTTGTTCAGATCAGTATCAGATGTCGGTATTTGCTAACAATCCATTCTGATGATTTTAAGCTAACGATCCTCATATTCAGGATAGATGTGCAGCTTTTCTGTCTCTACAAAACGTCACATGAATCTGATTACTGACTGAACAGTACCTGCACTTTAAGCCCTCGGGAGCCATTTTAAGGTAAAGAAGACATCCTGCTTTTCCATATTGTTAAGATGTGAAATGAGGTGGTTTTTTGCCCCACATAAGCGCTCCATACCATAAGAAAAGCTGCGCTGCTGTTACACTTCAACAAGAGTTTAAGCACACATTACTACTCCTGGCTTTAAACTAGCCGTGGGGTATTTCTTTGCTGTATAAACTATTTGAAATCTCTTTATAAGGCAGAAAGTCTTTCATTTCCTGATTTCAGTAGGTGGTGAATAAGAGGTGAGTGAAGCGGTCTGAAATCACACGGGCCTCCGACTGAAGGCGATCGCTCAGGCATTCCGTTTCATCCATTCTCACATGGCTGACCCGACCACACCAACCTGAGAAAGCGTGGGACACGGTGATCCCAGCCTATATTTATCTCATCCACCCTAGAACACATTATCTGTACACTCTCTACATTATTCCTTAAGCTTTGCGTCAACATCAACCATAAAAAGGGCATAAAATTATATCCATATTAATAATTTTGGCTTATTAGTCACAATTTGATAAGAAGTAGTGCAACCCTGAATCTCCAAACAGTTGCGTAAAACGGAAATAAAAACAGAACACAATGAGTTGCGAAACCACTTTCACTTATATTCAATCGAATACAATACAAAGACGAGCTATTTACTGGTAATAAGCTTTTTTTATTTTTTTTTATTTATTTATTTTTTTTTTTTAAAAAGATATTCTCATTCTGAGTTTGATGCCTGCAACACGCGCCAAAACAACACGCCCTGTTTTTATTTACGTTTAACGCGGCGTCCCGACTTTTTTTGGAATCGGGGTTATACGTTTCAAATGAGCTCCCGTCCCGGGAATGCTAGTGATTAGCCTGGTTTAATAACGATGCAAAGGACACGCCGCTCACACACGCTGAGGTCTTTCGTTACTAATTGCGGAGGCCGAACCGAAAAATGAAGAGTCACTTAGCTGCTGTCCTAATCCCTAGTTTAGAGTAAAAGTATGGAAACGTCTTTTGAGCCACTGACTCTCACACTCTACGAGAGTGAGAAGATTCTCAGCATTGTTGCCATTACACAACTTGAGTTTAAATTTGGAAAAGGCACCAAGAGTGGCACTATGAGCAAGGATTACAGCATAGAGAAAGCGTCAGCCAAGTGTCGATTTAACAGTGTGCACTAGTCTGGATTGGTTTAATGAGATGAGAGGCACCATTTGCTGTGAGCAGCACTCAGAGAGATGAGCGCGCTCCTGTCAGCTGTCACACTCCACCAAAGCGGTTTAGCAGCCCTCGCCTTCGCCGCCAAACATCAACCTAGAAATACCCCGCAAAACCTTAACACTGGTTTACTGCTCTATGTTCATACAGAAATATGACTCAAACCAAGTCAGCTTTTTAACAGTACCTTTAATCAGCCACTTAAACACTGAGTAGCATATGTAGAACAAAACGGAGCAAGCTAGACTGCAGCTATCAAATGATTAAAAAAAGATTATTAGAAATCGGCAAAACTGCTCAACTCTTCCCCATGCAGATTGATCTTTTGGTTGTAAAAGGCAAGTCCGTACATATACTTCAGGTACTGCCTAACGCTGAGGTGTCGGTCTGATCCGAGAAAACTTGCACCAAATCCAACCGACTTCACGTTCATCTGGTAATGATGTATTTTTAGGCTTTTGCCCTTCAGAGCAACTCACAGCAGTGCAAAAACACCGTGCCTTGAAGCATTTCTCTCGACTTAACAATTAACGTCTTGAACTTTTAAACAAACGTACCAACAAAACAAAAATAAGCGCTTTCATAATGAAAACTTCATAGAGAGAAAAAGTTACTTAGGAATTCCTTAAAGCTACTGCTCTTTTATTAAAGCCTGCTTAATTATCCGTACGGAATATGGATGAGGAAGAACCAAGAGTCCCGATGTTAGATAAGATTTTAGCAGACGGTACTCCAATTGTTGCTGACTTCTTATGACATGCAAAAGAATGATAATACTCAAAACAGATCTAAATCCCAATAGCTTTTTATTAGGAGTGACAAGTGAAGGGTCAATTTCCCATCAGCTTCCGGTGTGCAATACAGAATGATCGAGCCTTACTACCAATTTGCCAGAGAATTGAACTTCACCATTCTTGAGGAGGTCTGAAAAGATCATGACTCCTTTAATATAGTCATGGTGAAGGGTGAGACACTGGTATGTATTAGGCAAGGCACGTCAGCTTCTAAGAACTACTGCTACAATCTTAAAGACTGTCCCGCGCTCATCCCAAGACTATCACTCACATACGGAGCGTACATTTGTATACTGTACTGATTTATAATCGCACTGTGTGGGGTCACCCAGAAAAGTAGGAGTTCCTCTCACAGCACAAACATAAGGTGAAAGATTGCCAAAATGACATGCCTTGCTTTGGAAGAGAATAAACAGTACTCAAAACAGACTGTGATCCTCATGTACTTCCCACCAACCTGCTGATTCCACACCAACTGGCAAAAAACTAATTTGCTACTAGGGAGCAAAAGATCTCTGCATCTTTCATCAGGAGTAAAAAAAAAAAACTTTGTCATTATAGAAAGATGTAAGTCGAGCTCAATTTTAGAAATAATTGCTGTCTAAATAAACACTCCTGTTATCCCATAACAGAGCTAGCTAGCATGGCTGCACGGCGGTATGACCAGGCTGATCCGCTGCACTGCTGCTTGCTGAAGGTGTATTGTACGTAGCCAAGCGCATTAGTGTAGTACTTTATTGCTTAATGAAGCACAGACATGACACACGATGCAATCAACCCACTGTTCGGTCCTCAAAAAGGCAACGATCATACCGAGTGACATCACAAGAAACTCAAGGAAGCCCAGATACCTGGATCATATCAAAAACATATAATACAGGCTGCATTCACGTGGTGGCCCAAACCTGATTCCCTGACTAAATTCATTTTTTTTTTGTTCACACTATGTTTTCACTGCAGCTTACTGTACATCTGACATTATTCCAAACAGATCATGCTCCTAAACTGACCCTTATGAGCACAGCAACAATGGGTCATGTGATGCATTCAAGCTGGCTGTAAAAAGGCCACATTATTCGATCATGGTCGGAACAACCCATTTTTTCCTGTTCACTCAGCCTTGGAAGCAACAAATCGTTGTCAAATTTGAAGAAAAAGGTCGGATTTGGGCCATTTTTGCCTACTACCTGAATGTAGCCTAGAAACATGTACATTCCTACTTGAGGCATCTGCTAAGCTGAAATGTCCGGAAGAAGACAAGTGACGACTTGAGTGAAATAATAAAGAAAAAGAAGACAGTAAATTGGTTTGGCACCAGATATGTGAAATGAAAATATGATGGATCACTTTTCCAATATACTTCCCCTTAACATCCTGTTTAACTAAAAACTAGACTATTAGGCTAAAGACTGAATGACTTTGAGGTTGAGGTCATCGGGGCATGGCACAATAAGTAACTGACAAGGTAAATAGCACGCACGCGCACGCACGCACGCGCACGCACAGAATAGACTATATTTACATAGCTTTAAACGCAATCTAGCTTTGTATACACGACAGATGCAGGTTTTCACGTGCACTGAAATGCAATCTGTCCTGCTTTTCACACCAAATAAAAGACTTCAGTTTAGGTGTAGACTAACCAATGGGCTCTGCTGCAGAGGATATATCGCAAAATAATACATATTTATCCCGATTTGAGATAACGGACTGACGTATGACTGCAAAATAGAGATGGACTGAGGATATATTTCTGCTCGAGGTAGACAGACAGACAGACAGCAACGTGGCTGCAGCAGCCTTACAAGCAAATCATGACCTAATACTGCTGACAGCTCTAATGTTACAGCTCTGAAAAACAGTTTTAAGAAGCAAATGACAAGCATACGAGTTATTTCCGAGTTCAAATGTAAACAGCGTCGGTGTGAGACAGCAGCTCAAGAGTGCGAAATATGTCCATGAAAATGGCACAACTGTTGCCTAAAATGCGTCCAAATCACAATTTAAGCTAGGTCTCAGTGTTAGCATGGTTATCTACTTCTCACTTCTTAAATTTGAGATGACTTTTGAAGATGAAGCTTACCTTTTCCTTGCCGTCAGTGTTAATGTTGATGTTGCAACTTCGCCCCTTGTAAATGGCAACGGAGCTAGCAGGCTAGCAAACTAGCTAACATGATATCCAAAGGACTCCATCATCATCCCACATCACGGCGAGAGCACACTTCACTTTATTTATCTTCACTGACACACGCTAGCTAGATAGCAAGCTAGTTATCTAGTTTTGGAGGACTAATATAACGTCTTATCACACGTGATTCAACCTAAACGTCTTATATCGTTTAATATAAAATCGATAAAAGTAAATAGACGTTATCTCAAAAGAAAGTGCTGAATAAACTAGCAAGTATAATGCTAGTCTAATTAAACAGCGGCGGTTTAAAACGTGAGCTCATCTACAACCGTGATGTCCTCTAAAAAAAAAAAAAAAGTGGCCAACCAACAGCACACCCGCCCTTGAGGACTAGATTTGAGCTGAATAAAGCCGTTCAAAAACAAAGCGAGGTTAGGTCAAAAAAGCCGAGCTCACAACGCTGTGCTTTCCGTGGAGAGAGACAGAGGAAGACGGTTATGGAGGCGTTGTGAAGTTAAGCAGGCATGTAGCGGTTCAGGAATAAAACATCCAGCTGCCGCCGCACACAGCTGTTACACAGCGAACACAGGAAATGCCATCGGAGTCAGCAAAGCGCTACTAATCACACGGGTTTAAGCTAAACTCGGACTGGAGCTCGAGCGGATCTGGATTCACTTCGGATCGCTTAACGTCACTTTCCTCCGGTGGAAACACAACGCGGAAGTGACCTAGAACTGATGTGTCACACATCAGATTTTTATTTTTTGTGTGTGTGAGAAAAGCGTGAAAGTAAAAATCGACCCTATTAAAAGTTAGATTTAAGTCACATCAGGTTTTTTTTGTTTTGTTTTTTTGCTGAAGTGACCCAAAACTGATGTAAATGTGTCACACACCTGGGGTTGTTTTTCTGTGCAAACAGTGTGAACACAAAAATCAGATGTTTTCAAATCCAATTCAGGTTACATTCACATTACATTCCTTGCTGAAGTGACCCAAAACTGACGTAAATGTGTCACACACCTGGGGTTGTTTTTTTTTTTCATGTGTGAGCATTGAATTTAAAAAATTGGATCTTTTACAATCAGATTTGGATTACACTCACATTAGATTCTTTGCTGAAGTGACCCGAAACTGACGTAAATGTGTAATACGTCAGTTTTTTTTCTGCATGTGAACAGTGTGAACTCAAAAATCAGATGTTTTAAAATCAGATTTAGGTTACATTCACATTATATTCTTTGCTGAAGTGACCCAAAACTGATGTAAATGTGTCACACAGCTTTTTTGTGTGTGAACACAAATAAACAGATCTTTTAAAATCAAATCTAGCTTACATTCATATTAGGTACTTATTCTGCTAAATTCTGTTTTTTACTTTTACTCAGATTGGATCAGTCTATCTTCTTGACAGTTCACATTTGTGACTTCAATTGACGCATATCTGTGTTTAATCTGAACACCCGTGACATTACCCAAAAATCAAGTAAATCATGATTTTTTTTCCCTTTCTTCCACTGAATATATTAATGAGGTGAATATATACATTAAGGCAGAAAATCAGATTTGTTTAATTCGACCTAGTGAAATTAGCCATAAAAACATATTGGAGCCACTTTGGCTACATTCACTCTACAAACCTACAGTTGTGCTTGAAAGTTTGTGAACCCTTTAGAATTTTCTATATTTCTGCATAAGTATGACCTAAAACATCATCAGATTTTCACACAAGTCCTAAAAGTAGATAAAGAGAACCCAGTCAAACAAATGAGATGAAAATATTATACTTGGTCATTTATTTATTGGGGAAAATGATCAAATATTATATATTTTTGTTATGCTGGTAGAAATCATAACCTGTTATTATCAAAGTTATTATATTTAATTATTAAGTTCTTATTGTTATTAACCTGTTGGAGTGGTCCATTGAATTGAGTCTGTTTAATATAAACCTTAATTACTCATAAAATGTAGCCCTATAAATAATGTCAACTTGAATCTAATGAGTGGGTAGAAATAATCTATGCTTAAATTAATTAATAGCAAAAACATTATTGTACATGTTTAAATAATGAGCCTAATGTTTGAATATTTGGGTTATGTTTAGAAAACTGTGCTGAGGGATTTTATGTAATTCAATTTCCACTTAAAGGGGTCCCTGACTGCAAAGTGTTTGAGAATCTCTGATATAGGCAATACAGGCAGCTGCCTATGGTGCCCTCTACATTTAGAATGTGAAACTACATGCAGCCATTCCCATCAAGGATTTGTATACTGTACTTGTGATGGTGTGTGGTGGGTTTGTCCACATTTCAAGAAAAAAAACACTATTCACTATACACAAAAATCACTATACATAAAACAAATAAGTATTAGTCTTGCAATTGCAACCTAGCTGTGCTAGGATCTTGGAGATAAATTGGAGGTTTGATATTGGCATATTGTTGGATGTCTGATAGGGGTTAAGATCAGGATTTTTAATTAGGTGTTTGATAACTGCTAATTTAAAGGATTTAGGTACATAGCCAATGCTAAGAGAATAGCTGATTATTTTTAAACCATCAGGATATAAATGTTTCATCATAGGTTGAAGACAAGCAGTTAGAAGAACTTGACCCTTCCCTCTTAAGGGACAAGTAAACCAAGAACAATGTCAGTAAAATGCCTCCGCAGCATAACATAGCTATCAGACCCCCTTAATCCTTACTGTGGGAGTTCAGCATTTATACTTTTATTATTCTGGGTGAATGTCACATGCACTCACCCACTTGTCAACTCTGCTGAAGAATGACTCATCTCATTAAATCACCTTTTTCTACACCTCTGTAGACTATTGCCTGTGGTTTTTGCACCACTGATCTCTTCATCTATTTGTATTGAGTGGTTTTTGCACTGCAGTTCTATTATATCACCCTTTATGCAGTTGTCAAGACTTTTCCTGTTGGCAGTCTGATCACATACTGATTTGACATTCTCAGCCACCTAAAAACAGTCACTCTTAAGTTTTTCCTTATGTATCAAATGAATATCACAGACAGTGCATGTGCATTTTCAACTATAATTTCCAACCCTATATACTGATGTCTTACCCATAGATCTAAATTCAGTTGTCAGTTTAGTCTCTGTCACTATATAAATACTATCCAGTATAGCAGTTTTTGTCTAAAGCACTTGCAGCGCTTTAATAATTAACTCTCATTCAAATACCTTTTTCTCTTGCCATGTTAATCTAAACCAGAGGAAAACTGATCAGCATTTTTATGCATGCCACAGAGCACGGTAGGACGTTAACTGCTTAATTGTTTCATGCATTCCACCTGGTTGGAAGTGCCTGAACTCATGTTTTTCCACTCATGTGATCATTAATTGTAGATTTTGATTATGAATGAACAGAAGAAAAGGCTGCACTGATTAATCCATGCTTTCCTTTCATGCCAGATAATCAAGCATGTTTAAAGGAGTGTGTAGTGGCAACAATATATCACAATATATATTTTTTTCACATATCATTTTCATTCCTCTGTGCCTATGGTGCCCATTATACACCATGACTCAGTAAAACAAGCCACAGCGTATCTTCTCTGTCCCAATTATCTTGTGACACATGCCACACTATTAATCCAGTTTCCTTTTTTCCATTTAATGACTTATACCGTTCTGCTATCTGGAATTACCCAATATAAAAGGGTACAATTTTGCACTTACAGTTTTGACTTCACATGTATAATATAACAATAATAGAGTAAGCTTAGTTTATACATATAACATACAACTGTGAACAGAAATGATCCTTCGTGCAAACTAACTGGCACTTGTGATAGGTGATGCCTTTTTCAAGAAATAATGCACAGAATTATTAATATTGTTGATCCATCACATGGGGGTCAAAAGTTACATTCCGGAAAACAAGTCTGAATCACATTTTTTTTAAAGAAACGTTTGGAGAATTCTGTTATACGTATTTAAATAAGCTAAGGGAACATTATACTTCTTTGCTTATTTCAACAAGCCCTTTTCAAGACACAATCTGACATGTTTACCATATTTATTGTAACTTTTTAAAATCACAAATATCAATAATCAAAATATCTTTGGGAGAAAAATAAACCAAGAATGTATGATTTAGGTTAACCATATCTGCATTGCAAAACTAAACATCTTTAATTTAATAAAACTTTCAGGATTTAAAAAATATACATCTAGGAGAAAGCTACACTGACATGGAACCTACAAATATATACTATATATATATATCTATATGAAAAATAAAAATATTGCACAAGCCTGATTAAGTCATGACAGTAGAGAAAACATTCAGATATCACAGACTCATTAACAGCCTTATATAAGCAATATATACATACAATTAAAAATACTAATGCATATCAGTGCTGAACAAAAATAAGTTACCTCAATGTACATATTAACTGTATGACTGCAGTACCTTTCATTACAATCCCTGTAAAATTATCAGTCATTAATATTTGATCCTAAAGTAAGAGAGAAAGAACATACTATGCTAATTCATTTTATACCCTTATCAATACAAGTTTGTGCATTTCTATAGTTTGACACTCCAGCAAATTGCTACAGCAAAATACACAAGGAAGTGCACAGTGGACGGATTAGTGCCTGCTCAAGTTTTCCATTCAATCAACTAAAGAGCGGCCCCTGGTGGTTTTCAAGATGAATTTCCTGGTGGAATTTTGGTTCCGAGCCCATATGGTAGAAAATCATGTTTATAATAAAGGATTAGTTCTCTGAAAGAACTTACCTAAAGTGTTGAAGTAATAATCTAATATTTAGCATATGTCCATCTGTATGTGCAGTCTGAACCTACTTATCTGTATCTGGGTATAAAATGCTTCCTGTTTATTTACATTATTTTCATGTACAGCATAAGAAGTGACTACACGATTCCTCTGACTCATACCCTTCCTAGACACTAAATCATTATTCTGTCTGATACTAAAAATAGAGATACATCTAGCAGATACCCAATAAGCTTGGGTATCTATCTGACATGTCTTTAATTATTGCATGAGTTGGAGAGCAGTGGTCTTTCGAACCTAGAAAAGCTTTTTTTCCCACATTGGATAAAAGACAACACTATTTGAAGACATGATAACTTCAAAACACATATTCTGTTTAACTTAAAATGATTCCTTTCTTTACCATGTTTATCTTACACCTTATCTTATACTTTATATACACTGATACATTATATGAAAGATTTGTGATCCAGTGATTATATATTATGTATTATAAGTCCTAATGAAGCTTTCAAATAAAATGTTACTGAACATAGAAGCCCTTGGTTTGGTTTCAAATGAAACTGCGAGATCTGCAGATCTGCACTGCCACAACATCCCTTGGAATGGTGACTATACTGCGGATGTACGTCTACGAAGACAGTGAGCAAAAGCCACAAGACTCTCACAGACACAGACATATTACAAGTGAAGGAACCAAATGTCCAGTGTGATTACTGAGTTCACAAATATGTGCATTAAAAGTGTACAGTGTGTAGAAGTATGGAAATACTAAAACAGTAAAGATCAAGTCTAAAATTCAAAATTTCACAGGACATTAATGCTTCGCATGTATTGACTATGCAAATATTCATATACATCAGATGTAGTTCATAGATTTCTTCATAACGTCAGAGTGACACTTTTATGAAGAATATTATCTAAGAACAATTTCACTGTCCTACAATCTAAAGGTAAAAAAAAACAAAAAAAAAAAACGAATATGCATATGAACTTAAAGCGTACTTCATAAACATATTTGTCAGTGAACAGTCATATTGTCACTGTGACATCCACATAAATAATGAGATGGCTCACGCAGATTTTACACAGTCCTACAAAATTTCCCTGCCGCTCTGATCCCAAGCTAAATGTCACCTGAAACCCATTTCTGCTTAATGCCTTCATTCTTCATCATTGCAAATTCTCATAGATAGAGAATGCTGCTGCATTCTGGTAAATTAGATCCACATTGGTCCCCATTCTTGATTTAATAATGTCAGAAGCACACTGATTCAAGAACACGTACTGGTCCTGTGGATGGATAACAAAAAATATAAGATACAAATAATATAAAGCTGTCAACATTCATTACTGACAATTGACTATGATTCTAAGAGCAGCCCGTATACATGTACAAGTAAATGGAGGTGAGGACCATTTCAAAGCATGTAGTCTCTTTTGTGTCATACCTCAGTCTGAACCATCAGTGGTCTGTGCATGCGCATGTCATAGATAATTCCATATATATCTACCATGCTTTCCCTCTCAATCTGAAAGATCAGGTGATCAAGTGCAATGAAAGTCCCAGTCCTCCCCACACCAGCACTGGAATAAGGGAATAACGTTCAGGCAGAGTTACAACCACAAAAGTAGCAATTTCTTCTAGAATAAATACCAAAATTTACTTTCTGTTTTCATGACATTTAATTTATCTTCATTTATTAATGCTTCTTAAGTCAGTTCAGAGCTTGCACAATGTACACCAATCACTGAGATATCTCTTCTGGAAAAGCATCCCATAAAAGACTCGATGAATATGAAGCATACCTGCAGTGCACCACAGCAGGAGCGTTGCCGGAGAAGCTGTCCATGTGCTCTCTGACTAGGTGCCGGAAGTTAATGAGCACCTCCGTGGTCTCCGGCACGCCGTGATCGGGCCAGGCCGTAAAATGGAATTTACGAACGTTCCGTGTCTCTGCTGTTTTAACCTAAGAAAATACTCAACTTTAGTTCTTAGCTGTTGCTATCCTTAACAATTAGTGAAAAATTCCTCTAACACTACGAATCCATCCCTAAGACAGTGTGAAATAAATGGCCGGTGTTTCCCCCAAAGAACACACACGTCTGTTAGCTGACTCCATTTCTCTCTACTAAGTGAATTTTGAAAATGTGCATAAAAACCCTGTGTGGGAAAGTCAGTAATAATCAAACAAAAAAATCCATGCAATTATTGGCTATAAATCTTACCTCTTGTTACCAATTAAAATGTTTTTTTCAATTTCTGGTTTACTTGGAGTTTTGACAATCTATTAATGGTCCCAACTGCAAGGGCGCATCCTTTTAAATGCTCCCTAAATACTTCGGCAGAACTTAGAAGAATGTCATTTGTGGATGTTTGTGAAGCAACGAGAGGTTCACTGTTTCTCTTTGCTAGATTTTACAGATTAAATGTTGCTTTATCCAATAAACTGTAGTCTGTGTTCAGGGCGAATCTGCTCTTGACCTGTTACTGCATGATTTTATTATATTGGGTGTATGTGTAAATGTGCAAGTGCTCTTGTGTTCCTAATAAAGTGGACGGTGAAACTATGCCAAATGTCTAAATCCCAACTCAAAATTCTATGAATCTGGCAACTCTGAGCCAGATATTCTGATTATCTCATGGTACTAAATGGCTCACAGGCTCACTTTTCCTAATTTTCACTCCTAATTTGTGAATTATAGCCAGAAACCCAGTTCCTAATAGAGAAGAATGATCTTACATTCTTGATGGTGAACTCCCTTATGGTCCAGTCATCAAGTTCAATTTCTGATGTTGTTGTAACAAGGATATTGTTGTACAGTTTGTTTTCTGGTGGCCAGTATTTCTCACATTTAACCTGTAAAAGAACAAAAATTGTAAACCAAAAATATATATTTACATCACTTTACAGACACCCTTATCCAGAGCAACTTACATACATCTTATTTTTATACAAGTGAGCAGTGAAGGTCCCGCTCACTAGTCCAATATCTTAACCACTGTGCTACCACAAACCACAAATATATGTATAACTTTACCTTATGTATGTATGTATGTATGTATGTATGTATGTATGTATGTCTTATTTATTTCATTCCTAAGCTGTATTTCAAATTAGCTTGATAAGTAATAGAGGACATCGCAACCCATTAAACAACTGGAACTGAAATGTTTGCTTAATTGTACCAGCAGTAATTAATGAAGAGCCCTCATACCAAAACCAATTAAAAGTTTTCTCATTACTTATGGAGACACTGAGCTACTCTACAGTATTTCTAACCATATAACAAATTTCTTACAAATATCAAGCGATGTTACGTTGCACAAATTGTGGATCTTAAAAGTGGATTTAAATAGTATTAAATTGTTGCATCTCTACAACACCAACAGGGTTCATCACTAAAAAAAGTCCTTATAGTGTAGCACTAAACTTACACGTCCTTGCTCATAGCACTTGGTCAGCATGACTATGGTATGGGAGTTCTTTTCCCAGATCATTCTCCAGAACTCATTCACAGTAGCTGGTAGTGGGCCCTGAGCTGCTATGTACTCCTTCTTAGAATTGTAACCCTGAAGAGACAAATTTCATATATAAATTATATATCGATATAAACGTCACATAGTTGAGACAAATATGTAGCCTTCAGTAACTTAGATCAAGACGTGCATTAAAAGATACAGTGCAATAAATATAAATTTCCAGTCCATCAGCTTATTGGCAAACAAAAATATATGCAATCTAGAAGAACAAAATACAGTGGAATTCAAAAAAAATAATATTTGCTCAGTTTATTTGTACAGTGTTCACTGAAAAGCATACATTTCAAATTTATCAACACTGCCCTAAACGCAAAGAAATGAATATCAACTCACTGAAATATAGTTTGCATTGATGTAGTCATCAAATGGGCTGCCATGTATGGATAATTTAACTCTTGAAGAATCATCTAAAATAGCAGAGTTAAAAGTTATATTATATAAATATATGTAGTAAGACACATTCAGACACTTATAAAACGCACCCTCAAAAAAAAATCAAACAGATAAATGTTTTAGCACCTTTTAACTATGTACCTACTGCACTGCAACATTCTACATCTACTAGTGCTGCCAGTACTACTAATGATAAAAGCAATAATTTACATGCTACTAAGGGTCTATGCTTACAGGGTAGTACGTTATTGTAGCGATTCTTCCCCTTGTTCTCCAAGGCAAGGGCACTATTCTTGGTTTGAGCAGTTCCAACAGCCTTAATATCCTACAAATGAACATAAGACACCTCTTTTCCACAAAGGCACATTTCTTTTGTTCTGATATTCATTCTTTCTGAAATGTTCCCAAATGTTTGACATGATATTTATGATACTTTATAGTGTTTTCACACCTCATACTGCTCAGCAAAGCCACAATTGGAATCCAGCTGCTGCTTTTTGAAATATGCCTCAAAATCCTCCACCCTCACAGGAATGCTTCTGCACATGAGCAAACAATGGAGACAGTTACACCAATGGCACCAGGTGACATGAATTGATTTATAAACGCTGTACGCAAACTTCCGTTAAAGGTGTATTACTTACATTTTAGTTCTGTGTAAAGAAAGAGAGAAACAATGTTATAGTGATAATTCATAGGAATCCTTTTTAAAATATATATATATAAAAAAAAAAAAATCTAAATAGCAACAAAAAAATCACCTTATGTTGTTGACAGGAATGTCTGTATACTCCCTTGTTAATTGTCTAAAAAAAAAAGAGACATTGAAGGTAATCAAAAGAAACAGTGTTTCACTGTCAATGCCCCGGCTGTGTTAGGGACAAAATAACCATAGATAATGGTTCATAATTCTTCAGTCACACTTTTTCTTACTGTGTTGATATTAACAGCCTATTCCACATACTCAGAGACAAACATGGGCCATGAAACAAGGAAGAAATACAAGGCACAGTGGATGTGTCTCATGGGATGGCTTTTTCCTTGGATGTTTTCCTCCACTTGAAATAAAAAGGTCTTGGTCTCAATCAACCGTTCCTAAACTAAAGGTATCACTTGTACCCTAAATTATGTTTCACAGTGCCCTCATTGGATCATAATAACACTAAGACGCCCTAATAACCCTCATGGCGCTTTTTTATGAACATTGACAAACGTGTATAAGGTTGTACCTGATAGATGTGCAAGGTTTCTCACCTTTTCTTCATGATGAGGACAAGGACAGCGATGATCAATAGAAGAATGATAGGCAACAGCACCCCAATAACAATTCCAAGAATGTCTGTTGTGGAGAGACAGAAATGAAGGTGAGGGATTTATCAAAATACAGAGAAGTCCCAGGGAACATGCGTGATTGCTGTCTTAACACAATAAAGCAGCATCAACAAGCACTTTGTAGGCTGTGTATTATTGCAACTGTGTATTGCTACATAAAAAGGTATAATCATGAGAATGAGTGTACCCGGTGACTTATACACAACATAATATACACAGTAACATACAGAGCTATGCTGAGGAGAGAAGACCACCTCAGGTAAGAAATAAATAAATAAAAGCTCAGCAGCAGTTCAAACATTCCCCAATTTACACTGCAACTTCTTTGAACCTAGCAACACTGATAACTAGACGATGCTTCATGGTAAAAATATTATCTACGATTAACACAAAACAACTCTTCTTAAATTACACAGTATGCAAGTAGATGATGATAAATTATAATAAACAGTGAGAAGCATCTTGTTTTTTATTTTGTCTTTTACGCTGCTGTTTGTTCCTTGCAGTTCGGTGCAGCAGGCTGGAATCTCAGATTAATCTAAATTCATCATGCTCATTAGAATATTACGCCAATGCCCAGACAGTTCTCAGGTAGTCTGGTCAGCCAATTCAGCTGATTTTTGGTTTGAGTTTTATCATATTTTAATGTGGGTGTTTCATTCGTACTTTGCATGCATATTTAATAAACACTGAAGGCTTGTGTTAGGCAAATCGTTTCATATTTTACACCATGTACCTTGGGACTTCAATGGATATTTTTTCACAAAGTACAGTTTTTATAAAATCATCAAATATATATTTTTTTTACAAAGTCATGTATGCACAATACAATTTGTTCTTCTGTTTAATGGTGATCTTTTGGTTATGAGACTTTTGTTTAAAAAAAGCTGGGTCATATAATTGTATAAGATACTGTAATATAAGAAATGCAGATTGATTTACATGAAGGGCTTTGCAGTGGTTTTGCAGTAGTGGTGGCAAAAGGTGTTACAGAGAAGACTGATTGTTGGACGTCCACA
This sequence comes from Notoglanidium macrostoma, assembly GCA_030068235.1. Taxonomy (NCBI): domain Eukaryota; kingdom Metazoa; phylum Chordata; class Actinopteri; order Siluriformes; family Auchenoglanididae; genus Notoglanidium; species Notoglanidium macrostoma. Next base: position 8,814,507 of record JAQQZR010000012.1, read on the forward strand.
AGACTGTTGCTGATTTCGAGGTAGGTGAACAGAACCAGGGCTACCCTGTAAAGAGAAAACAGAATTAGCTTCAAATAATGTGACTGACTATTACTTCAAACGTTTACTAAGCTTTATTAAATGTAATAAACTTTTACTCTATTTTATACTTTCATTTGTTTTTCAAATTTTCTGCAGACTTACTGTACCTGTATTCCTGATTACTCAGAGGTCCGTTTTTATAATCTGTATTACTGATTACATCTGAAGAATTATTACTTCCGATTTCAATAGTAATCATGTTGCTTCTATTTTCATTTAACTTTAAAACAGTGAGATAAGCCTTGGTCTTCTTGGCTTCCCAATCACTGTAGGTCATTGTCAGGGAATTCATGAAAATGTTACCTGAAATTACATTCAAAACATTTTTGTTATAACAAATGTTCAAGGTGTCATCTTTCTATATGAAGCTCAGTAAAAGCTTAGGAAAAATGTCTTACTTTGAAGGTCAGTTGACAGCAGAACACCATAGGCTTCAATTGGTCCATTAGACCTATTCAGAAGACTGTCACTGAATTGTAGATTTACTGCAGTCTGGCTAATTGCAGTGACTAATATTGTTACGTCTTCCGGCTTACTGGGAACTGGTGGCTCTTAAACGATAGAGTACAAAAATGCACTTTATTTTCTACCATGCAAAGGCTATGCAGTTTATCAGTCATGTTAGCTATACAGGGCTATTAATATGAACTCTTTGACAGTGATGAACTAGACATTGTAGATAAAACAATACGGGAACGGAAGAGAATTAAATCACATGCCTGTAATTCCGGTTCTGCACTCAAAGGTCCGTGTGCCACTTTCACCACATCCATTGGTTGAAATAATCACATTGTAAGTGCTGAAGTATTGGAGGTTTTTAGAAAAACTGTGGCTACAGACAGGATTGCATGACTGAATTACTTCACTCGGTGTTTGATCGAGACTGATGTTGAATCCTTGGTTGTTGCCCGGAGGATTCGTCCATGTTAAGTTTAGTAAAGCTGTCGCAGTGCGGTTTGGTCCTTCACAGGTTATGTTAAAGACAGGACTTGCACCTTGAGGAATCAGAAAGTTACTAAATTGGTAAAATTTAACAAGGATACAAATATTTCAGTTATAATTTTGTACAACACATTTTTTTGTAATTCTGTAGCAAGCACAAAGGTAAGGCATAAAAACACAGCATGAGAACCTTAATAATAGCAACATAAATGTATCCAGGGGTTGGGGTTCGAATGAAAAGGTGTGGTTAGTGCTGCTATGATATCAAATTCCTGTATTTCACATTAAAACTGTGGATTCAGTGTAGTACAGAGCCATGTTATATATGATTAGATGTGAGCATGCAGTACATTTTCAACATTGTCCTTTATACAATAAGTGTCAAATTGAACACTTTACAAATCATTTTAACGGTTTAGTGATTAAAAACAGTGTGCTCTTTTTGCTGGTCAGTGCTCAGATATAGTCAGTATGTGTAGAGTAGAGTGTGCTTACACACAACCACCAGGTGCTTAGGGAAAAAGGTGCCACTCGTCTGTTTTAGTGAACACACTAGAAAAGATTACATACAGTAATTCTTTTTTGTATTTTAGGTAGAAAATGTTGCATACAATTAATAAGAATGAATTTCTTATTAATGAAAAATGAAAAGCAAAATGTGAGGCGGTCTGGAAGCAAACTGGGAAAAAAATATTTTAAAATGAAAAAATGAAACGTACCTGTGCAAGTGGAAAGGCCAACCTGTGATCCTTCTGTTTTATTATCAGCAGCAACAGCTGAGACTGTAAATGTGTAATTTGTCCCAGGTTGTAGACCAGTGATGTTAAAGTCAGTTGCAGTTGCAGATGAGCTGCTGTTTATCCACTGCAATATAAAAAAAGAGCTCTCTCCTAAAGGTTCAGCCCAGTCCAGAAATACAGATGTGGTTGTGACTTCACAGGATGTGAGATTTCTGACGATGTCTGGTTCTATGGCGAGTGGGATGTGTTACAGAAGAAAACAATAAATTCTTATTATTAAGTATTTATTTATAAGTATTAATAAATACTTAGTAGTAAAAGAAAAACTCTGAGTGTTAAATGTCCATAAGAAACAACAACAAACAAAAACTGACAAACACTTTGTATAACAGAAGAGTAAATGTGGCTTTATATACCTCAATATCTGAGACTCTCAATGTATAATAACGCCGGAGTTTAAAGGAAGCCCTGCTGGTAAAAGCTCTCTAAGTC
>JAQQZR010000012.1:8825098-8837665 GCA_030068235.1 Notoglanidium macrostoma
TATGTATACCTTGCATATCCATACCTAAATCTGGAATGGGATGTTCAACATGCACATATGGGCGTGATAGCCAGGTGTCCACAAAACTTTGGCCATAGAATAAATATTTTAATAAAACGTGTGTTACATTGCTCCGCATTTAGTTCCTTAGATAACCTTCATTTACCCACTTAACAGTAGGAAGAGGCAGCCAGATTTACATTTATCTCATTGTATTTTTTAAAGTCCATTATTCCTAGCAAGGTTCCCAGTGCCTTTGGAGGAAAAGCAGCCCCACATCATCACAGACCTTCTACCAACTTTAACAGTGTGTATTAGATTCTTGTTGTACAACAAGCCTTCTTTTTTGCCAAACCCACCTTGAATGTGAATTGGCAAAAACTGTAATTTTGTGTCATCTGACCACGGAACTCCATTCCAGTAGTGTCTCCAGACTCCAGGAACGTATGTTTGTGGTTAGATCAAAGAAAATACACATTTTCCAAATAGTTTGTTGGCATGGAGTTTCTTCTGTGTAATTGTAGATTTGGAGACTTAGTGACCCCAAAATGCTACTATATTCTGCAAACCTCCAACTGTGATCCTTGGAGACATTTTCACCTTTCTAACCAACCTCATCACTGTGTATGGGAGCAAAATACACTTACATCCTCTTCTAGGCAGATTTATTACAACTCTAGTCAACTTCTTATTTACTGCTCTAACAGTGGGTGTGAGATTTTTCAGCTGTGTAGATAATTTTATTGGCATCTGATTAATAAATGTCATAGTTTTGCTGTATTTCATTTAGGTAATCTTCTGATGATAAAGGAACTAACTGTATCACCTCATATTTATACCGCAATGAAACAGGAAGTCCACTGGATGGATGACCACTTATGAGTCCCTAGACACCCAGGTGAACTGACAAAACCACAATTCAAGTAGAAACATGCTTATATATTTACAATTATATTCAATTTCAATATATTTCTATATATTATATATTTACAGTTTATTCAGTTTGGAGTTTCAACCCTCTTTAACTTATATTTATGAACTTGACTTCTAATAGAAATCTGCTCATGTTTTCAGAAAAGCATTTTTGGGACCCCAAACAACGATTAAGTAAATGTCATCTCAACAAAACATAAAAGTTTGGCTTGAATCCACTGTACTACAAGACTCTTTAATTCTGATGTACAAGTTTTAGCTTTTTCTTTGCACAGCTTTTCTGTCCGAGCAATGTCATTTCCAATATGTGTATCAGTTTAATTTAAATTTAAATTCTTTCAATGTAAACATTTGTTTTTCAAAACTACTACACAGTACTGTTAAGTGTTTTGTGGTATTGCCTTTAAAATAACCACATGCATTGTGTAACAGCTCTCAAAATCTGTAAAAAATACCATTCCGATTGGGTCTAAAACCATTGAAGATGTCTAAGACATAGGTACCATAAATAAATAAAGAGTGTTATTTATTTCCATATGGTGAGACTAAGCGCTTCATAGCCATCAATATTTTAGTATATGCAAATAGGCCAAAAAATAGCTATAGTCAGTTTCACATACAGAGAGCATAAATAAAGAGGTCCGACTCATAAGCTTCCTCATGTTACTGTAGACAGGATTGTTACTGGTTTTCCTATTAGTCATAGACATAGACATTTCAATCAGCTACCTGAAATGTGTTGACACTGCACTGTGGGTGAAAATCTCCTTTAATGCGAAGACGCAGTCTCAATCAACAAACTTGTATTCATTAAGAAAAAAACAACAACAATGCTCTGTGATGGAGGCTCAACACTACAATTTACAATTGTTTTTATACACCCCAGCTGTTCAACCAATGGGAAAATATCCACGCTACAAATGGAAACAGTATAACCCTGTGGGAATGATATATATATCAGATAATCATGCAAATGAGGAAGGCACATAAAAGCATAGTTTCAGCATAATAAATCATTCCTAATCAAATCTATACCGTTTAATTTTTGTTTCTTGATCTTTTGACATACGTTGCATTTGTGCCTTGTACACTCATGTGTGTAGTGAGCCTCGCCTGTTCCTTGTTTCACCTCTCTTTTTAGGCTCCATGCTTCTGTTCTGTTCCTTGACAAGTCATGCATATTTAAATCTGCAATGCAGAGCTCTGGTACTGAGTACTTTATTTCCTTGTTCTTTCCCCATCACACTATGTCCCTATTTGGATCCTGATTATTGATGTCAGTGATAACGTTGTCTGCCTGTTTCCTAACCCCAGCATTGAACTTTAAATATGCTTCAGTGAAATATAATAATACAAAGACTCGGTTCTCTTCATTGACACAGTTCTGAGAATGAATCATTGAGCTAAAGATATAACTATAAGAACACACTTGCCTACATAAAAGACTTTGGATTCCATGTAAAACAACCTTTTGCAGAGCTTTATGCAAAGCAGTGCAGCATTCTGCCTGACATCAAATGCCCACATTATGGGTTACTGAGTGTCTCTTATGTCCAGGGAAATGCCAATATGGGAATGGCAGGATATTGACTTCATCCTTGAGAAACAGATCAAACTGACAATGTATCAAGACTTACAGTTACAGTCAGAAGTTTACATACAATCATGAAGGACATCAATCTTGTGGCAATATTGGGCTTTCAGTGATTTCTTCGAACTGTTCTTTTCCTGGGGAAGAAGGATTATACAACATACATGCGTAATAGAAAAAAGACACAAAAATTTGGTGAACAAGTTTTAGTTCATTTGGGGTTTTCTTAAATCAACACATGGTCAAAACTATACATACAAGGTCAAAAGTATACATACACCCACTTACAGTATTAATTCAGTGGTGCTGAAAGTTCTAAAATGTCTTTTGACTTGCCAAGGCCTCTTAGGTTCCTGTTATTGATCATGACTGACTACAGCTGGTAGCTTCTCTGAGAGGTGTAGCAAATTCTTGGTATTTTTTCTATTAAAGATGAATGTTGTATAATCATTCTTCACCAGAAAAAGAACAGTTCAAAGAAAGCCCAATATTGCCATGAGATTCATGTCTATGATGATTGTGAGTAAACTTCTGACCTCAGCTGTAACTACTGAAATTAAGCCCTGGCTGGTCTTCCTGCATGCGCCATGAAGTCCTAGCATCTGATCCAGAAGGCCAGGTCACGCCATTGATGTCTTTGGTCTTCTTGTAGGTGCCCAGATTTAAAACCCTAATACTTGTCAATGAAACCAAAAGTGTACAGGGGACATTTTTAAGACAGAATTTATATTGTTCATTAGTCATTCACTCAGTTTCAGGAAGCACTAAATCCTGGTAAGGGTTGTGATGGATTCAGAGCCCATCCCTGGAAAACTGCGTGCGAGGCAGTAATACCAGAACCAGAATGGGTCGCTTGTCCATCACAGGGCAGCATCTTATTTTATTAGTTATTTTCTTACATGTTTACTGATGACTCATCACTGACTGCTGTTCCAACATGTGCCTTATTAGTGTCTTCTTAAAACTGTAGATGATTTGCACTTACATAAGCCTGTGCTTTCCAGGCAGACAAGCAATTTGACAAAATAACAAGTCTTCCAGTAAATGTAAAGCAATACTTTAAAAGTATAAGGGTATATCTGAGTTTTCTTACAAAAAAAAGTTTTAAAAAAGCCCTGTGAGATGTTTTATGTCAAAATATTGCTTTGAAGTAGTTTTTAATTAAAAATTGAAAATATAATCTGCTTTGATCTCACAAGGATGATAGCTCAATATCCAAAAATCTGAGAATTGTTTTGTAAATGAATGTAATGTAAGATATAAATGTGAATGTGAACAAATCAATATACCACATCATGACTTTGCTGCAACAGAACGAATAGGTATATTAAATTTGCTATATTAATAAAAGTGTTAATAAAATTATAGTTTAGAAGTAAAAAAGAGATCAAATTCAATGAATATTCACAAAGCAGTTACACAAAGCATAATGATATTTGTTCGTCACCTGTCACCCATTACTGCCAGGCCAACAAAGGCAACAGATTCTGCAGTCCTACACTTACACCCACAATTGCCGTTTTACACTTTGACATACTAGATATATTAACTTACAGGCCTCCTTGCAGGCGTCTCTATACAGAAAGTGCCAAACAATCAAGCAGGAGAAGAATAACAGGAAAGAAATGTAGACTTAAGATTTTATCACACACTCCAATGACCCCAAATCATCTGGTCAGAGAGGTGCAATGAAGGGCACGTCTTTCTTCTCAATTGACACAGTTTTTCTGTTCATTCTTCCAGACTATCGCTGACTATTAAGCAATGCAACATCAATCTAAGGCAATTACATCCTGTTATTAAGAAAAGCTGAGATGTACTTCTTCAGTCAAAAATACATGTTTCATTCAGAAGACACCTTTATGTAAAGTGGCTGACAATTAAGACAGGATACAAAGAAGGCATAGAGCTCAGGGGTTGAGAGTCATGGGCCCTGACATTTGAACTTTTCTGATCACTAGCCCAGAACCTAAAGCTAAAGCTACCGCTGCTTTCTATTTTGCTTTACATACTTACTTCTGATATAGGAATGACAACTGCTACTTTACAGAAAATGTGGTTCTATATATTCCTGTGTCTTAGTTCAACACTCTAATGATGTATGCCAGGAGAGAAACCTATTCCGATCTTCTCCTTCAGAGGCAGGACATTCTTATGTTCTTGTACAGAGTACTATATAACATGAAATGTTTCCAGCTGACAATTTTGGCATACAGTTATCCAATGAGTACTCAAGGTTTAATCTGAGAAGGCATTAATCCATAGTGCAAAAATCCTGGTAGCATAGACCAACCCGTATACACACACAGTCATGAAACACTTTCCCACCAGAAACAACTTCAGTTATCACAATTTTAGATTCTTTAAGGTCAAGCGATTTTTATCTCAAAGCATTTCCTGTTGTCCACAGGAAATAGTTTTATGCATGCTCTTCCTAACAAAAATGACTTTATATCAAATTCTCTTCCTTTCATTGCGTTGCAGACTAAACAACTGGAAGAGACTGAATTTAAATGAAAAACTGATTTAGATTAAAAAAAGGAATTATTTAACAGGATAACAGAATTTGGTGTTAATGGAAAATGATCATACACTTATTTGCAAGGTCAGGGATCAGAAAGCAACCGCTGAATTAAAATGTTTCACTTCCCTTATTTCAATGTGCATTTATATAACCTCCAACAGTGGCCTATAATGATATGGCCACTTCACATAAGACTTTACAAGCCCTGAACCTGCCAGCATGGATATCTACGCATAGCATCTAAAATCACTTTTAGAGATGTCTTACAGCTAGGGGACAAGCTAATAAGTAAGGTTTCAGATGCTCCTTCATTTACATGGACTAGAAAATATGTGTTACTTCACATGAAAACACTTTTAACTAAACTATCTTATAACTATCTTTGTGAGTTATTCGACTTGTTTTGATTTAGTATGTATTGTGCAATTGTGTTAAACATAATATACAATATAAACACATAAACAACTCCAACACTTACACAGCTGGCTTTAGCTTAGCCTCCCATTGTACCTGGTAGGACACTTTTGGTTTCAATCTTAGCTATGTGTTAGATACTAAAAGGGTTAGCGCAAACCTTTAACATGCTGGTCATACATCTCATGTATCTCTGTGACCTTTATGTAGGCTACACTGTCTTCTGCTGCCATCCAGTAAGGGTTTTAATCTGTGCATCCAGATGATGTGCTACAATCATTCAGCCGGGACCTTGCCTTTTCGCCAGACCTTCTTATACCGTTTAATGAAGTCACACTTTTAAGTTTCATTGTAAAGGTCATTAAATGTATCAAGAAAAGGGGAAAATGTGCACCATCCCAGGTACAAGATACACACTAAAGGAACAAAAGATGTACATTTGATGGTTTTAAAACGTTAATATCAAGTCTAATGCTTTAACAATTAGTAATTCGCATACTTTTCCAAAGTCCTTTTACATGTCTGGACACTTAAACATTTCCATAAAAGTTTTAGACTAATCTCGGCTGTACCTGGAGGAACAGGTGCACAGCTCGAGGCTTGAACCGGCACTGCATCGTTCACTAGTTTTACACGGTCAAACTTTTAGCCGAGAAATGTTGCAAACTTATTAAACAAATACAGATACCTACCTGATTACACAGGCACAGGATCAAGAGACTCACAGGGAGCAGGATTTTGAAAGAAAGCCGTGTCATGATGTCTGTTTGGATCCAGCTGTGCTGTGAAGCCTCATAGGTCCCGTTAAATGTTTGCTCGCGCGAACTCACCTCTGTGTGAGCACGCTCCGCCTCGCGCTCGAGACAGCTCGAGTTGTTTTAAAAGTTCGCTCAGATAAAAAATAAAGTAAAAAGATAGAAGAGAAAAGCAAAACTCGCAGCCACAGACCGTCAAGGAGAGTGTGACATGTCTCAGTAAGATTCAGTGAGTTAAAGGAAGAAAGCACTTGAGTTTACGGTTCTGGGTGGAGCAGCCATCGGGCACCAGCAGTCACTTCTGATGGCCTAGTGCACAAGTTCCGCCTCCTCAATAGGCCTACAAAGCTCACACCACAATCAACACTCTTCTACTCTCTGTCTCTCTCGCTCTCTTTTTTTAAACTCACCACAAACAGTGTCTGTGGCTTTTTCACAGCTGAAAAGGAAGTTAGGCCATATGCATGTTTGAAAAAAAAAAAAGCCATTCTTTTGAAAGACCATCAAAAACTGCACTATACGTTTCAGTCCTGACTTTTTAATTTCGTCCATATAGGATTTGATGTTTTAGTAAAGCCAAGTGGTCAACTGGGTTTTTAATTGTTATTATAATTGTCAAACTTCCAAAAAATTACCTCTTATGATCATTGTACGGATTTAATGTTAAGAACAACAACATTTACATATCACATATATTTATCTGAGCCATTTAAGCTTATTTTTTATTCCTGGATGTTCCATTAATCCAGACTAAGCTAAAATAACATGTCATATTAACACCAAGTCCTGATTTTAACTTTAAAATCACAGTAAGTGCCAAACCACATTCTTTAGCCTACATAACTTCTGGTTTAAGGATTTGCTTTTTTCTTCAAAAAGAACTTACAATGGAATTCAGTAACTGAGCTCTAAAACAGGGTTAAATGTTTACTAAAATGTTTTGGATGTAACTGGTTTTTCAGAGTAGTAAACCACTAAAATGAGTTCAGTTTGTTGTTGTGGTCTCCTTTCCATAGTCAGATTGTATCTAGATTATGCTGAAGCAGATAGCAACCCGAAGACAAAAAAAAAAAAAAAAAAAACAGCTTTCTGAAGTTAACTTCCTGTTCCACTATCACTAGTGGCTGCTGGTCAAAATGACCCATTTTAACTGCTTATATAACCCCACATACTATACATAACTGCAGGAAACACTCCAAGACAGTTCCATCAACTTAGCAGACATGATCACTCAAATGCTATTCATATTCAAAGATCACAGAAGAATTATGTTGTGTAAAAAAAACAATGAAAATTCAATGCCTCTCTGGTTACTACATTTAGGGTTTGCATTTAATTCAATCAACATTGATAGTTTGGGATCTTTAGCTATTAATGACCTATTAATACACTATTAACTATAAAAAGTTATGTCTTTGTTAAGTAGCTGTTAGAAGCTGTGTCTATTTGCAGATTGCTCTAATATAGTGATGCATTTATTAAAGGTTAATGATCTTCCCTTCAGGTTTCATTCATCTGTTAATCTTTGTTATTACCAAATAACAATTATGGTTATAAGAACTTCCAAGAATGTTCTATAACATTCATGCATTAGAAGGGAATATTTATAACCGATGTTTTTGGAATGTAACCCCTTGTTACATCGGACATTTTAAAAGCATTGGAGGAACATTTCTGGAATGTAATAGTCTAATCTTCAAATTGTTGAATGCTTAGTGAACATGGTTGTTCAAAGTGACTGACAGTGAAACAAATGCTGCGGGTAATTTTCCACCTACAGATTAGTACTAATTTATGTATAAGCTATAGGATGATCAGATAGAGCCCCAACTAAATAAAAGCAAAGTGACAAAAGAGAAAAGGAACAACTAACACATGGTGGTAAACAATGGCAGATGGCATGTCACATGAAGGTAATTCTGTAACATCAAACTAGTGGAATGAGAAAGCATTTAGGATTTCAGAGGCTCACACATATTTCCTCATTCTGTAACTTCCGTTATTAAAAAACTGCACAATGTGACAGTTTTTTTAAAACATGGGTGGCGTGTGAAGATTTGGGTTTGTAAGTCTTTGCAGAATTATTTATTAATGATTATTATAACTACTTGTGACTCATTGTGTTCTTGTTTTTTGAATTTTTACATATTTCAATACAGGAGGACATTAGTAAATTGAGAGAATATAATGGAGCAGGAAAAAATTCTTTACAATGGGGAATATCCCTGACTGTAATCCTGGTGTTGAATTAACTGGTACATTGTTAAAGTCCAACTGAACTCCTAGTGATGCAGCTTGTGGTTTTTTCCCAGGGTTATCATTATTTAAATCCTGACCTCATAACAAACCTTTAACTACATTACCGTAGTATAAAACCACATTTCCTGTATAAATACAGAAATGGCTTCTTTATTAAACTTAACATCCAAGTTCAACATAATTACTTTTTCTCATGGGGTGCAGAATTCTTGTGCTGTCGTTTGTGTCCCCTGTGATTTGAACTATTTACAGAGACTGCAAATCGTTGTAATTATGCACAAACAGCGGATGTAGAAACACAAACAACATGTATTTATGTCACCATGTTGCTTTGCAGAGTACGTTTGAAGCAGCTCCTTATCAACTATCATCTCAGTGACCCCACATATATGAATGATGGTATGAGGTGTATTGTCATTAGCCTGGTCCTCCTGGGTGAGGGTGTGTCTGCTCATGTGAGGTTATTAGCCTCCAATAAAGACCAGTTCCTCTCCTCTCTGCTGAGTGGGTTTCCTATAAACAGCATCCTGGGACACAAACACCATACAAAAACACAAACAAGCTAGGGATTCAAGCACACAGTTGAAATCCAATTGAAAAAAAATTTAAAACCATTTTTTTATGTTTTGAAGTGCGTGTATGACATAGAATGCATGTATTTCTTAGTTGATCAGGTAATAGCTTTTCCTAGACTACATCCTTACCTTTAAGATTATCAAAAGTCAAAACCTGAATTCTTCTTCTTTCAGCTTCTCTGTTGAAGGGTCGCCACTGCAGATGATCCACACGTCTGCTTTGTCACAGGTTTTCTACCAGGTGCCCTTCCTGACCCAACCCTCCCAATTTATCTATATAATCCACATGGTTTTGGACTGCGGGAGGAAACTGGAGTACCTGGAGGAATACCCATGCAGGCATGGGAAGAACATGCAAACTCCACTCAGAAAAGCAACCTAGTTGATCTGGGGATTGAACCCAGGACCTTTTTGCTGTGACATAACAGTCCAACACCACTACACTACACTACACTATCGCAATGCACTATTACACATTAGTTCTGTTGGGTCCTGTGATTTTCTGACATGCATTACTAGCTAAAAGCCCTCCAGGGTATTATAGTGTGCAAAATCAAAGGCAACATTACTGTACGGGTAGAACGTTTGATTATATTACTATCAATGCTACTGGCTATGTTGTGTCTGGTAAGTGCTTCAAAAACCAACTAGGAGTTTCAAAGGTGATCATGATGTATTATCCAAGAGAAAGAGTTATTGAATTTTTTTTTTTTAATCTCAGATACAGGTGATTCCATTTTCTGTCCTTGTCTCTACCGCTTGCTATTCAACATTACTCTCACCATGAAAGAGAGCAGTGCCCAAGGCTGCAGGGTATCGGACTTTCTCTAGATAATTAACTCACCACTCTCTAGATCATTAACATTTCACCTAGTTAATAATCAGGAAAGTTTTGAAGTTCCCTTGCAAAGCCTCACATGACAGCATGAAAAAGGAAGAAACATAAGAATAAGTTTTGTTCTATTTCTCCGTGGTGGTTTTGGCGGTAAAGGGAAGTAAATTTTAGATGTGTCAAAATACTAACGCAACTTAATATTACACTCTAAAATAGCTTTGTTAAAAACAAATGAAACTATTAGAAAGAACACACGCTAGGTCACTTTTACCTTATCAATTGGGTATTACACACACACACACACACACACACACACACACAAACACATATACTATATTTGAATATATAGAATGAAACTTGATGTTATCAAGGCACTTGCACCATCTTGTGTTTTTGATGTTTAGGCTGATATTATTCCGATATGATGCAAGAACGTGTCTATGAGTGAATCAGCATGAAATCTAGTAGAAGCAAAACTAAGCAATGGCGACATAATTAACACTCTGGCAAATGCATGTAGGCCTGTGGGCCAAAAATAGTACTGCTAACCGTATTGAACATTACGCAGCTTAAGAGACGAAAAGGAAAAATATCACGACCACGTTTTATTAATTCGTGCCCATGATATATTCGTTACCTCATTTAACTTTAATCATGGCCACATTTTAATAAATTGTTCCCTCATTTTAGTTACATTTACATCATTTGGCACATGCCCTTATCCAGAGCGACTTACAAACATGTTATTTTATACAAGTGAGCAGTGAAGGTTAAGGGCCTTGCTCAAGGTGCTGGGATTTAAACTCATGATCTTCGGATCACTAGTCCAATGGTTTAACCACTGAGCTACCACAGACCCCAGATACAAGCCCGCTCTACAGATGAAGCAGTTTATTCACTGTTTGTCCGAATGCAGTAAATGCATCCATGCAGTCATTTATGAACATTTTCACAAAACTGTTGGTTAATTAGAGATCAGTTTCAAGTCATGGGGAAGTCTAGTGCTAACATAAGAAAAAGCATAAGAAAATAAAATGAATACCAATATTTTGACCATTTTGGCTGTGGATCTGGAGCTCTCAGTAAGAACAAATCAGGGAAACACTACCTAGTGTTTCATTTGGAAAAAAGAAGCAATATTTATCACAGATAATATAGCTGGGTTGCAGTGACCCCAGTGTATGTGGATACACCTACTTGAGATGAAGGAGGGCAGAAGAGACAGCCACATCTGCATCTGTCATCAGTGTCACTCAGAGGGACCCAGTCCAGCAGCTGGTTTACATAAACATTACACAACACTATGTTAAAAAAAAAGCTCAATCAGTATTTGGGTATAAAATAACCCTATACGGTTGGAGTGTGATGTTTATATTTAATATCAACAATTTCTGCTCTCATTGTATGCACAGTTAATTCTGATCAATTATACTTTATGCAGCTGGGATTCTGACCAGCTGCATTTGGGAAGATATTGATTCTGATGGTGTCATTTGACTGATCATTCAGAAAAAGTTATGAAAATGAGAAATAATACAGGGCTGCTTTCAGATCTCATTAAGGAAGTTCTGGCAGAACCTGCATTCCCACTCAGTCCTAACATTTGCATGTTATATTATCATTATGGTTACAACATTTGATTATGAAAGCACTTAAATGGTTCCCTGTAATACATTATGTAGAATAAATAACCAATAATATACTGCAATGATAATATTGCTCCATTGTTCCATATGATACATTACACAGAATAAATAACTAATAATAAACTGCAATAATCATTCATCCATAAAACATGTGCTGGCAGCAAAGCCTACAGCAACTATTTTTGTTATAAAATTATTATTTTTCATTTCAGTTTTCATTTTAAGTATTATTTTACATTACATTAGTAAAACAATCTGTTGTTAAAGCAGATATTTCAGTAGTAGAAGTTTAGCATTACTGGTTATTGGGAACTTGTATTATGGACATATTAAAATGAAGAGGAAGTATTTAATGATGTTCCTCCCATTTACTGTCTGGATAATTTGAGTACGTACTATATACGCTATATTTGATTGTGGACATGCAAGCATTCACATATTACAAATCATGACTCCACCTACATAGAGCCCTGTCTTTTTGACTATGTGGTATTTCATAGAAGGAATAAGATGCACAGTACCTAGCCACTCATTAGAAATAATTATACATTAATTATGTATTAAACTATTTCTTATTGAACTAAGTACTTATTGCATTGTACCTATAGTCTGTTGTCTTGTGTACATGAGTTTTCATTCAGGATTTTTTCTGGTAAAACATAAAGCAAGGATTTAACATTCCTTAGCATTTTGGGTTGCTACAGTCAGGCAGAGTGCTTAAGAGTGAAAACTGGAGATGTCACTTATCTGCAGTTTTAGCAGTGAATAGGCCTGTCTTTTGACTGACAGCAGGAATTGGTTGCTTCTGTAATGATAACGTCTGTGTGCAACTTAGAATTCTTAAAGCCTTAATGTATGGCCTTGTACAGCACGGTGGTGTGGTGGTTAGCGCTGTCGCCTCACAGCAAGAAGGTCCTGGGTTCGATCCCTGGGTCACCCAGGGTGCCTTTCTGTGCGAAGTTTGCATGTTCTCCTTGTGCATGCGTGGGTTTCCTCCGGGTGCTCCGGTTTCCTCCCACAGTCCAAAGACATGCA
>JAQQZR010000012.1:8849534-8899441 GCA_030068235.1 Notoglanidium macrostoma
TATATATATATGTATATGTATATATAGGGTTCCTAAGACTTTTGCCCAGTACTATAGTACTATTAGTATTGACTGTTATTTTGAAAAGCCTCTTGTGACGGTCAGTTATTAAAAATTGGCCAATCAGGTTGAATCGTTTATCCTTAACCACGCCTTCATTATGTATTGCTCTCCAGTTCACCTCACGATGGCGCTGTCTGACTTTAAGCTCCGCCATTGTACAGTTTATATTCTGAGAATAAAAAATATAAAGACTACAGTTTATGATGCACTTACAACGCGGGCCACTGTGCTATAAATGGTGTGTTTTAGTCAGTATAATCAGTACTGACTGATAAGGTTTCATGTCTTTATGAGGCAGGCGCCTGGCTCGGAGCCTCCATGTGCACTGTATAACCTACAG
The DNA here is from genome assembly GCA_030068235.1 of Notoglanidium macrostoma. Taxonomy (NCBI): domain Eukaryota; kingdom Metazoa; phylum Chordata; class Actinopteri; order Siluriformes; family Auchenoglanididae; genus Notoglanidium; species Notoglanidium macrostoma. The sequence continues at coordinate 8,849,938 of JAQQZR010000012.1, forward strand.
CGGTGTGCGCGCTACCGGCTTTCCGCCGCGCTGCTCTTTTAAATCCCTGTGGCCCTTTAATCTACCGATCACGACGCTGACGTCAACTAAACCTGAGCCTTGGCTTCCTATTGGCTGAAAGTGACGTCAGCTACATTTTTCCTCCTCCTGAACCATGACCTCATCCTTAGTTAATTTTTAGTGCCAAAGTGCACATTCCGTGTGAGTTGTTGTTGTTGTTATTGTTTTTAACCCGAATGGCTAATAGATTGTAATTTACAGATTACTTTACCTAACCCTAGTCATAGTCGCCGACCTAAATACAAGGCACGAGAATGAAATGCACTGCAGGAGACGGTCGTGTTGTTTGTGTTTTTTTTATCCGCATGCTCAGTGACACTAGTGTGTGAGCTCGTCCATGAGCTGGCTGGATCAGTAAACACTGCGTGTTAATGGCGAGCGGCTTCAGTGTCGTATGGAAACGTGCTTTTGGGGAGACCGGGGACTGTACGGTACGTATAACAACGCGTTTGACGGCTCTAATGCGCATGCGGCATATCATACAATTAGTTGAGAACGAGCTCGAGCTGTTTCCACTGAGGCTGTTCATTCGAGCGCCATCTAAATGCGCTGTGTGTACATAATGGATGTGGAAGCACGACAAATCATGACAAATTGACTGTTTTTGGTGACATCTTGGCGGTGAGTTGCTCTTTTTTCTGTTCTGTTTTTGGTACGTTTATTACCAGCCATCATCTGTCAAATTCCACTCTGGCTGCATAGTGATAAGCATAATCACATCCCTATCAATGATGATTGCAACAATGATCCATTCATTCATTTTCTGGACCTCTTATCCATTTCTGGTCACGGGTGGGTTGGATCCAGTCCAGCTGACAACGGGCAAGAGAGGGATTACACCCTGGACAGGTCTCCAGGCTATCGCTTGGTTAAAGCAGAGGCAGCCATTCACATTCATACATATGGGAAATTTAGAGTAGCCAGTTGACCTAACCCACATATCTTTGGACTGTGAGAGGAAACCCGAGCACTAGGAGGAAACCCACCCAGGCATGAGGAGAACATGCAAACTCAACACAAAGGCCGCCGGTAAACTGGAAGGTTCGAACCCGGAACCTCTTTGCTGTGAGGCGACAGTGGGACCACCATTACATCACTGTGTCTCCTTACCATACAATACAATATAATATGTCAAATTGAATGTATAACATAATAATGTTAAATCTAATTATAATAATATATTCAGCAACTGTGCAAGCATAGTGCTTATAAAGCTGTAGGAGGTGAAACCAGTAAATGTTCAGATTGAGATAACTGCTATTTGTTCATTTGTTCATTCAAATAAGGTTCCGGAGTTCAGAGAGTATAGATGATATCCTATAGGGTATGTCTCCTCACCTCATTTCTCACTAGATAAACAGCCATCAGTGCAAACAGAGATGTCCTTAATGTTATGTCCATCGCTGTTGGAGTGTCATGACACAGGAAATTAGAAGCCGTTCATTCTGATGGTACAAAGATGCTTGACAAAAAGATCAGCCAGTCCTTCATGGTTTTTAGACATTATAAAACTGCAATTATGCATGAGGAGAGATAAATGACAAAAAAAAAATCTAACTAAGGTTATCTAGTCTAGTCTTTGTGTACAAAGTGCATAGAAAGGTGTTCATAGTGCCTCATAGTTTGGATCCTGAGTATATGTATACAAAATAATGTCTTCCACAAGGAGGCATGACAACAGCTGGTTGAATCCCAAACTGCATACCCTATTACCTTCCTAAAAAAATAAAAAAGTGTGTCACCTATAATAGTCTCTATCCATTTTCACACCTCAGCCCATGACTGTGAGGAAGCCTTGATTGTAAACTCTGTGCTGTTTGCCAATACAGCTTTTTTCCTGGGTCACCTGCTCCTATAATCTAATACAATGTTATATAATAGTCATTATGGTGTTTGGACTTCTGTCCTTTGAGTCATGAGTGGTTAAATTTGTGGACTGCATAACCATGTTTGTATTCCCACCATACTTTATTACGTTTGATATGTGTTTTAATCAGCTTGGTCTGTGGGAATATATTGTCTTCACTTTGCTTCAGGGGGAAATATTTTCACACTAAAGTTTATATTTCTCAGTGAGAAAACAATGCTGTGCATCTTTAGATATTTATGGAGACATAAAACGATGAATGACAGTTAATGACAGTTCTTATGTAGGATTCTAGTGTGTAACTGCATAGCTAGAATAAACGAATGTGTGTGTCAACAAGGTATAAGATTGTTATTGTGATATTACTTTAAATCATATGGCAAAGAGTGTGAGTGTGACTGGTCACACACCACTTAGTTTAAAATCTCCTGCGTTGCAAATTTGTGATGTGTGATTTTTTTTTTTTGTGTGATCTAACAGGCCTGTTATTTATATTTTGCCTTTCTCATATTAGTTGCATAATCTCTGAATGTTTTTGGGCATAGTTTAGTTTCTTGGTTTAGTATGTATTTTCAGAAAGCATGATGTTGTGGTGCTAGGAGTCAGTAGTAGCAATGCAGGTAAGAAATGTGTAACAGTCTCATTCTCAGAGACCTTGTCTCTCATCCTCTGTGTAAGTGAAAAGATGATAGTCTTCAGATTGCTGACTGTTCATTAAACAAATTGTAGTTTGTCCACATACAACTACAAAGGTTGATTAATCTGTTGCCTAATGATTTGTCTGTCTGTCTGTCTATATGTTTAAGTCTCTGATAAACTCATATGACTAGCTTTAAGGTCAGTTGTTCCAAGACAAACATTCAATTGCATTTGCATTCATCTCGATATACGTAAGCGGCTTTGAGGCATGATATTTCGTCACTTTAATTATTAACAGAGACATGCCTTTCTCACTGAGCTGTACTAATGACCATTAAAAACACGTGTATCCGGTGTAAGAATCACCAAAGGCATAGTAAGCTTAATAAATGATGTAATGCGTAATATTAGGAACCTTATCGCATTGTTTATATTAATATTTGCTCTCATTCTCCGACGTATGCAATTTGTTTGCTAATGATTTAAATGTAGACCATTTCCAAATTTTATTTATTTATTTGCAAACACTGCAAGAGCACTTCTTTGTTTCTGCTTCTTTGTGCTCAGGGCTTAGGATTTGATTGGTGTGTTCTACTGTAATCCTTGGCAGAGACAAAGTATTCATAAATATCGATAAATTCAAAATGATCAATAAAACAGCTGCCCTGGGCACTTTGTTGCATTTTGTGATGCCAGAGAAAGCTGCACCTTTGCTCCATGCCCAGTCACTGTTTTGAGTTCGCTCTGTTGCCATAGCAATGGGAAAATTTCAGCCAATCAGTATCTTAGCATCTGCACCAGCTTTTACCCAAGTCTTTCAGCAGCAGCACTGATGCTTTGAACATTACAAATTATTTCTTGGCCAGCAATCAAAGCTTGCAGATGTGACCCTGATGATGCCAGATAATAAAGTTCATCTCTGTTTGTTAGTGTGTCTGGTTAAAAATGCAGTCCATGAGCTGTGTGAGACAGAGCGCATCTCTCTTCCTGCTCTCTCACATCATGAACTGCAGTACACAGCCCTGCCTAGAGCCGAGCCCCCCCCTACTCTTTTCCTCCTCACACCGGCTGTGTTGTCAAGCAGAGGCAGCGCCATTAGATGCATGCAGCGGTAGCTCCTTCACATCCCGCTGGCTCCAGTGTGTATTCACAGACACACACGCACACAAATACACTGCAGGTGTGCTCGTCTTTGCATTGATCCAATGAACAGAGAGCCCAGCAGTGCCAGAATGGACTATAGGCTGGAGTGAAGATGCACATCATCCGTGTGATGACGAGAGGAAGTCTGCTGCGATTAGCTCTCCTGATGGCTTGGCATTTATAAGTAAATATTGCAGTATGTCTGACGAATTGATCTCTGTTTATGTGTATGGGGCTGATTTGTTTGAATCAGACGCAGCAGATGGCTGATCGATGTGAGTGGCGCAGCGTGTGCATCCATATTGATGCTGTTTTTGTGAGCCTGGTTACTAGGCAGTTCTGTGTGCTGCTGCAGATCTGGAGAGAGGAGACTGGGCTCATAGCATGGCACTTGTTTACAGTGATCTGAAGTAGTGATCTGATACTATGCTGTGCTTTTAGGATTAGGATATGGACAATAGATAACTGTGCTCACTTCTGTATAAAGGTTCACAGGTAATGGTGCTGATATTGAAAAGGAAACTCTTCCTACTTCTAGCTGGTGATAATGTACTATCTATCCATTTGTTTGTATGTCTGTCTGTCTTTTTATCTGCTTTTGGCATTTTTTGTCATTGATTGTGCTTATGGGCTTTTTGCATGTTCGTGGACATCTTTGTAGCTGTGTAATTCCATACTTTTGTGTGCTATCTCTATGCGGCATTGATTTATCAAAACAATCTTTTCTTTTTTTTCCACTCTGTCACACTCTGCATGGCACTACAGATATTCTTGTTGCACCATCCCATCATCACATTCCGTGGGATGAGGGAGGGAAGGTGGGAGGGAGAGAGAGAAAGAGAGAGAGAGAATGAATGATGCACAATGGACTGCTATGATGCTGATCTGGACGCGAATCTCCTCGTCTTGTCCACAGCTTTTGCTTAGCCAGCAGTTCAATTGCACTGACGTGCTTGTTTTTGTCTGACATGCGTGCCTTGTCCTGCTGCTCAATGAGGCTCAGAAATGTTTCACAGATCTGCTGTACTGTGACTCAGGAGCTATGTTTTGTTCCCTTGAGGAAATTTTTAATGTGTGAAGAAACAAGCAGTGGCTGCTGGTGATTATTTTAGTTGCAATAAGCCTTTTGTGTGTGTGTGTGTGTGTGTGTGTGTGTGTGTGTGTGTGTGTGTGTGTGTGTGTGTGTGTGTGTGTGTGTGTGCGTGAAATTTCTGCCTCATGCCAACGTAAGTTTACCTCTTTCCACTTTCTCTCTACCTGTGTTTAAGTCTCCGTTTGGAAGGGAGACAAGGGCAGAGCTAGCCAAGGACATGTATTTTTCATGACTGGTGTGTTAGAGGAGATATGAGAGCAGCATGGCAGTCAAGTGCTCTTTCTGATCGAAGGCCTCATTGGCTGGCAGGCAGGGGTTAAAGTGGGGTTTAGGAGGTGGGAAAGTCTGCCTTCTCTCAGCAATACTAATAATGTGATACCTGTATGATTTTACTGGGAATATGATTGTTTTTGCTATTTGCTTTTTATTAAGGGTATAAGTTAACTTCCTCTGGCTAGGTGTCTAGACCCTAAGCATTCCTTAAATCCCCCGGAAACATATCTTCATAATTTTCTTTACACTATTAGATTTTGGTGATGCATGATGGATTTACCATGACCTGAAAAAAAGAACAATGTTGCTTTTTCCAGTTTTTTTCTTTCCTGCTGTTTTCTTTTGGCCATTTGAGTAGAGCAGGACTAAATTTGATAGAGGAGACATCAGGTCTACCAAAGTGCCAAACAGAATCTGCCATTCACTAATAGTAGGTTTTGTTGCATTTTAGAATTTTTTGAAATTTGTGAATAATTGACATATAATAAATTAGAGGTTACCTTTTACCATCTTTCTTGGGAATTGGAAGATCACTTATATTACACTGCAAGTTGTAAGTGCACTTGTGTCCCCCTCTATCTGGATGGCTCAGTGGAGTGAAGTGGCTTTATGAGGAGTGGGCAGAGTGCTGGCGGATCCTCCATTAAAGCCGAACATGATTATACTTGGTGAAGTGATCAGACAGCAGGTGTCACATGACTGCAAACAAGTGGTGGGTTTGCATGAAGGCTACTATAGCCATTTGGTTAAGGCATGAGAGGCTGGACAGTCGCAACTATGTCTTCAGTTTACCAATTTAATACGGTTGACTTCACTGACATTTTGATTTTCAGTGGTAGAACACTTTCCAATAATAGCAACTTTTACTGTGTCGTCTTTAAGGTCAGCTTGTGCCACTGATTTTCAGCAGTTAATGTTAATGAAATGCCTACAGTCATGCTGGCCTTGATTTATGCTGTTGCACATTTTTCCTAGAACAAATCAACATGCATTTTTTGAGAGTGTGAGCTGTAGGTCAATGAATTAGCTAGCCTGAGTTGTGTTTGTCCAGATGAATATGAGAAATTAATTCTGTCCATCCATCCAAGTTGGTACCACTGATTGCATTGGCTCATCAATGAATTATGCTCATTTGCCAACTCTCCTGTTTAGCATTACAGGATTTCTTCAGGGTTGGTGACATCTTGCGGGTTTTAACTAATCTGATTTGGCAGTGATTTACAGGCTACTGGGATTATTTAGGTTTTCATTAGAGGCTAATTGTTTGGATGTTGAAAGCCAAATTAATTTTTTCTAGTGCCAGCAAAAAGCATATAGTGTCAAACAGTAATTTTTTAAAGGTCCTGACATCTTATGATACACATTTCTGATTATTGTGGGTATCCTGATTTTAATATATTGCACTATTGATATTTTATTGTCATTTAACACAGCCATAACCATAGAAATAAAACATGCGGCTGACCAGTGTATGTGATGTCAAATGTCAACTGGCAAACAGTGTGGTGCAGTGGTCCAAAGTGATCTTATGTTAAGTCCTAATAAAAGAATGTTATAATTTTATCTGCTGTAATTTGTACTTGATAAATCTGAAACATTTTGTGTCTGTGTGTGCATTATTGGTAGTTATCCTCTCTAGTTTCTATGCAAGGACTTGCAGTATTAAGGATTAGCATCATTATGGGAGAGATGAACTGAGGGGAGGCACTTGGAGAAGCTGATGAACCTGTTATGTTACATTAACAGCATGCTCATCATAGAGTGTGCCATTCTCTGAGCTTAATTTAGTCCACCTCGGCCTGGTTCCTGTTTCATGAGTGAATAAAAGCTATTCTACATCTGTCAGTGAACATCACACTGAGAGTGCTATAGAGTAAAATCTTTCTTGATGAGTACTCTTGCATCGCATTGCTTGCCTCATGATGACAGTGTTGTCAGCGTGGTCTGATGAGGAGCAAAATTGTTCTACTCATGGAACCAGTGCATGTAACATTGCTTATGTCTTGTTGCATTTTACTAATTAAAATTCTCCCACCTCTCTCCTTAGGAAACATGGCAGTCGTGAAGTCTGTCTTGAAGATACTTGGCTGATCTGACTCTTTCGGCCCCTACCTAGTGTGCATCTGAGCTGTGGTCCTCCTCTGGGTGAGTGAGCCCTATCTGGAGTGGCTCCTTCATGGCGGGGGAGAAGGGCCGTCGCAGTGCCATGGATATTAAACGCCTGGCAGGGCTTCTGCAGCGTGGGGCCGGCCGCCTGCTTGTCATTGACAGCCGCACCTTCTCTGAGTACAATGCTTCACACGTGCACGGAGCTGTCAATGTCTGCTGCTCCAAACTTGTCAAGAGGAGACTGCAGCAGGACAAAGTTTCCATCACAGAGCTCCTGCAGCCCAACGGCAAGGTCAAGGTACACTGCAATGCCTATACAGTTGAGAAGATTCAGGGAGTTTGGTCAAATTTGGTTTTATTACAAAAGCTTTTTGAAGAACACATTTATGGTTTTATTTTATGAACTAATTGACTTTTTTACTTTACAATATTGCATTGAGTTAATATTTACTTGTGAACAGCCATTAAAGCACCACCATTGTGGCACCGGCTTGCAATGGGACATGGAAAAAATCTTAAGCACACACAGTATTTGACAATGCCTCTTGTGACAACTTTGGTTAGTTAAGCATGGTAGTCAACAAGCAGTTGGAAATGTGAAAGGAGAGGTAATGAGAGGATGGTTATCTGCCTATAGGCTGCACTTGATCTTCCAAGCACACTATATTTGGAAGACCACTGTAAGATTATTACTTATCAGTAACGCAAGAATCTGCATTCAATATGACACAATCTTTTCCATCGTAGCAAACTTATTTTGACTTATTTTTAGGCACGTGGTGAAACTGAAAGGAGTAGGTGGGGAAACCCAAGTGAAGCGCATCAAACAGACTGCCCAAACTATAATTGTGTATATGGTGTAATGAGCTCTCACTACTACATATAGATATACAGTTGTTTACATACATTCATCATATAATGTCAATGGCAATACTTTCAGTGACTTCTTTGAACAGTTCTTTTTCCGTGGCAGTATGATTGTACAACGTAGGTCTTTAATAGAAAACAAAAACGAGAAGTTGAGGGGTTTTTTCAGAAAACCCAAAATAAATTATAACTTGTGTACCATTTTTTTTTTTTTTTTTTTTTACTAAAGATGTATGTTGTACAATCATTCTGCAACAGAAAAACAGTTCAAAGAAGTCACTGAAAGTTCAGTATTGCCATGATATTCATGTCCATGGACATAAACTTCTGACCGCAACTGTACATATATTGATTAATCATGCAATTAATAGTATCATAGGATAATCTTTTCCTTCAGGTATTAATATGCATACTAATATCCACTGGTCTCATCTATGGATATTTATGTGTTATGTGACAGACTTTAAGATGGTGCAGGTGTGACAAGTCTATTTGATTGGCAGTTCATAAAACAAATTTTTGTGGTTCCTCATACTGAATTTCAGGCATGAATGCCTCACCTGCCATGCGTTCAGTCTACCTCACACTTCTCTAGTACTCTCAATTTCTTTTTGTGGTTCCTCTTCCTCCATTTCATCACTGACGCAGACCTTATACAAGATTTCAGAGACGGAAAAAAAATGGATCATTAGACTGTAGAATAGTTGGATTTTAATATGTTGGGTGGACTGAACCAAAATTACTCCTCATTCATTATTCAGTGCTAAACATTACAATACCACTTTAACCTCATTTACAGATTATGAACAATCGTATTTTAAAGATAACACGATTTGGATCTAGGATATGGTTTGGTGCATGATTGTAATGTGCAGCAAGTGGGATTTTGTTTGCCATTTGGTTCCCTAAGGGGAGCAAACTGTTTCTATGGACCATATCTGCCAATAGAACTTCAATTAATATATCAAATCAATATAGCTCTGCTCCTGGGTCATTTTCTCACTCTCTCTGGCTATGCACTGGAGCTGTATTATGTCCCTCAGTAAAGAGGATAATGCTAGTGATTAATGCATAGTCTGGATAAAGATGGAGTAAACCGGGTGTAGTGGGAGAGTCAGGACCGAGTGGGCACTAGAGCCTCTTTGTTATTGGCTAAGCATGACCTCATCCTCTTTTGTGTGACCACTGAAAAAGTGCAGGGTAGGCACGTGCAGTGTGTTTGTACAGTCAGCTCAGGCTCCTGATCAAGCCTCCCTTACACGCAAACACTGCTCAAGACTCCTGGCAGGGCCTGGGGCAGTAACCTTAATGTGAAAGCAAAGCAAGCAAAGGCTACCACTGTAGTGCATTGTAGGGGTGCATAAAGGAATAAAATGAAAGAGGGTATTAATGGATGAACTGCATTCATCTGTGCATAGATAGTGGTGAAGTCTCTCTTGGCACAATGCTTGGTCCATTTGGATTTCTTCTGTGGCAAGCATTTCTCAGTTTGTCTAGCAGCTATTCCTTTATTATTAGTTCATTACTGGCCCTCTTAGTGATCTGTTACAGCATGTCTATGGGCAAATAGTCATTAGAGCAGTGTTTCTCAAAGTGGGATTTGAAAACCTGTGCATTAGAGGATAACTTTAGTCATCAGTTTGTCCTCAAACATCTAGACTGTGTAGGCTCTAATGCTGCACACTGAAAAAAGGGTTTCCTCAGGTTTTTGGATGGGTAATCTTCTAAACCATGTGTTTTCTGGTTTTACACATAGTCGTTAACAGTTCCATCCAAGGGATAAAGTGAAGACTTCTAAGGAGTTATAAGAGTATAGGATCCTGTTTGTGAGTTTCTGTTGAATCAATTAGCAATAGGCTGGAACATTTGACTATCTATCTACCTGATCTCTCTTGCTTTTTCTGTGCTCACTGTATACCAGTGAATGTGCCTCCAGTGATTCCTCTTTGAAATTTATCCATTTTGTAGATGACAGCCCTTGTAGGCCTCATTGCCAATGAAGACGTTGTCCATTAGTTCTAAGAAAAACAACTTGTAGGCCAACTCACAAAAAATAGATCAAATGTGGTTTGATTTTCTTGAGACCAAAACTGACCACCTTGTCATCATAATCATTTCCTTAAAAAACTTTTCAACTTTTCAACTTTCCAAGTCTCAAATGAGGAAAGTATCGATACTATTGTTAAAAAAAACCCACCTTCTTCTTCTTATGACGATTCAAAATCCCCCAACCAGTCATTTCTCATTTCTGCTGAAACAGTATAAAACTGTTTGCCACAGCCAGTCCACTTTTAAAACTATTCAATGGTTTAACTGAACCTCTGTTTGTCTCATGGCTGATTGGCAGCATTTAGGAAGCTGCACAACACATGAGATACATGAGAAGATAACCATTGGTCCAACACACCCAGGATATCACCCGTTTCAGAAACTCCTTTTCGGAAAGAGATTTCAAGAGAGACATTTCCCACTACATGCCATCAGAGCAATTTTTACCCCAGATATGTTTTTGCACAACAAGCCAAGCAAGTCTCACTGAAAATAATATTCCCCATGTTTTTGTTCCCATAACTTACAAATAAAATGAGAAGTAAGAATTAATGTCCAATCAGACTTGGTATTTATGTGCTATGCTTACTTACCCTGCATTTGTCTCTTCATAATGTGTTATATTATGAATATACTAATACTAATAATAGTAATATACTAATAGATTCCAATGTGCAATAGTCCAACGCCCTGCTAGCATTGTATCTGGTGTTACACACACTGCACTTGATAGTTTGTTATTATCATGCTTTGTTTTATCTAGTTATAATTATAGTGTAAAAGTAGAGAATATGTCATTAGTGCATATATGTTTCGATACTGGTAAATAGTCTCACAATGCTTGTAGCTAATCAAATTTAGCTAAATTGTAGCTATACATTTAGCAAATTAAGAAATTCTGTTTCTGAATTGGGTCTGTGTTGAGTACAGTAGCTAGACCAGGCAAGTAGTAAAGGGCAATAATAGAACTTTATATGCAGTGACAAATGAGGCCATTTCTAGGCTTATGCTAATCCCTGCTGCCAAATGTTCCATTGAGTTGCTATTGACAGATGGTTCTGTGGTTGCCCATGGTGAGGACAGACTGAGAGGATGGCCTGGAGGAGACAGTGACTATAGCGGAAAAGGCTTTTGGCTGTGGAATGGATACAGGAGACTAATGAGTAGGAACGTGCATCATTATCGCCTGCAAATTAATATCTCTGGAACAAAAATGCTTGTAATGTGTTTTTCAGAATCAGACATTACCTTACTCTATTCAGTTTGATATCATGGTGTCATTATAACCATTTCTTCCACGATATACCTAAATGTAAAAGCGGTTCCAGCCATCAAACATGCTAAAATTGGAATAACAAAACAAGGATGTTGTGGGGAATAGGGAGCTGCTTCAAGCAATACCATAAATCACAAATAGTTTGATTTCTTATATCCAACATTTACTGCATTGGAATTGGAGCCAGGACCCAGGTGAGAACACAGTAATCACACTCCAGTGTGGACCAAAACAACTGATTCAAGACTTTTCTAAACAAGGTGGCCCTGGTCTGGTTCTAAGTTTGATTTGAAAGCAATTCGACTCTGAGTTGACTGAGTCACAAACCTACAGGGCACAAGCTGAGCCAAGGGACAGAGATGTAGCACTGCAGAAATGCCATGTGCTATGGATATTTGGACTGACAACACAGGTACACGGGTAGTTATTTCAAGCTAGTCATTTAAGCTAATTACCTAAATGTTTATTTTGAACTGGATCTATGTTTGTAGTCATCTGTGTGAATTCTAGGCACGTTTGTTTGTGCACTCAGAATTGGCAAAGGTTTGTTTCCTTTTGTCTGTCGGTGTATTTCTGACCAATGAATGAAAGAGGTTCATGAATTTTGTTAAGCCCTACATGTCCCTTAGACAACTTTTATTTGGCTTTTGTTTCTGTGCAATGTGAACAAAACCAAATAGTAAATGAAACAAAATTATCCATTTCATTTTGACTTGGACTCAGCAAATGAACATAGGTGTGAAAGCACCTTCAGAAATTTACAATTATACCACCTTTGCTTTTATTGTCCAAATCATATCTTGACTCCATGTTATTAACATTGGCTACAGGGTAAAACCACAATAAAGTCTAATTATTTAAAATATACAAAAAATATTATCTAAATCACACCGTGACTTTAACAGTCACTCTGTTGCCCAACTTGGTGGCAAAGAGAAGTAAATAGCCCTCTTGTCATCAGTGAATACAAGAATTTGGTTTCATATTTAATCCAGAAATCATATTTTAAAGCAATCCTTTTCATGCAAAAGTCATCAGCTGTGATAAGTAGCCATCATTTCTGCCGCTGACGTGAAGCTTGACACCTGTTTTGCTGGTTAGGTTTTGCTGACCTGTCCTCAGAGCACATTGCAGAGGGAGGAAATGCAACTGTCAACAAGTTAAAATGTAACGAACATGCTCCGTGACAGGCAAATTGCGCAGTTTGTGTGTACTGCCTGCTTGCCAACATGTCTTAATGCTGTCACTAGCAAGTCTCACATTTAGAAGTCAAACTTGTCTTTCAGTAGTACTGTCATTGCAACTATGCAATCTTAATATATATTGGATCATGTTGGTGACCTTGTGGTTTACATGGAAAAACAAACAGCCAATTGAATTGTTGCTTACTAAATCTTACCAGTATCATGCTGCCTGCCCGCCCCATGCTGTTTTCTGCTATAAAATCATTATCACTTAACATGTACACACAACCTGAACGATCTGCACTGGAATCATATTTGTAGAAAGGACATTCATCGATGTGTTCATTAAATTATTAACCTACGTTATGGTCATGGTCTCCTACTTGATCTTTGAAGCCGGTATTGATGCATGGATATTGATTTGTAATTTGTAATAAGTAAACACAATTTAGCGCACACCAGAATACTATATGGCCCTTATTGGGATACAGCCCTGATTTCCAAGCAGCTATAAAGGACAAGAATGCTGATATTCAATTTGAGGAAGATTTTGCATATTTCAGACAATAAAGAAAGCATTACAAATGGACTGAAGCAAACAAATATGGCTATAGCTATGTTTGTGATTTGTTCATTTATCTCCCGTGTGTAATATTTTATCACTTTATATATTTATATGCTTTTTGCACTTTCCAGGTTTGTGCTAGTGGCTTCTTCATGGTAGTGCTGGTACTAGTGAGCAGTGTGTTGTACTCCTTCATCTTGCTGCACAGCTGATGGTCAGGGCTGATAGCAGTGGAGAGCCAGAAGCCATGACCGTTGTGATGTGAGCTTGTTTTCGGGGAGGCTCCCTGAATAATGAACACATCTCTCCTGCAGAGTGAGGCCGTTTTTTAGGACCTGTGTGCTGAAGGAGCAAGAGAGTTAGCATGGCTGATACCTCCTCACATCATGTCCTTTTGACAGCAGTTGCTTGCCATTCTATATTTAGGATTTTTTTTAGAGGTCTGTCGAACTGATGAGATTTATAATGAACAAATTGTACTAATATCAATAGGCTGCTCTGTGTGAGAAAGCAGCATTACAGGGTGTGTCAAAAGGAAGGAATGATCTAGTTAATCGCTGTAATGCCAAATTAAATAAAGACGTCATTATATGCAATGCAGTAATTCTCAGTATGAAAAAACACTGGGCTTTTTCATTTTGTGGGTTGACGAAATGTTTTAGATAAGCATTTCAGTAAGGGTTTACTTAATTTTTTTTTTGCTTATGTAACCCAGGATCTGGCAGGAGGCCAAGCCACATAGAGAGACAGAGTAATCCCCCAGGTGATGATGTCACCCAGTCGATTTAGCCCTCATCCAATTAAGCTGGAACACCTTGTTCAGCCAGCGGGGAGGTGGGTGGAGAGTGGAAGTGTGAAGAGATGACAAATAGGTGTAGCACACTGCCCCAAGGCCTACTAATATCACTCCATTATTATTATTTCAATTTCAACTTTATTTAAGACTTTATTAATAATTGAATTCACAGATAGATTCACTCCCTTACATAGTTCACAGTGATGAGAGATATGAAGTGTAAATTTAGTTGTTTTAAATTGTACTTTATTATGCCTTCTGTAGTCACGGCTACGTGGTTTAGCAAGGGCAACTTGGAACTTTGGCACCTGTGCCTGACCTTGGGCTGATGATGTCACCTGGGGGCACTCTGCCAGTCTGCAGCTTGTAAGGCTGCTGCGTAAGCACAAGCACACACTCAATTCTTATTTGATAATCAGACACACCCTCACAGTGATTTGTTAGCGAGCGTGACTGGGTGTCGATTGATTATTACAGCTGTGCTGAAGCTTATTCATCATCTGTCTCTCTTCATTACCGTTGTTCTAATCCATTTTGTTTATTTGTTTTTGTCATTAGTTTGTGTTTTGTTTGTGTCTTTTTCCTCCATCTATTATCTATACCACTTATCCGTTAAGAGTCGCAGGGAAGCTGGAGTCAATCGCAACTTATTTTTGTGTGAGAGGCGGGGTACACCCTGCACAGGTCAGCAATATATCGCAAGGCTAACACAGAAACAAACAGCTATTCACATTCACACCTATGGGCAATTTAGAGTACCCAGTCGACCTAATCTGGATGTCTTTGGGCAGAAACTAGAGAACCCGGAGGAAACCCACGCAGTCGTGGGGAGAACATTTAAGTTCTGCACAGAAAGATCCCAATCAGCTGGCAGGTTAGAATCCGGATCCTTCTTGCTGTTAGGCTAAATCGCTAACCATTGCATTACTGTACCTTTGTGTTTCTTTTCCAAAATTATAAAGTGCCCTTGGTCTTGTTAAAGATGCTATAGGAATTATTATTATTATTATTATTATTATTATTATTATTATTATTCCTCTACACACCTTCTTGCCTTCCTCTCTGCTCCTCTCCTCTCCTCTGCTTATATTATACTGAGTCACTCTACAGCAGCGCTGCTTGAAGGTCACATGATTAAAAACTGCCTGACAACATCGAGGCAGTTGGGTTAGCGTGCAGCTACACACGGCTTAGTGCTAGCACTGCACCACACACACACAGACACACAGGCACATAAAATTTGTGTAGTTGTGCACACGACATATTACGTAGTTGCCATACTGGCATCTCTGCAATCAGATTGTATAATCCCAGCTACTCCCTTGCCTTCTAATTAGCACTGTTTAATATTAGAATCTGAACCTATTATTATGCTGCATACTACCATTCCTGCACGGAATGATGGCTGCATGATATGGACATAAATAGCATATTGAAACAACACACCTTGGTATATTTGAACCAACTTGTGAACCTTTAATGTCACGGTTAAATATTTTCTTGCATTAATTCAACCAAAACTATTAGTATTCTTATTGTTTCATCCATGCACCCAATCTTAATTGGAACCTCAGCATGCTCACAGAATGCAGTGTTGTGGAATGTTACAGCTCTCATTGGCAGCATTATTGCGATAGCAGATAACGTCTTTCCATCCCTTGCTTCTGTTTTTCATTGTTCCTGTTAAATTTTTGGCACTTCTCTTTTGTACCCATTGTGTGTATGTGTGTGCAGGTTGATCTGAGCAGGAGACATGAGGTAGTGGTGTACGATCAGAGCACCAAGGACGCTGGTCAACTTTCCAAAGACGGCTTTGTCCATATTCTCCTGAGCAAGCTGGATGGGACATTCCACAAAGTGTCCCTGCTTACAGGTAATGATGCAGCTATGCAGGGTTTTTTTTTTAAGTGAACAATACTTGAGCTGTTTGTATTACCTGATTGAAAATGGTATAGAGCCACTTTACCAACAGAGGGTGCTACTTGCATAATGGAGTATAGACTAGATTTCCCTTTCACTTGCCCTTTTTATGATTTTTTTTTTTTTCCGTTTTATTTTTTTTTCTTTTTTGCACATGAGGTCCTCAAATGCTCTCACTCAGTTCTCTTATTTTATCACTTCCCGTAGCTCTCTGCACTTTGGCTGTCCATCTCTACCCTCCCCTCTCCTTTCTTGTGCACACAGCCTTTACACATTGGTGACTGATTTGAGGCCTTGGTAATTATTCCTAACATGTATTTGATAGAAAGAAGTGCCCTTGCTTTCACACTTTGAACTTTCTGTGGTTCATCTAGTAACACTGGTATGACATGACACATCTGATGTCAGCACTATCCAAGAATACACACTGACCCAGAAGCCTGCCCCTGGTACCTCTATGTCAAACAGAGTCACTGCAGCAAGAAAGATCTTCAAAGACAGGCTTCAGACTAGTGCAGCTGATAAAGATTTATGCTGGAATTATACTGGAATCTGACAGTAATTATATTTTATATATTCACACAGATTCTAAAACTGCAACTGTGTAATCCGTTGAATATCCCAACTAGCATTATTTGTTATGGTACTATTAGTTTAGACATAAAGCACCAATTTATCCATAAATGAGTATTTATAGTCAGCTGCAAAATTATGGGTGCCCTTATTTAAAAAAATGACTTAAAAGGGTTATGAAGAAAAGTCTTTGCACTTAATCCAAGATGTTAGCTAAATCTAACAATTATTTAATATAAATGTATTAAGAAGATTATCAAGACATATAGTACCAGTTAAAAGTTTATATACACTTTATAATTCAGAGCTTTTTCTTTATTTTTATTATTTAAGCCACTTCATGTCTTAAAGTAATGATGGACTGTCATTTCTCTTTACTTAGCTGAGTGGTTCTTGACATAGTATGCATTAAAACAGTTGTGGAATAGGGCTGTTTACTGTATACCAACACTATCTCGAAACAACATAACTGATGGTCTCAAACACATTAATAAGGCAAGAAATTCCACTAATGAACTTTTGACAAGACACAGCTGTTAACTGAAAAGCGTTCCAGGTGACGACCTCATGAAGCTGCTTAAGACGCTGGCTACTTTGTAGAATATAAAATATGAAACATTTTTTGTTTTTTTGTTTACCAAATAATTCCATATATGTTCCATATATTATTTCATAGTTTTGATGGCTTCAGTGCTGTTCCGTAGCACTGTGTAGAAAATACTCAAAATAAAGAAAAACATAGGAATGAGTAGATATGTCAAACTTTTGACTGGTACTGTATGAGTTTTAACAAAACCATGTTACAATTATTGGCTTTCCTTGCGTTAAGTACTTTGTGCAGCCTCCCTATATCAGTATAACAGCACAGAGTCTATTGATAATGCAAATTTTACATTTTTTTACCAAACTGACATTTGGTAAGTTTACATTTGTTCACTTGTTTCAAAAGTGAAATCAGGCTTATAAGTAGTTCACTGATAACAGTGATGGTGATTTATTTATTTTCTGAGAAAGTTGACCTCATTGTTCCAACTGTCTGCTTCAGTGTCAAATAAGATCGCAATCAAAGAAGGAAGTATTGGCCAGAGATGATGGCCGAGTTTATATTTTGGAAATGATCAGACAGAAACGTACTTACCTTCGGCATGAGCATGACATTTTGCTTGCTTGCCGCACAGAATCTTTCTACCAGTCAAAGATGTACAGTACAAAGATGGATGGGCTGGATGGCACTGTAAATTACAGTTTGGCAGTTTCCCACTCAAACACGCTTGATTCAACTCACCAGTTAATTACCATGTTTTGTATCAGCAAATCATTAAGCTGTGCTGGATTCTGGCCTGCCAGGCCTGAAAAAGGTCACCTGTAATTATGTTTGCTGTGGGTGATATGCTAATGTAATGTCACAGTCGTGAATTTTCAAATGTACTGAGCTATATGAAACCTATCCACTCATAGCCAGCAGTTTCCTTTCTAAAGCTTTCTGGCTTTTGCTTTCTCCAAACCTCCCTGCTCCAAATATGTCAACACTGAATAACCCAAAGCTGCTTCAGTCAGGATTTGAAGAAAATTTGGAAACTGCAAAGCTGCTCCTGCATTAATCTTTGCTTATATGTGCTCACCCCCTGCCCTGTCATTCTCAGTTTAGGGATTAAGTCTCGGAAGTAAGTCAGCCGTAATGATGCACATGCATTTCTTTTCACAAAGCTCCCTTGAAACTCGCCGATTCTTTAATTTGCCATTCTTAATACCCTAAGCCTGCTCTTTCTCACTCTCTATCCTGTTTTATTCCCATGCTGTGTGTCTCCGGTCTACAGTAAGACACAGTACAGAGTGGAATTGCACTTATTCCATTCCAGTGGCCGCTCTTTCCATGCCAACAGAGAATGATAATCTCCAGAAGTGGGATCCAGCAGGATGGGGCGCTGCGGAAGCCTCCGGAAAAAATGAGGTCAATGGAAGTTAATGGGAGACTCAGTTGGCTTACAGCTGTGGGCATTTTGGGGGGAGCATGGAGTGGAGGGCAGCCCGGTAACCACTTTAAACTGGCTTGGTTTTGTCTGATGGTTTGCTCATGAGGAGGGAAGCCCCTGGCCTGGAATGAACAGGATGTGCCCTGGTTATTTGCTGTTTATCTGCTCCAAAGCCCCCCAGATTCTCCCAACGCTGTTAAATGCTAGATTTAGCGGGTGCATGCTGATTTCATTAGGGCCATGTTAAGGCCACATGCATCATGAGCACCTCTTGATCATCTTTGATGTGAGCTTGAAAGGAAAGATGATGTAATCTCAGGGAATGAGTTCAGTCCACTGTTTGTGGGCTTGTGTATGCTCTGTATTAATATTATGTGGAAACAATGTGCCTGGTTCTCATAGAGCTCCTCCTGGCAGCCATGTTGTTTTCAGCCACCGTCTTGCCCTCCAGACTGGGCTGTTCATCAACACTCGAGGAGTAGGTCATGACTGTTGAGATTCTTGCTGTTATGAATTAAAAGACCACAAATTCTTTATTTTTTTTGCTCAAATATGTTACTGCTTTGTTAATGTTCAGCATGGCTCTCACTATGTCTGCTGGCCGTACCTAGTCTGACCGGTACTCTGGCCTGTATCTGCACCACAGCTCCAGACACACACCTGCTGGAATGAACTCGCATCATAGAACACAAAAGTGTGCGAAGACAGCAAAGTCTCTCTGCCTTCTTCTGTTGCCAACACCATAGTTCACATAGGCCTGTTAGTCGGTGAATTACACTGAGTAGAGCTGAGTCTGGGGAGCTACCTCATGCTGGACTGGTCATCATCTCCATTAGTACATAAGATAGAGAGAAGGTGGTAGATCTGTTTTCCTCTCATGAGTGGTGAAAAGGCAAATTGTAGAACATTATCTGCTCAAATGGATTTATATTTACATTCCTGGTGTATGTCCATATGCAGGAAATAGGATTAAAACACAAACCCTCTTATGCCTGTGTTGGACACACACTGAATGCATTTAGGTGTAATAATGTAATAATGGCTGGAGAAGGCATGATGAAAGTAAATAAACAAAAAAGCTCATAGAAGCAGCAAGCTGGTAAACATTCACCACCAGGGAGCTGCTGGCTAGTTTTTATTAGGCTAGTGGTTGTTTAGGTAAGATTGGAGGCCACTAATGCTGAAACTTCCAGTCATGTTAAAAACCCACCCGTTTCAAAGCACAATGTCTTGAAATGAGATAAGATGAAGGAAGACATTTTTTTAAATGGCATCTTCTTAAGCACCTTCATGGGAGCTTTACTGGTGTTTCTCAAATATGTTCCCTCTCCTGCTCTTATGCTCTCCTGTGTTCTAAATGAAAACTACTTGTTTGGGGGAAGTGTACAATTTTAAGAAAGAAAAAAAATTTAAAGACATCTTGGTTTAGAATGACTTGTGTGTATCTAATTGCTACACACAAGTCATCCTAAATATTGCAGATGAGTTTAATTTGCATGGATCTAATTGCAGTGTAACTTGACTTCTGCCCTGGTTACATTTAATTTTGACTTGAAGGTGATAAATTGCTGAATAAACATTGCCGTAATATTTTTGACAGCATTGACATTTTCCAGTTGTGCACTTTGGCTACAGTTGGCGCCTTGTGAAGCCTGAGGAGTTGAACTCTCCTCTCAGGCTGGTAATTAGCTGTAGTAAAGCTGCATGTGAACTTGTCCTTGCTGCCTCCAGTGGAATTGGCATGTTATTTCCTGCCTAAATTAAACTGATAAAACTGCTAATTTTTTAATCTGCTGCTGCTGTTGGAATGTATCTCCCATGTTGCTCTTTTTTGTTTTCACAGCATAGTTCTGATGGACACACACACACACAAACATGTGAATGCATATCCATGCTCACACTGTGCACACTGGAGATCACAGCCATGCACTTTCACACCTTGCTCAGAAGGAATTTAATTAAATCTGTTCGACCTTCCATAGAGGTTCTGTTTGTGTGTGTGTGTGCGTGTGTGTGTGTGTATGTTTGTAGATCTGTGTGATTCTGCAAGGGTAGGTGTCTATATCCTACAGATGTGTACTGACTGTTTTTAATCTTCACCACTCTGTTACCATCTGCCTGTGTTTTTGTCTCTGGACAGCAGGAGCTGGATTCTGCTGGAGTGCATTACTGTGTGTGAGTGTGTGTGAGTGTGTGTGAGTGTGTGTGAGTGTGTGTGAGTGTGTGTGAGTGTGTGTGTGTGTGTCACATTAACCAGGCCTTGGCAGTGTTGTCATATACTGAGTTGTATAGCTAATGTTTGTGACCCATATGCCCGTGTCGTGTTCACCCTGCAGCGAAGTTTGAGGAGTTCCTGCATTACAGCAGATCCTCCTCATGTCACTCCCACTTAATTAAAGATGATGACTTGAAGAGATGACTGAAGATTATATATGATTCAAGTTGAAAGCTGACTTTAACTTTGATGAGGCAGAGTGTTAAATCTGGACCAGTTCTTCTTCTCCCTTTCTGTCTTTCATTGTGTTTCATTTTGTTTTGAATGCAATTATGTGTCAATCCACTACACCTTTTTCACTCTGTTTCTAGTTTAAGTGTGTGTGTTTTGCACATGAGGTGACTAATGCCAGCCATACGCACAACGCCTTTTCAAGGGATTTCACTGTCGCAGATGTATTTTCAATATCGGCATAAAATCATGAGAGTTTTGCTAGAGTTGGGGTGCGCACCTGTATTCTCAATTGTTTGGTGTAAAATGGTATGGACAGCTGTCTTAAGTCAGTCTTTTTCTTGTCTTGGTGATCCAGTAAATCAACATGTTTATTATTATCTTTAGTTTTGGCACATGCAAATAGTGACCCTGCGAGAACCCCAGTCTCTGCAAAATCATAATCACTTGAAATGTCATTTGGTGTAAGGCTGGCATAACACTGTGACTATTGACACGTTGTCTTTAGATGTGAGATGGTATCAAAATTTTCTTTTCAGAGTCTTTTAGTGGATGATTAGCAGAAGTGGAGATGCTCTGATAAACAGTGCAAATCCTGGCAGGCCTTTTATGCCATTGTATCCTGGTCATTGTATGTCTGGTGTAGCCTTTAAAGGCACAATCAAAAACAAGAACAACAGGAACCAGCAGATTCTGGGGCTGGTTATTTTCCACCAAGTTGAGAAACAACTAAGTCACTGACAACAGCAACAGTAACCCTGCGTTCACACTAGTATGCAACAAAGCAACAGGCAACTTCTATGTAAATGCATGACCCAGAGACAGGGGCAAGTGACAAGATGACAAATTGACAAGTGACACTTGGACAGAGATTTTTCAATTCTAGGCAAATTAGGTATGATGTGGTAAAGCAACAAATCCAGGTGATTGGCTTTATGAATTTTTTAGTTGTTTATCAACCTAAACTCTCACAGCTTTAGTTCCTATGTGCAGTTAACCACCATTTAAAATGACAGAAAAACTAATTCCGAAAGGTATAATAAGATGAAACAATAATATCATTGTGCTTTTATGGGTCTTAAAAATGAATCCTTTAGTCAGCTTGACATTTACATTTACGTCATTTGGCAGACGCCCTTATCCAGAGCGACTTACATGTCTTATGTACATCTTATGTTATACAAGTGAGCAGTGAAGGTTAAGGGCTTTGCTCAAGGGCCCAGCAGTGGCAGCTTGGCAGTGCTGGGATTTGAACTCACAACCTTCAGATCACTAGTCTTAACCACTGAGCTACCACAGACCCCCCACAGCTTAAGAAGCAAGTTGTTAATTTGATGGCATTAACAATACCAATGAACCAGATTGAGGTGTTTGTTTTTTTTTTACATTCTCTCTCTTTAAAATTCTGTGTTTGCTTTTTGTGGACTGTGTTGCATGGTCAGTGATGCTGAAACACTATCAGCAAGGAGCACCGCTGCGAGCCCTACACATAATTGCATGAACCTATCCTGTAGCCAATGAAAAATAATATGTTTTGCTTTCAGGTGTCAGAAGTTCTGGAAATTTCTGAAGTGAAAAAAAGTTTTACAATAGATGTTTGTTTTAGGCATTAATCTGTGTCTTTTGGAAATTTTAAGCTGTCTTGAGTAGGTTAGAACTGAATCAAGCAATATTTTAACAATAATGCAGCATGCTTTAGATTGGAATGAACTACGTTGTCACACTACAGGGATCCCTGATCCAGTTTGGGCTTCAGAGCTTTGCTTAAGTGCCTGT
Source organism: Notoglanidium macrostoma (assembly GCA_030068235.1). Taxonomy (NCBI): domain Eukaryota; kingdom Metazoa; phylum Chordata; class Actinopteri; order Siluriformes; family Auchenoglanididae; genus Notoglanidium; species Notoglanidium macrostoma. The sequence goes on from JAQQZR010000012.1 coordinate 8,872,547, forward strand.
TGTAAGGGAAGCTACTAGACCTCTGTGTCTCTCCCTGACTTCCTATGTCTGCATAAGCCACTATCCATTACTGCCCCAGTGCTGTGTGGTCCGTTCAATGATTTCATTGAGAAGGAGCCACTGGTGCCATTAGGGTGGTGAGGTAAGCTCCTGAGAGGAGCTCATGCTGTGTTATTGTGAACACACACACTTGCTCTCTCTTTCTGTGCTGAAAACACTGCTCTATTTTTAGCCCAGGCCTCTGTGGTCATCACATCTGGCGCCTGACGGCCAGTTTGTGCACTAGAGTGTTCTCAACTGGTTTTCCTTACATGCGATCACTCAGCCTGCCTAAAGCATGGCGAGGGTCAGAGGGTATATGACCTTTCACTCGATCCGTACACTGAACTTTTCGTCTTCATGCACACATTTACACATGCTCACTACAACACACTTGGGATGCACAGAGTTAGTGGTGTACAGAAATGTCCAGTCCTCGTCCTACATTTGCCCTCATGTTTTCTTGTTTTTTTTGTTTTCTTCTCTGCACGCTCATTGGCCTCAAATTATATGTCTTATGTCAATTCCCAGAAACTAAATAAAGAACTAAATAAATGTCAGAGCAGCTGGTGCTGCCAAATTCTTTCAGCATGACGTGAACCCACCACACTCCTCTATTTTCCACAGCTTTCTTCTCGAGCTCCTACATTTTTCTCCATTTTGCCAAATTCGGCTCTTCGTTTCCTGTGACTGCCTTTCATTAGGTTCCAGCAGGTAGGGATCTGTATGAGCACACACTGGCCCTTTTTCAACTTTCTAGGGCATATAGAAGGGTGAAATCACTGTGTTAATGGACCTCTTACTTTACTTTTGCAGAAGGAAACTTGGCTCTGTTCAGCATAGCAGCAAGCTGTCCTGGCTCCGCTGAAAAATTCATTCACGTTAGAATGCTTTTTGTATAAGAGAGCTCAGTTGTTGTATTTTGAAAGCCTTTGTATTGGTCATGTTTAAGTTGTGTATGTGTCTTTCTTTATGACTAAAATAAGCTGTGTCGATCTCAGCACATAAATTTCGGGGCTATATATTATTAATGAGAATATTTACATACTTAAGAAATGCTATAAGAGCACTTTAGGGTGGGTTTATTGTTTTAATTAAGACTGTACCATGTTTTGCAACATCTTGTTTACCTATGTCTCCTAAAGCTGCAGTGGTATCACAGCAACATTGTTAGGAAGTCAAACAGATCTTCAAACACTCGATGAATTCCAGGAAAAGTACAGCAAAACACAGGAATACGCACTTGTACACGCATACATGAGTTAGCTGCCACTGAGACACACTGCACTGTTGATGTAACCCCACACTCATTTCCTGATAAGAGATCTTTCCATTCCATCCTCTGCTAAATTTGGACTTTCCACTCTGGCCCAAGGCCTCTGTGTGAAGAATGCAGACTTTGTCATCATTTAGAGTCTTACCGATAGCATTCCTCCTCCCCTCGGCTCGCACATCCTCCCAGTTGTGTAACACTCTGGAGACATGTCTTCTGCTGCACATGACATCATGGCTCTCTAGTGGTAGAAGGACGTCTTGCTCTCCTTCCTTCACGACTTCAACTTAAAACCAACAAATGAGCCCAGCTCCTCAGGAGAGACCAAGCTGAAAAACATGTGTAAATACATTCTTCAGTGAATTCATGTCATGTACAAATGTACAAAGTATATCACTTGTTGCATATCTTGGGGGCAGTCGTGGCCTAAAGGCTAGAGGAGCGGGTTTGGGACTGAAAGGTTTGCTGGTTCGATTCCCTGGACCAGCAGGAAAAATGTGTGGGTGTGGGGAGTGAATGAACATCACAGCTGAAGTGCCCTTGAGCAAGGCACCTATCCCCAATTGCTCCCCGGATGCCATAGAGCTGCCCACTGCTCTGGGTATGTGTTCACTGATTGGATGGGTTAAATGCAGAGGAATAATTCATACCTTGCTTGGTTCAAGGTATGCCACAATCACATGGTAAATTTTTTTTTTTTTTTTAAATATGTAAATTAAATTTCTAAAGGACAATGGAAAAAATATATAAAGCATGTATCTTAATATTTAAAACGTTATCATCAAGCTTTGTTTTGCAAGCTTAAAGGAACCCTTCCCTTTAATCACCCTTTCCAGAATCCAATTCATTGTTTTTGTTTTGAAAACATGTGACCACTCCCTGCTAGCTCTCTTTGAGGCTCTGTGTTCCCTTCAAAACCCATCCTGAACATTTTCTTCATCCATGTATCATATGTGGAAACTCTGAACAAAATTTGCCTTATGGGGTCTGGTTCTGGTCCAATACAACAGAATAACTGTACAGAAATGGAATGGATCAGTCAAAAGAATATAAAATATAAATATCTTCACAAAATATCCTCAATTTCACGTTACAGTTTAAGATCTATGGTTTAGGATGTCACCGAATTGTTGCGAGTTGTCTTTGAAATATTGCTACCATCGAAAATGGTGACTTGCTACTTGGCACAGAGGATTCTGGGACTTCTTACCTGTGAATCTCCACAGTAGTATCAGTAACATGTCTAGATTTGGCTAGAAAAGGACAGGCACTATCTGTTAACGCGTGAGGAATGTTCACTCCTCAGTGATGTCATCATAACCCATGAGCTCCAGTTCAGACCACTCTGCTTATTCCCAGTGATTTGCTCAAGGAACTGTGAGGAATTAAATTTTAACAGCTCTGCTGTCATCAATGAATATAAAACTACATATTCTGCTACACTTAATTTGAGAACTTTTGATTTATCTGTTAAATGGAGTACATCAGAGGCATAGGTGTTTGAACATCAGGCTTGTTCATGTCAAAGCAGTGATTGTGCAATAATGACACAGTTCAGAGTCAGTGACATAATTATTACAATTCCTTTTTATTGGCTACCAGCCACTATGGTCAGAAACAGGATTAACCAATTGGGATCATGCATTTTTCCTGTTTCTGTCTGAAAGCTACAAACCAGCTGGCTACACTCTGAGCATTACTGCACAAGAAGAAGAAGAAGAAAAGTTGACCTGGTTTATAAGATATTATTTGAATCAATTTTATTGGAACTGTCATAAATGTATTTTCTTTGACAAATTTATTAATATGGCAGGATTGGTTGATGGGGTGCTTTATATGATGATATGACCAATTCATGCCATCACTGCTTTTACTATTGTCTGGTATTATCAAAATGTCACAATTGTAAATTTATTCACATAGATCATGTTGTGATTTTATTGATTATATTTCCTCATCTTCCCTCGGATATTAAGTCCCGGCTACGCTACTGTAAAAAAACCACACACAACAAAACAACGATTATTGTTTATTAATCAATTATTTGAATATTGTTACTCTAGCACTCCTATTGTGGAGTCAGTCATCAATGCCAATATTACTTATTTATCAGCCACCAAAGCTCACATGTCACAAGCAATGACAAGGTTCTTTTAACTTAGAGTTTTATGCTAACAGCTTAAACCTTGTTTGGCATTCTCCTTTTTTAAGCATGTCGGAGGTCAATCTTATAAAAGTAGAGATTTAATCTCCAAGAATCTCTCAAGTATTAATAAATACTAAAAAGATAATTTTCTTCGTTTTTCCATGAATGTCTTTTTCCCACCTTTAAATATCTGCTTTACATGTAAGTTTGGAATACCCACTTTTTTACAATACAATCAAATCCTGCTGGTTGAAATGAAAGTCCAGCCAGTCATTTATTTCTTGTCAGAATATCCTGTTTCTCTCAGCTCTCTCTCAGAAGATATACCATAGAATCAGTATACCATAGTACTTTAGTATACTTTAGTATAGTATAGAATTATTAGAACCTGTAGTGGAAACACCTTTACCCTATAGATCTAATATATTATTACACGACTTTGTTGAATACTCGGTTCTGATTTTTCATTTACAGCACTGGTCAATTCTGCAATGAATAACAGACCTTTGTTATGGACTCAGGTCTGATCATAGACTCTGGAGTTAGTTACAAATTTGAAATTTCTGGAAATTTTTACATATACCTAATCAATAAACTATATTTTTTTCCCTTGGTGGATATGTAAATGTAAAACGTGACCTTTTTTTATGGAGTATCTCAAGGGTCTATGCTTGGGCAACGTTTATTTTCCTTATACTTGCTGCTTATTAGCGAGCATGGGGTCAACTTTGTTTGGGATTTGTTGTAACTAATTGAATGAATGTTGTTGAAAACATCATTCATTGAAATTTAATTTCATAGAAATGTAACAAGGCAGAAATGAGCTATTTCTCATTAAAAACAAACAACAACAACAACAACAAAAAACTAGTAACCCTTGAATCTGAATTGCAGAGCCTGGCTGTTAATCTTGATTCTGACCTCAAGTTTAATTCACATATTGAAAGTGTTACTAAACCAGCATTTTTTTCTCTTTAGACACATTGTACGCTACAGACCTTACCTCATGCTGCACAATGCCAAAAAGTTGACTTATGGTTTTGTTTTCTCTCATCTGGGTTTTTGTAATGTTCACTGTCTTACCCAAAAATAGCAAAGACAAGTTATAGCCAATACAAAAAAAAAAGAATTCTCACTGTAGCACAGAAGTTCACTTTCATGCATGTTAAAAGGCCTAACTGAATATGCATCATAGCTATGGTTAAGATCATCAAATACATTGTCCCTTGGACAAAATCAAAAGAACTGGTTAAATTTCTTAAAATGTTTGGAGATATACAGTACAGTTAGTTAAAAGTTTGAGACACTTATTTATTCATAGGATTTTCTTTATTTTTACTATTTTCTACAACGTAGAACAATACTGAAAACAAATCAAAACTCAAATAACATATGGAACATATATGAAATTATGTGGTAAACAAAAAAGTGGTTAAAAGAATACCTTGTTAACAGCTTTGCACACTATTGGCATTATCTTAACCAGCTTCATGAGGTAGTCACATGGAATGCTTTTCAGTTAACAGGTGTGCCTTGTCAAAAGTTTATTAGTGAAATTTCTTGCCTTCTTTATGTGTTTGAGACCATCAAACTAAATGGTAAATAATAAAAAATAGAGTAAATAGCCCTATTTGACAGATGTAGTAATCCATATTGTGTCAGAATCGCTCAACTAAGTAAAGAGAAATGAAAGTCCAACATTATTTTAAGACGTTAAGTATCTTTTTAAGTAATAAAAATAAAGAAACTTGAATTAAAAAGTGTGTCCAAACCTTTGACTGTTATTGTACATTAAGCTTACTCATCATTATACATCCATAAGCAGCTTTAAAAAGCAGTCATAACCTTTAGTTTTGGGTTTAGAATTTCTGTTGTTTTTATTTTTGGTGTTTTATTTTGGTGTTATTAGGCTATACTAGCTTCCTTGTTTTTCTAGGCTTGCTTGCATTTCTGTTCTGTTTTTGGAAAGTACTTTAAGATGTGTTTAATTACAGTATATAAAATGAATGAAGTTATTATTAACCCAGGATAGATTGTTGATAAATGTTGTACCTTTTACAATTACTTGTCTTTGTACTGTATATGAAGTACAGTTTTGGGTGTTTCTAAAAGAAAATGAGGATCTTGTTTCTGACTCACACGTCACATGTTACTGTATGACACATACAGTGCTGATGTGTAACAGTGACTATTAGTCACAGGTACCGCTTGTCTGAAACTTTACCAACCAGGGGACTGTATGACAGCTGGGCGCTGTGAACACTCATATTCTTTATTTAGAGAGAGAACTTGAAGCAGTCGAAGCTGAATTGGGAACTGTAATTTTCGTTCACTCGTCCTTTTTTGGGAACTACCTAAAAATATACAGAAGGGTTAGTAATTCAAAACATCAGCTGCCACAAATAGTCACTCTATGATTTTAAGGCTCTGGGGATAGACAGATAAGAACCGTTTATAAGGCTCATGTGCAAATGTGTGACTAGTGGGTTATATTATCAGTAAACAGGACAGCCCATGCACCAATCATAACACTCATTCTGTTTTTGTTGAACAGACATTCTGTCTGAATCCAGATTAAAAAAAAACTCTTAACCAATTCATGGATTTTAGGTCTTTTTATTTTGTTAAATATACTTTTTATGATGAAGTAATTTTTACAGATTTATGGGCAGTTCATTAGCAATGGTACATCAGTTGTTTAATGTGCTATATCAGAAAGCATTTTCAATAAATTTTTGTTTTTCAACTCAAAATATAATTTGCTACATAAAGATTATTATTACTACACTCTTTTATAGCTGCATTTTTGTGTTATTTAAGCAATATTGCAGCTGCTCTTTGCCATCTGATCTGAGATCACAAAATTAACAGAGCTTAATTTTTGTGGACTTTCTCAATGGTCTATGTTTGAGCAACTTTAGTTTTCCTAAAATTTGTTGGTTATTAATGAGCATGGGTTCAACGTTCATGGCTATGCAAATAATACACAGCTTAACAATTCCTTCACCTAATCAAAGAAGTGCTGTTGAACAAATTATTAACTCGGGAGATCCCGATCTACGGGCGATACCCCATTGTGGGGTCATTTCACTCACAATCTCCACTTTTGTTTCATTAAATTATTTTACAAATTAATATTAGAAATATCAAAGACAGGTTTTGTTGCTATATTTTGTAATGTTACTGGGAGTCACATACAGACAAGCTACGATTAAGTTAATGGCGTGCAGGGTATTTCAGTCTTTTTCACTATCCTGACACACCGCACATACATTAGCATAGGCCAGCCATAAAAATGGTCAAATATCCCCTGCCTACTTTCCTTAAAAAACTACGCGTTGTGCCTTAAATCTCATATGTGTGTACAATTCTAGATTGTTATCGAGTACTTACACAAACTAGTTTTCTTATTATATTTAATGTAGTGAATTTTGAAAAACAGTGTAGACTACTGAAAAAGAACCAACTGAAAGAATTGTTTTGTGCAACAGTCTTCTGGATTTTCTGCATTAGTAAATACCATTAAATGTAAAGTCAGAATTTTCGATTTGAGGCAAGCTCATGATGACTGTAATGTCAGTGGCGGAAAGTCTTGAATAGAAACACAGCTTGGGTTTAAAATCACTGTGCGTGAAATCACTAAACATTTGGCAGTTGACTTGAAAACCTGACAGACTGGGCTGTTTTGGCTTTTATGTGCTATGTAATTATAAGGGTCAGCTCACCCTTCCAAGAATCCAATGCATTCTTGTTTTGAAACCTTTGCGCAGAGCCATATCACACCACCCTAGCATTTTCCCATGGTAAGTCAGTGCAGGGAATATTTTTTTTGTTTTTAATCACTTACATTAAATGTACTAATAATGTAATGTTCAAATATTACAGTAGTCTTGTATTATAAATCTTGAATTTAAAAAACTATTGGATGGTCAAGGCTTGGAGGGCAAGAAAATTCATGATGTCGGTTTGGGATTGTTTGCACAAAAATTGTGGGAACTACAGTGTATGAATAAAAATGGCAAATGTATGAGGACAAAAATTACATTGCTACATCTAATAAGAAAACTAGGAGACCTGGAAATATTTGTTAAGCCTGAAATGCACCTGGGTGTTGTTCCCTGACCTCCGTTTTATTCTCATTTAGACAATCAAATAGCCAATGCCAGACCTCCTTACCTGTAGGAGGCTTACAGTATTTAAATTGGCCGAGTGGCACTAGAGATTGCTATTTCATATCCCTATGATACCGGAAGACAAGGGTATCAAACTGGCTTCCTCTCAGGGCGAGAGGTAGCATACTCTCTCTCCACTGTCAATCACAATGACACTATCCAATCATGAGAGTTCATGTACGGAGACAGAGGGCAGATCGCTCTTTCTTCCTGTGTGTGTTATGCTGCCCTGTGATGCAAAAAAAATTGAATGGCTGGCTTCACATATCTCAGAGGAAGCACATGTTACCCTCCATGGCTTGTAGCTGTTCTGTAATGGGGAGAGCTAGGTAGTTGGAGGAAATTGGCAGGTGACCAAATTGTTAATAGAATGGGGGGAAACTAAGTAAATAAAAAAATAAAACTGATTTGAAACCACATCACTGGTCTTAGCAGTGGGCTGGCATCTGAAAGGGAACAGAGTGACGGGTGGCTAATTAATGAGGAGCTGATAGCAGACGAGGAAGCAGGGAGTAATTCTGCTGTCAGTTCCAGTTTGCCTGAGCAGTGTTCTTCAGGTCATTAGGATGTAACGTGACAGACAGGCCATCTGTCTGAGAGAAATTTCTGCATCATTTTTACAGCGTGAGGAAAATTAGGATAAAATTCGATCTGTATTTTTAAGCGCTCTGAGATGGAGCAACTTGGCATCGGTCTCATTTCAGCAGTTGCCTTTTGTTGTCATACTTTTGGCCTTTGTCCAGTACTTAATCAATTAGAAGCATGTGTAGAAGGTTTTTTAAATGCACTCCTAATGTCAAATGTAAGCGGAGTGACCTCATGCTGTTGCTAATATGTGTATTACCAGTATCGTATACACTGAGAGGGTGACTGGCATTTGTAATGTTGCAGATTATCATGTGGAAGATGAAATCAGATAAAAATAGTGCCTTTACGCAGGCAGATGTCCTAGATTGAATGCTGTTAGCAGGTGGTCGCCTGTACAGCTTCAGGATGTTGACTTTAAACTGACATTTTTGTTTAAAAAGGAACTGTGCACCAAAGCTCAATTTTTTTTATTTAATAGCTCTGTCATGCATTGAATCTCTACGTCAGTTTGGAGGAAGAAAAATGATAGCCCTCTGTCTACTACACACATACAAAGCTCCTGTTTCTCTCTTTCCATGACTTCATCTGGCAGCCCGCTCACGTCTTTGTGTACATAAGGCAGCCAGACGTTGAAGTGTAGTTCCATGGTGTATTATTGGTTAGAGCTGTGATCCTATGTGGTGGATCCTACAGTGCTCTGAAAATGAGAGTATTCTTACCACATTATGCTCTAGGTTTTTCACATTCTTCACATTCTTCACATTTTTGGTTTCCTCCAATAACTGATGATTACTTGCACTGCTGATACCAATGACAAACTTTTTTGGACATGCCTAGTACACTGCAGACAGTTGCACCAGCTGAATGTAAGTCAGGCCGAAAAGTCGGTCCTAAACCATACATTGAGAGAAGAGTATCTCAATTTGATAATATTTTGCGTTACGAAAGGAAGCTATGCAAAATGATGAATTTTACCTTTTTGTACCCTATGTACCATTACACACACTGTATTCCTGTGAGGTGAATCATAAACCACATCCACATGAGGAAATCGTCTTAACAAAATACAAAGATAACAAAATGGATTTGTAAATATGAATTTCTCTGCACATGGCGGTATTGTTCACTTTGTACAGAATCACAGAGCAATTTTTATTTCATTTCGTGTTAAAACAATGTCACTTTGTGCAAACATTTATTTTTTAGTAGTTTGTACACACTAATGTAGTGGCCATTGACATTCAACTTGGCTTGCATTCAAGATTTCAATCACGTTCAGCTCTTACTTCTTCTTCAGCTTCTTACTTCTGGTGATTTTTATGATATTCACATTCAACATACATGAGAACAGACACACAGAGGAACAGGTGCACACACCCTGCACACACCCCTTGAGGCTCATATTGAGTGATGGGAGCCGCTAGGCCGCCATGAGAGTTTGGTCCCCCACTGGAGACTAGCTCACACCTCAGGCATGACAGCTGGGGCCTCCGCTGCCATTACGTCATCCTCCAATCCGGCCGCCAATCACATATGGGATGTGCTCACAACTGGCAGTATTAACAATGAACACCCCCACCCCACCCCACCCCCACCTCCCAAGCACACACAGTCTCTAAAGCAGGCCATCACAATGCATTTCCATGCACCATAACATCCTATTGCAATTACAGCTACACACACACACACACACACACACACACACACACACACACACACACACAAGCAGGAATTCCATTTTTGAAGCCAACAATCATTTAATGCTTTTTGAAATGCTTCTGTGGTTTAGTGTAGCTTCCAAACCTCAACTCAACGTCCTATATAGTGTATGCAGGTAGTATGCACAGACTAAAAGGAAAAGCATCAGAGGGCATGATGTTTAACTGATGACTATCCAGGATGGCCATCGAGCGTAACATTAAAATGTTCCAGGGGAATAATAGGAAAATGCATTTCGAATGCATGTTCATTTATTATCTCACATACCAAAGCGATGATAGCCAATTCTGTGTCTGTGGATAATTGAGCAGCGTGTGGGGGGCCGGATATGAGCCAAGGAAGCTTGCGGCATTGTGTCTGCCTCAGCACACTGCCATATGCTTCTATCACTCTTTTACTAGACCAGCATGCAGGGTTGATGTCAGACAACACACAGATTAGCTGCATGTTGTAAATGGTGTTGCCTCCTTCACTCCCTTAATAGCTTATATTAAAAAGGAGGTTTCTTGCAGAAGTGCACTGACGCACGACTGCCGTTCTTGAAAGCATATTGCATGGATTGCGGCTGTTTCTGCAAATTGGCCACATGGAAAGAATGACTAGCCTCCCTATTTAAAGCGTTTGCCAAGTACAAATGATAGCATCTCACTGGGCAGTTTTTAGTGGCTTGTAATCCATTCCAGTTGCAAATAAGCCTTTATAACTTTGTCCAAGCAGGCTAAGACAACGAAGATCAACCTTAATCAGCATATAAAGTAGAGCTCCCACGATGCTAAATTTAACTGGTGGGATGGCAGGAACTAGCTAATATACTGTAATAGTTTCTTGGAAATCAGCAAGTGCAATGGAAACAACACTCATTCTAGCCAAAGGAAATAAAGAAGTGTCATTTTTGTGCCATGGATGAAGTGGATGAGAGAAGGCTGCAGCTGGGGATTACTTTCCTCAAATCAGTCCAGCCTAAGCATTGCATTTTATGCAATCCAGACAACTAGTGTGAATCTGGTGCTATTAAAAATCTTGACTTCTCTTGTGCTCCACAATTTGAACGTGACTATCACGGATTGGTGATCTGCGATGAGAAGTGAGTTTTTCTGAAAGGGGGCCTCTAAGGTGGCTGCATATTTGCTTGGTGAGTAAGGAATGTGGTTTGCATGCCTCACGCATGAGCCGGGATTCTGCTCAGAGAGAGAGAGAGAGAGAGAGAGAGAGAGAGAAGCCTGTGCTCATAGCACATGAGCTCATTCACTCTTAGGTCAAAGGGAGGAGAGAGAGAGAGAAAGAGGGAGGGGAAAGTCAGTTGATGAGAGAGAGTGAGCGATTGAGTGAGCGAGCGCAGGCTGTACAACAATAGGGAGCTCCACTTTCAGTTGCCACACAGAGGACGATTGCTGAAGGATCCACTGTGTGTGTCGACACTGAGGACCCGCCGCCAGAAGCCCGATTCTCCTCCAGCTGTTACACTCTTCTCCATCTCCTTGCTAAGTCAGCACACAAAGGTGCTTTCCCATTTTTTCTTTCCTCGGATTTGCAAGGAGTCTCCCGTTTCCCTCTCATGCCTTGTATGAGGTGAGCTGCTGTACTTTGGTGATCTCAGCGTGTAGAGGTGTGCATGTCTCTGGAAGTGGTCATATCCTCTCCTGAGGAGTGTTTCTGCTCCTCAACGTCTCACACCGGCATGAGGCTGAAGATCAGAGTGCGTAGGATGAAGGAGGCTCGGGAGCTGCGAGGTGTGTATGGGGCACACTGGAGCCGACCGGCTTTGCACCCGCTTGTCTGCTCTCCTCATATTTTTGTTGTCATTCCTTCTTTAATTCATTATTTACTGTTGTTTACCTATATTGCTGTTTTGTTTGTCATTATATTCACTTTTTTCTTGCTTCCTTTTTTCTTTCTTTTACATTTATTTGTTTGTTTGTCTATTTATTTATTTATTTATTTATTTATTTATTTATTTATAATATTAGTCTTTATCTTTTGTCATTCTTCATTTAATCTTCTGTTTTGTTTTGTTTTTCTTTAAGATCTTTTTTATCTTGCCATATTTTTTCTTATATTTTTACAAGCTTTGCACCCGCTTGTCTAATGTCCTCATACTTTTATCACTATTTATCTAATTCCATTTATTTATTTATTTATTTTTCTATCTTCTGTTAATATCGGTCTCTACTTTTGTCAATCTTCATTTGTTCAGCTGTTCTTTCTTTCTTTTTTCTTTATTATTGTCTTTCTTTTATCTTGTCATTCTTTTTCTTATATTTTTCCTTTTTTTATATATATTCTTCTTTTTTTCCTTTAGAATCATGAAAATACTTGCTTTTTATGCTTTGATGTGATGACAGCTCTCCAAGTTTTAACATTATACAGATAAAGTTGTATGCAGTGTGCAGTCTACTTGGCCTTTAACCAAACAGCCACAATGGAGAAATTACGTATACTGATTAACTATCACAAACTGGATAAGGACACCTCATGCAATGTGTCTTGCACTATGGCATAGTGCAAATGTGAGTGTGTGTGCTTGTGTGTGTGTCTTTGTGCAAACAGCAGCATGTATGCCTATATGACTCACTGTATTTGCATTGTGCTTTGTCACAGAGCGACGGTTAAACGGTTGCTGTTATCAAGTCATTCACTTTTATTAGAGGTTTGTTACATGTAAGGTGGTTGAATGACCATAATAGTAATAGAACTAACAGTTAATGGTTTGGTTATATGGGGCCTTGGGGCTTTATACTCTCCTAAACTATGAAGCGTGACACAGAACACCAGAGGCGAGCCCTGCTGCTCTTAATGTTCCTCATTGTGTGGCATGCATGTGTGCTATGATGTCATACAGGCCTCATTGAGATGGAAATTAAGAGTTTGCGCGCATGTGCGTGTGTGTGTGTACGCGGGCATGGAGATGGAGAGGGACAGATGGAGGCTGCTTCTCAATGGCGTCATGTCTTCTGCATCTGGAGGCTGAAGAGCCGGGGGTGGGGGTGAGTGTGTGTGTCTCTGTGAGCTCCATTCAGCTGCATCAATGCTTTTGGATTGGGGCTGGTGAATGGGAGTGTGTGTGTGAGGAAAGGCCTTTAGAGTTTGCTTGAAAAGATACACACTGAAAGGCTTCTAGTGTTGGAGGTCTTGTGCCGCGGGGTGAGTGGACTGATGTCAGGCACTGGGGTTAATGCACTCTGTGTGTAAATGCTTCCTTTACACTCTGTATGTTGTTTTAACAAAGGATAACATCTATTTATGTTATAATTATGGGATATAGAACTGATATTTTCTCATTCATATTTGATGATGTATTAAAATGTCCTTAAATGCGCTTAATCTTTATTAAAAGACTCTTAAAGCCTGTACATGATGCTCAGAAAATGTTAATTGTGGAAAATTTATCACATGTCAGAATAAGGATTTGTTTACAGTGTTATAGAAACGTATTGCAGTGTGATACAAATCCCTGCACCTGCCTGTAATCAACACAGTGCCGCCTAAATTGCCAAGGACTGATGGGCACTTGAGAGAGAAGTTGGCAGGGACAGACAGAGGGTGGAGAGGAAGTGTGTGTGAATGGCTCACAGCTCAGCTGGACTAGTTCAGGCCCGGTGCTGGCGTATATCACTCTACAAGCTCCCCCCAAACACCCCTGTCTTGCACACAATTATATAGTGCATACGCATGACAAAAATGATGTCACCTGTAGAAGGTTGTATGTATGGGTGGAATTAGGATAGTTAATGTTTTTTTTCTGCGCATGTCTTACGTGTTTTCCCAGTGTGTATGATGGATTATTCATAGAATATGTGACTATGGGACTGCTTGGGTTTTTCTGGAATGACTAGAGGCGATGTGAGCAAACAGTTTAGGAACGTCATCTCGCTCTCGCATGCTTAGCCAGGTCATTATGATAGGAGGCTGGTGTACAGGTGAGCCTTCCCACAAACCACCAAACTGAAAACGTGAAGGCTGATAAGTACAGAAAGAAGTCAGCCTTCCAACCCAGGGAGTAGGACCAGTTATCCTCTTGGACTTCTGGCCATAGACAATTATAGTGTTCTTAATGCCCCAATGATAGGGTGAGTGATTAGACCATTGCACCACTCCGAAGTCCTTTATTTGGCCCTTTATTGGGCAATTGATAAACGGGATCATTATGATCTCAAACACTGCTACCATTGCCTTCAACATGCATGGACCTCTTTGCAGTATTTTCCTTTGTTTGGCTTTCCAATAGCTCAAGTGTCTTTGGAGCTGAATGCTTTTCTGGGTTGTTTTTTCTTTGTCTAGGAACATGTTGCTCTTTAGGTTGCTATATAAAGCTCATCTAGGAATGAATCAAAGCAGGAGATCAGATGTGAACTGTAAAACTGAGGAAGAAGTCCATTGGAGCTCTCTGTCGAAGAGATCCTTCCTGTTTCCTGCCATTTCCCCATTCTGTGCTCTATGTTCTTGATCTGCATTATGGACTTGCACATCCTGCTCATAGACTGCAGGCTGTTTCTGTATGTGTGGGAGGATGAGGAATGTTACATTCCTACTTTGGAGGAACATCCAACATCCTTGCCTCACTGTGATGAATTCTGGGATGATTGAAACTGTTATTAGCTCACGGGAGAGTATTGGCCAAATGGGGGAGGGATGGAAGGCCTAAAGTCCATGCTCATGGGTATTAATGACAAATGTTGAGATAGCGACCAGCCCATGCAAGCGATGATGTCATTTCGCCCTCCTGGCAAGTGAGGTTATGAACAGGAGCGAATGGGGGAGGGACCAGACGGGTGAGCAGAGGTGAACAGGAGGTTCATCACAGGGTGGGGGTCGGGGAAAATTGGGCAGCAGTCATTCAAACGCCCAGTGAGGCTTTCGAGAGCAAATCGAGCCACCAAGGCCCGCCTCCTTCTGCCTGACATGTGAAACCCCCCTTCTGTTGCGCTGATGTCATCGACCCAGCAGTTGCCATTAATAGCTGGAAACAGACAGGCTGCCACTCAACATCTTAAAGGGCCAGGCATCAAAAACTGTGTTTCAGAAACAGTCTGGATACAGAGTGGGGGAGACAGGTGCTCGGTGTGGCCGTTAGCTGGAAATGCCCATGGCTGTTGGCTGCTGTTTGTTGTACCGCGGTTAGTCAATCAAGTGTGAAGGCTGGATGATGTCATACTCTGCCACTTCATGCTGACTCTTTGTTAAAAACCTGCTTATCAGCTCTGGCTTTATTTGCCTTGACTCATTTTACTTCTCTGTGTTTCTCTCCCTCCCCCCTCTCTCCCCTCCTCCCTTCTTCTCTGTACTATGGCTTTTGCTCTTTGCTCTGTTTCCTGGCTGTGCAGACACAGTGATGTCATGGTTCTCTGGCTGACTGCTGTGCTCTGAGTGTGTGTGTGCAAATGTGCTTACA
This sequence comes from Notoglanidium macrostoma, assembly GCA_030068235.1. NCBI lineage: Eukaryota > Metazoa > Chordata > Actinopteri > Siluriformes > Auchenoglanididae > Notoglanidium > Notoglanidium macrostoma. The sequence goes on from JAQQZR010000012.1 coordinate 8,887,873, forward strand.
CTCCCAGGGTTAACATGTCCCAGATTCTCATGTACCTCCTCTGAGATTATGCTCATGCTTTCCTTTAATCACACAAATGCTTTCCTTTTTATCCCCCAATCCATTGCCAGAATGCATTATGCAACCTTTAATAAAACATTTGCATGTGTGTGCAGTGTCTCTGCATATGCTGGATGTGTATGTGGCTGTCAGGGGCACTGTAGCTGCAGCCACTTCTGAATTAGAGGCCTCAGTGCATAGCCTACACCTGTAGCTTCCCCCATTCTCCAGGCCTGACGTGATTGTTCATTAGAGGATATTAGGTCATTCAGGAAACGGAGCTGCGAGAGACACAACTGGGACCGCCTGGCTCTTAAAGAGACAGTACTCTTTTATACTCCGCTTCACATCTAGGGAGCATTCATGTGATCATAGCATACACTCTGCTCTTTCATGAGTTTGGTGTCCGAGTTAAACATATGGAATGTTGTGTCTTGATCATTTATTATGGTGTTGACTAAAAAAGCCTTTTTTGCTTTTGCTTACTTGTACTAAAACTCTTTTTGGTCCACATCACACTTAACAGATTGTTGTTGAGTTTTAAGCATTGCTCTAGAAGCTGTCAGCGGTATTGCTGACATTATTGTCAGTGCTAGCAAGTGTATTTAGTAGGAGACTCAAAACATTCCAGCCTTCTGATAGTTTTATATCAGTCATCACTGGGTTTTTTTTTTTGTCAAATTACATGTTTGTGACACATTTCTTCCCCTTACTCTGTTTCTTGGCAGGTGGCTTTGCAGCGTTCTCCTCCTGCTTCCCAGGTTTGTGTGAAGGGAAACCTGTGGCCACACTACCCATGAGCCTGTCTCAACCCTGCCTGCCTGTGGCCAATGTGGGCCCCACGCGCATCCTGCCCCATCTCTATCTAGGCTCCCAGAAAGATGTGCTTAACAAGGTGACATTGAACATTAGAGTTGTAGCAAGTCTGTGGAAGGTATAGGCCTATACAGATCACTGGACAGTCTTCTTGCCTGGATTTATGATTTGAAACATTTGGGCATTGATTTGAGGGACTTCAGTAGTTTAAATAATGAAGTCTTACACCACTAGTTAACTTGCCTGAACAACTTACCTAACTACAAGCCCTAAATTTGCCTAATGTGGTTTTTTAAAATTATATACTTTCAATGCTGACATATTTTCCATTGTTCCAGGATCTGATGGCCCAGAATGGCATCACATACGTACTTAATGCCAGCAACACATGTCCAAAACCTGAGTTCATCTCTGAGAGCCACTTCATGCGCATTCCTGTCAATGACAACTATTGTGAGAAACTCCTACCCTGGCTGGACAAGACTAATGAGTTCATTGGTAAGGTTCTGCACATAATTGGGATGTCTGTGCTTATTTCACCTAGGGTGAGAAGTACTTTAAGTTAAACTGATCTTGGATCAGAGCTTAAAAAAAATCCATCTTGTCTAGAATGTGTGGAGCTGACATGAAAAATGAGCAGCTTGCCCTAAGGACATACCTGGAAGAACACAATTGTTTTGCAGAGGACTTTCTGCAGATTAGATGTACTTTTCCTTTGGCCTGTCAGTATGGTGTTTGGTTGTCTTTTGTGTTTGTCACTCATGTTTGTTTCCTTCACCTTTTTAGACAAAGCCAAGGTTTCCAACTGCAGAGTCATTGTCCATTGTTTAGCTGGCATCTCCAGGTCTGCCACTATTGCCATTGCTTACATCATGAAGACAATGGGCTTGTCATCGGATGAGGCATACAGGTAAACTACCTCTGACACTCTGCAGCTTAAATTGCATGTTATTTAAAAGATAGAGTAATATTAGATGTTTCCTTAGTTAGAAGAATGACTCACACAGAGATGTGTAAACAGTAACGCCTAGAGACTATGCATTTGACTAAAGGACTGCACTTTATCCCTGTGCAAATTGGAATGAAAACGTTATGCTCTCTCTTGTACCAGATTTGTTAAGGATCGCAGACCTTCAATATCACCAAACTTTAACTTCCTGGGCCAGCTGCTTGAGTTTGAGAAGGGTCTCCGTCTGCTGAAGGCACTGTCTTCAGGTCAGGAAAAGAATGAGCAGACCAGCAAGGCAGAGGAACCAAAAAGAGAAACAACCTCCAAACCAGAGAAAGCTCGACTAGATGGCGAGTCAGAGATCTCAGAGACAGAGACCAAGCTGCTGTCTCCGACGTCACTCCAACAAGGCTTTAATGGTCTTAATCTGTCAGCCGAGCGCATCCTGGACACCAACCGCCTCAAGCGCTCCTTCTCTTTGGACATCAAGTCTGTCTACACACCCAACCAGTGTCCTCACCTCACGCCAATTCATGTTGAGGATGTCCCCAAGCTCTGCAAACTGGACAGCCCCAGTCCAGGGTCCTCAAATGGTGTGTGCCAGTTGTCTCCATGTTCAGACAGCCCCAGCTCAGCCGATTCACCAAGCCCAGTTGCTGAGAGCAGTGCAAAGGTATGCTTGCGCAGGAAAAACAAGCTCAGCGGAGCCAGCTCACCTGTGCAGTCTCTGAGCCTGAGCTTTGGTCGTTCGTTGTCCGGGCACAAGAGTCCAAGCTTGGACGAGAACCTCAAGTCTGCAATGCTGCTTGGCCTGCCTGTAGCTGGCACAGGCCCCATGTGGACCAAACACCGGGACACGTCACAGGCTACCACACCAGTCACACCAACAGGTGATGCCCCCTGGTTCTACGAGTCACTGGCTAGCACAGGGGGTGGGTCAACATCGGTACATTTTGCTCCACTGGGCTGCAGTGCACTCCCGGGGCCGTGTGAGGCTGTCCGGTTACGTCAGAAGGCAGGAGAGGTACGGGAGTCCCGAGCGAGCTGGCACGAGGATGCGTCTGGCTCTGCTGCTGGTACTGACAAACAGTTCAAGCGACGCAGTTGTCAGATGGAGTTTGAAGACGGAATCTCAGATACACGTTCAAGGGAGGAGCTTGGCAAGATTGGTAAGCAGTCCAGCTTCTCAGGCAGTATGGAAATCATTGAGGTGTCCTGACAGATGCACTGCACCATGGGACTGGCGGGGATAGAGGTGGGCAGGTGCCACTTACAGGTGAGGGAGGACTGAGGGACAGAACAGCAATGGCTGACTGATATCTGACTTTTGTCTTAGTGTGTAGGATTGTGAGAAATCAATTATGGATTTTTGTGTTTGTCTCTGAGAATCAGAGCCAGTTGAGCTGGATGCAGGCAGACTTCACACTGTCTCCACTGTTTATAAGCCATCACGATCCCAGAACTATTTGGGAGGAATAAGGACAGAACTGTTGTATTTGATTGCAGAATCCAACTCTCAGTGTACATGACATTTCCTTCTCCAACAAAAAGCTTTACCAGCCTCACAGTGTATTGAGATTAAAGCATGGCTCAGTGTCCTCTGGTCACACTTGCATCTGGTATTATTCTCACACAAACTCTGTGGACTCACACATCCACAGCTCAAGGGGCCTCTACCGACAAACTTGAAGCCCTGGTGTAGACTTGTGCTGAACAGATGAAGGCTTCTTTGTGCACTGCTTTTGTTCCCCCCTGCTCCTGTATGCCAGTAAATAATCCTGGAGGAGGATGCAGGAACGTTATGAAAAAAAAGCATTGTGGAAGTTTTCCTGCAGTGCCTACTGTTTTTTCTTCTCTGTGTTTGTTCTTTACCTTTTCCCTCATTTCAGCCCCCACACACTGTACAACGGGTGGGCACGAAAGGAACTACCACCCCCTTTCTCACACTGAGCATGTTGCCGTATATGAGGCTGCTGGTTTCCCTACAGATGAATATTATACACACCATGCATAGCTCTCTTAATGGACATTTAAAAATTTTTGGTTCTCAATTATAGTTTTAATTTATTTTATCTGTTCATTCTGGTAATGAGAAATAATATAATGATTGTGGATCCTTTTTTGGTGTTGACCTCAGTTTTTGACTACAAGGTATTTATGAACTCATTCACAAAACTGATACACAACTACAAGCAATATATTCTCGTCATCTTTTGTCTTTCTTTTCAACTGTAAGGGAGAGTGATTGTTAAAATGAATTTATCTGGTATTTTGTAATGTACTTTCTGTTGCTTTAAGAACAAGATCATGAAACATCTCATCATAAGGGTACCACAAACCTTTTACAAACCCTGATGCATTACACTACACCTGTCCTGAACTTTCACATAATGAGACATTTTCAGTTTAGAATCTGTCCACCTTTTGATGCTCTGACATAAAATAAGCCTGTAAGCATGTATTATCTAAAATAATAAGAAATGATCCTTGTGATATCCTGGCTTCCCGAAATGGTTATCATTGTAAGTAATTGAGCTTTTTATCTATAAGCACATACATGAAAATGTTGAGAGATTCTAAAGGATTAATGTTTATCCCCCCTTTTTTAATTAATATTTATATTATTTATTGTGAGCTTGGGCCTGTTTATGGATGAAGTGTGAATGACTAAACACAGTGGACCTTTTGGAACCCAAATCATCAAACAGAGGAGCATTTTTGAACAAGGTCGATCTTGTTTTCCTTCACTCTTTTTTCTGCAGGTGACATTAAAATTAAATTAGAAGATATGTTCCAAATTATGGTATTGGCTCAATTCATGTCATGTGGTAGGTCTCAGTTGTCTTTACTTTTAGGAAGATTTTTGTTGGGTTAAATGGAGGCAACACTGATGTGGTGTGGTAAAACGATGGCACATGATGGTCCAGTTCAGAGCAGGGGAAGTGCGCACAAGTCCCATTTCTGAGCGCTGGGTACCTGCACAACTCTCATCTTCTCCTTCTTTTTCTTATTTCATCTCCCTCACTCTCTTTCACACCCACATGCAATTTTTCTATGTAATTAACTCTCTTTTATTCCTTATATGTTCCAAAGGTTTAAGGAAATCCCACTGAAAGGGTCTCTCCTGTCTGTACATGTGCATGGTGTTGCCCCTTTGCTGTGGGATGATTGGTTATTTATTTATGGATGTATTCTCAGTTAGCTACTCTGTATGGCAAACCCTTGTACTTGTGCTGCTGTTTGTTCTTTTTCTTTCCTTGTGTGACACATTACCTGTATTTGCTTTTAGTTCATCACCTCTATATTTTTAAACATATTGTTATCATTATTTAAGACATGTAATGAAAAGATGCAGGCTGTCCTTTTTGCTGAAACTGTTTGTTTTTGTTGAAACTGTTGTTGGCAACATTTATTATTATTATTATTATTATTATTATTATTATTATTATTATTATTATTATTATGTTGTGTAAATAGCAACGTATCTAGAAGATTAATTGAAATAGGGAACTTTTTCAGAAAAAATCCTAATACCTTAGGCTGCTTGACGCAAAAATACCTCAGGTTCTATTCAATGGCTTTTTCCTCCCCTGTACCTGTTTTGTGAAGATGAAACAAAAATACAAATATCATAAAATATGAGCTGGTGTGAGTGCATCCTTTATCCATACTTAATATCTCAAAATAAATACTTGAAATAAGCAGCATTATCTGCCCATACACCATTTCAAGCTTGAAAAAAAAAAAAGACTAGAATGTAGTTTATCATGATTTCATAATAAGAACCATTAAATGAATTAGTCTATATCTATAGTCTATATAATTATCATCACATGATAAGATATTGTTTGGTGCAATGTTCTTTCAGAAGGAGCCAATGGATTGAAGTGAAATATATGCATTATGTTTAAATCGAAACCAATATGTTTAGTATGTTACTACAGTATAGTATACAGGAGTTTGTAGTACTGCAATCTGTATCCAAAACTGACAACTGCTACAGAAGTTCCTGTTTCAAATGATAAAACATTTACTCAACTGATTTTGCTTTGGATATATGTCCAATTTCCAAAATCCAAGAATTTTTAACTCCCTTAACTGCACTGTGTTGTTCAGAGACAGTGCAGCAAGTGGTGCATTTTGTTTACCCGGATAAGACCAGGAGCAGGTGTGTGACTAGGTGAATCAGCCAGTTTAGGCTTAACTAGCTAATCTTCAGCTGTCCCTGCCAAGGTGAGAGCTAAAGCATTGCCTTCAGATTATCCTTACAATTATGTACCAAAGCTCATATGTGAATGGGCTTAAACTCCACTGATATAAATATGTTTTGAGTGTCAAATACTAGCTGTACTTTCACTAATATACTGTATTTAACAACATCGAACCATAATTTAAAAGTCCACTATGTAGAATTCAACCACCTGAGTGCCCCTTCCTTATCCCTCCCTTTCCAAGAGCATATTAGTCTGTACGGTGGCTGACAGGTGCCTGTAGCATACTTCTAAGTACTCACATTCACACTCCCTGGCTCTTTCCTTGTTAAATAATAAATATGATCCTCCATTTTTCAAAATTTTGGGTTCTTGTAGCCAGCACCAGCAAACACTGATTTCTCTTTTTCTAACTTATCTTCCTTTCTTCTTCTTTGTCGTCCTTCTGGTGCTTCCTACCAGATTGAGGCTGTAAAAATGTGAAACGCTGGAGGTGCTCTTTATAGGTTTGTATATTCTGTGCTACTGTCACAGCACAACATGGCGGCTCTGTAGAGGTGGAGGTAATTATACACTAATGAAAACATACTTATGAATTCTATAAGTATATTATGGAATATATACTCAATGTATTTTAAAAGATACCCTCAAAATCCTACGTAGTGGACCTTTAAAGGAGAATTTCTACTTTTTTAACAATTTAAATATGATTTGTTATTTCTGTAGAGCGACACTGTAGAGAACGACACTGATTAAGGTGCTCTGAAGAAGATAATTGAATATCTTATATTCACTCAGTCTTTGATGCAATTGTGTATGCAGCATCTATATTTGAAAAAGGTAGTAAATGTACCCAAATTCCTTATTCATGTAGAAGTGCAAATACTTATCTAAATAAATACTCAAAATAATATAGGTAATAGTTGAAGCTTCAAAGTCTTTACTTAAGATAAAGCAAAAAAGCTGTGAACTTAAAAAATTACAAAAGAAAAATATAGGGTTCACAAAAAAAAAAATATCTGCCTCAAGTCACACACTGATTTTAGATACTGATGTTTTTAATGCAAATTATTGCCAATTCAAAAAGCAATGTGGAAGAACATAAGCAAATTTTTCCTCATCTCATCAAATGAATGCTAGCATGATAATTCTGATGATACAAACTAGCTGAATGCTAATAGCTATCACAGTATAAGCTGCTTGGATATATAGGAAGCATATAGTAACAGATTGATTACTATGATGGGTATTAGCTCTCATTCTTGTTGTTACATATGATAAAGTTAAAATTGTTCAAAATTTAGACCAGCTCTTTGAATCTGTGTGTTGCTATAGTTGACTCATGACATTACATACAGACTCAGCCAAAAACAATGTATACACACTTCAGGAACACTTCTACACATAAATATCTGGAAGCTAATGGCCACCACTTTGAGCACCTCTTGTAATTGTAGAGGCCAAAGGTAACTTGTATTAAACTTGTGATGTCTGAATAAATTTAGTATTAAAATATTTACACAAAATTTTCTTTTCCTGAAGTGTGTATACATATTTTGATCGACTCTGTGTATAAGAATATAAAGATTATACAGATACCTTAAAAAACAGACTTAAGTACAGTAACCAGATAATGTGCACTGTGTTATATCTCATATTAGCATTTTGATTCTTCTTCATAAAGGTCTTCTATGTCAAGAGTCTCTATGTCAAGATGAAGTAAATATGTGGCAAAGAGCACTATTACACTGGTGAATACCACAATATCCCAGTGGTGAGGTCATACTCTGATAACACACACACACGGATATTAAAACAGTACAGAGAGCTGGAGGTCAAGGTGATACCCAGCAGTGAGAAAGCCCGCTGTGTGTCCAGGGGCACTCTCAGTCTGGTGGGAAAGTGGAGGGAGAAATTCCCCTCTTCCCACTGAGGAATTCTTTTTTTGTTCTCCCTCAGTGCTAGGGATCTTTTTCTCACTCATCGCCTTGTTTAGTTCTCTAAACAAATCATTGTCTTACTAAACTGACCTTAGAGCTAGAGAATACTTAGTAATTCTGCTTCTTTTTTCTACTCAAGTATCATTTTAGGGGAGTTGTACTTTACCTGATAATAATAAAAATGAATATTTGTACTATTACTCAATTATATGTTGCAAAACAATGCGCATATTAAAAAGAAATCAAATTTCATATGACCTTGTTCATGCCAATGTGGCAATGTGGTTGGATTTTTTTTTTTTTTATTTCATACAAAGTAACAAGACAAGGTCTTACAAACACTAAACTTTAATAGCAATTGTGTCTCTGAATCTGAACATTTTCAGTGTACATTATTTATATTTTACTTAACTGCTGTCCTTTTGACCCACTACTGACTTGCTACCTGAGTACATTTGCAACACAACAGCCCAGCCCAGTCACTTGGGTATCATTTTTCCACCCGTCTACCATCATGTCTAACCTCTGTATGACCGATATAGTGCACTGTCTAATCTCTTTATAAAAACATCTGTATACGTTCTGTTTGCCTCTGTGTAGATGGTTTTAGAAGGGATAATGATGACTAGTGCTTGTGTAAATCTATGATAACTGAAGGGCAGCTGACTATGACTGCATGATGACATGCTGCAATTGAAACACAACAGATTCCTCTGTTTCTCAGCTATTTCAGCACCAAAATCCCCACTGGCATCATTCAGGCACTGAGATCATCACTGATGTGTTCTCAGGATCCTTTTTTTAATTAATTTATTTTTTATTAATGTTTGTCATTTGAAATAATAATGGCATACTTTTTGTTTACAGATGTTTGTTTGGGGATGGGGTGGGGGTCGGGGGGCTTTTATATGTTGGTGGGGCCAAGGGTAGGAATATGACAATTTATACCTTGTGGGAACATTTTGACTGGTTCCTATGAGGAAAAGCTTCTCTGTCTCTCTCTCGCTCTCTCTCTCTCTTATTTTCAACAAAGTTTGGTTAATGAGATTAAGATTTAGGTGCATTTCAGCATTTATCATTTTAGCATTAAATGTATTAATAATGCACACTTGTGTGTGTGTGTGTGTGTGTTTCAGAGAAACATGATTGTTCCCAGCCATAGGCATGTTGCGTTCCAGGCTCATCTTGATTCCCAGAGTTTATATATGGAAACGTTCAATGCTGTTACATCAGAGCTACATCTGCTCTTTTTCTTTTGACTCTGTCCTCAAATCAACTCTCTGTAAACACTGAGTGCCTGATATAATTTATCAAACAAAGATCAAAACAGAAGAGCTGGTTTTAGGCATTGTGTTGGCCCAAATCCCATGGGAGAACTCTGCAACAGTCTTTTACATATACAGTCTTATTTGTAGTTCTGTCAACAATGACTTTTGTGTAATCTTTGCATATGATCAATAATTAGCAGTCTGAATTAAAATAACAGCAAAGGCTATCACACCACAGGACATTCTTTACTGTAACTGGGTGATGCTGCCCTCTATCACTTACTCTTAGTCATGCAGAGGTATGATATACTGAGATATAGTAATATTAGCTTAAACATTATGAATTATCTTTGGTATTATATAATATAATCAGATTATAAAATAATCAGTGGCATACAATACTTAAATATTTTGATTACATGCTACTTACAGAATGTATGTTTTGGATTTTCTGTAATTATTGCTTTTTAAGCTTGGTATTTTAAGAAGTAACAGAAGCATACATTCACAAAAAATGCATTATGTCTACTTTTGGGCACAGTCTATCATGCATACATAAAAATAAAACAACAAATATAAGATAGCAATTAAATTGTAACAGATTATATAGAGTAAGAAGCAATATATTGTCAAAACTATGAGTCTAATACAGAGTTATTGAAGTGCATTACAAAGCAGACTGGCTTCCTGAAGTTCTATCAATGTTTTTAAAGTGACAAGGTAATGGGACGAAAACAGGGGGAAGAGTTGGGGCTTAGGCTCTCTCTGATCAGGCTGGGGTTATTGGAATTCATACTCTGGTACCATTTGTCATATGACAGAAATGTGAAGGGGTCTCAGCTGTAGTGTGCAAGCTTCCCGTACTGTATATCATCCTCTCAAAGTGTTTGTTATAGAAAATGGATACAAATTTGAGTGGAGCACCCATTCACCTCTCTCTACAGAGCTTTGTGGATTTGCTGTAATCATCATATGCTAATGATGAAGTTTTTTATAGAGGCTCTTTAGGAAAACAGAATTCATAGGTTTTGCTACATTTAAAACACCTTTAAGCCTACATTAAGTATTAATACCTGCAGTATGTGACAACATATTGATGACATTTTCCAAAATCAAAAAGCCAAAATATTCTCTCATACTATCCATCCATCCATTATCTATACCTCTTTATCTGGCCGGGTCGCGGGGAAGCTGGAGCCAATCCCAGCATCTTCGGGCGAGAGGCGGGGTACACCCTGGGCAGGTCACCAGTCCACCACAGGGCCAACACAGACAAACAGCCACACATGCTCACATTCACACCTATGGGCAATTTAGAGTAGCCACTTTGGACTGTGGGAGGAAACCCACACATGCACGGGGAGAACATGCTAACTCCACACAGAAAGGTACCCTGGGTGATCCGGGGATCGAACCCAGGACCTTCTTGTTGTGAGGCGACAGTGCTAACCACCACACCACCATGCTGCCTTCTCTTATGCTATATATATTTAAAACACTTGAATGGGAAAACACTGGAGGATTCAACAAACAGAGGAAGACATGGTAAAGCTGTTGGAGCAGATGGTATTTACTGATTGAATGTAACATGGGTAAGCCTGGACACATAGTTTTCAGGGGGTGATAGATATGCCCTTGCTTGAATAAATTAAATACCTATTGTGAGCCCCAAAGTGCCACCAAATCACTATGTATTTATGTTGTCTTCCCAAAATAATAATAATTTTTAAAAATCAGCTATAACTGAAAGGCCCTGTCTCAAATCATATCTCCATGTTGTACTTCCTGTCGTTGTGCCATACACCAAGGTTTGTGTTATGTGAGGTTGTGTGTAAAGTGTAAGCCTGATGTTGATTTTCCATGTGTACAGTGCTGTGAAAAATAATTTCCCCTTAGAAACAATAAAGTCTAACTAACTAACTAACTAACTAACTAACTAACTAACTAACTAACTGACTGACTGACTAACTGTAACCAGTGTTTCTATTCTATACTTGTATTTTTATATTTTACTCCACAATGTCAATGAACTGTAATATACAATCTCTTTGTCAATTACAGTATACAATTTATTTTATCATACAGCCATTTGAGTTCGACTACAGCACCATCTTGTGGTTGGATGTTCACTTGTAGTCAATCGGAAATGTGACTTATCTGTGTCTGCTCATACATTAACATAGTCACTAGGCTATTTTCCTCATTTTCATACAAAGTTGGTTTAAATATATGCTCAAATTGTGCCTCCTACTTTGGAAAAAAAATTCTCACCAGTGTTTTAGGTTGTATTTGTGCAATGATCCAGAGAATTTATAAATACAGTATTGCAATCACAAAACAACTTAT
>JAQQZR010000012.1:8899541-8910972 GCA_030068235.1 Notoglanidium macrostoma
GTCAGTGCCACGGGTCTGTAATCCTGGGGGCCACTGGGATGTGGGGTCTTTGGTACAGGAAAGAGGCATGACGTCTTCCACCACATAGGAACCCTCTGTAGACTCAGGCTCATCATGAAGATGTAGTGTAAGACTCCACAGAGCTGGGGGGCACAGGCTTTAAGGACATGGGGGCTCACCCCAGCTGGTCCTGCTGCCTTGCCTGAGTGTAGTCTTCTCAGCTGTATCTCAACCTGATTATAGGTGACGTTGACAGGTGGGGAGGATTGTCAGGTCCATCACAGGAGGCAGAGGTGCAGTAAGGAGAGGGAAGGAGAGAGGGTGGTGTGGCAGGGGGTTCCAGGCTTGCTCCTGACGAGTTTGAAGGGAGCTGAGCAGTAGCCACAGTGTCGAATCTGATGAAAAACATTCAGCTCGTTGCCACTGTTACAACAGCACACAGTTCAATGTCCGGTCCACAACTCTGCTCTTTGATGGTTATGTGGTCAGGGTTACACCACCTGCTATTGACAAGAATAGCTTTCCGCTTTCTCGTAGTGCAGTCTCTGTCGTCCCGAACAGTGTGAAAGCCCGCGATGGATATGATATCATCGGGAACTTCTGTCTCCACGAAGCACATGACACTACACTCCTGATACTCCCTCTGACTCTGGGCTAGCGCTGTCAGCTGATCCATCCTATTCATAAGTGACCTCACATTTCCCATTATAATAGATGGGAGACACGGCTTATACCTCCTCCTCTCTTTAAGCCTCCGCTGTCTCACCATCTCCCTCTTTCTCCTCTTCTGTCCTGCTCCTCTGCACCCCGGTGTGTTTTCCTCCAGATTTCAGCCGGTAAGTCCGTGGGTCTGGCTGCTAGACCAGCCGGCTTCAGGGCGATCAGCTGATCCCTGGAGTAAACAAAGCACGTAGCGTGTAGTTCCGCAGCAATAAAAAGTACAAAAACTCTCTCAACCCACATATTGAGAGGGAGGCTATTTATGAACAATAAAATAATAAGTACAAGAAGAAAAAGTTAAAATAAGTAAGAAAAAAGAGTTAAAAGTCCACTATATATGATTCCGTTTCTTGCTACCAACTGTATGCTTCGCCCTTACCCCTCCTTTTCCACATGTGTATTAGAAAGTATGGTGGCCACTAGGTGCCCGTAGCGTACTTCCAATACTTACATTCATACCTCCCTTGCTTTTTCTCATGCTAAATAATAAGTATAGTCCTCCATTTTTCCAAGTTTGGGTTCTCAAATTGTTACCCAGCAACATCAAACACTGATTCATTTAATCTCTTCTTCTTTGTCTTCCTTCTGGTGCTTCCTTCCGGTTGCATGCTGCCCCTTCCCAATGAGCAGAAAATGTATGTCCAAAACATGTATATCCAACATACATGTTACACATTGAAAAGACATCCCCTGATGTGCCTGAATAAAAGCTTTTATGAAGTCTGTTGATGACATCTTCTAAATGTCCAATGTTGATGTCCCTGTGAAAGTACAATTTGTTCAATTATTTGGACAGTACACAGTAACAGCATGTACGCACTGGAACTGACACTGACAACTTTTGAAATGAATTAACAATAATCACATGTCAATTTCCGGCACCTGTCTTGCAGGTCCACAGCTGTCCAAAAATCTCCTAGCCAAGCGTTCAAATATTGAACTGCATACCTACATCCAAGTCAGGTTTTAGTCAGAAGTCCATATAATGAATCGGACTTGCACATATACATATTCACTCATGCAGACATACAAAAATGGTCCTGGACAGAATGATGCAATATGGACATGATCTACATGTCTAGCACAAGTCTCATGTTTGCTGGGTTGTAAAAATGAGAAAGGAGGTTTGTCTGTTCTAGGCTACCGTAGTGGCGCAACATGGCGGCTCTGTAGAAGTGGACCTGTGCCCTATGTAGATATAAAGGACTCATACTAAGCTTCAGTGTTCATAGTTTCAAGTAATGTTACACTAATAAAAACATACTTATGTACCATTTCTGCAAATATACCCCCCAAGCCGTACATAGTGGACCTTTAATAAGAGTAGAGGCTCTGGGTTTGTTGCCCTGAAATATTCGGCCCCAAACTACACTTTCAAAAAAAGCCAGCGTCTCCATCGCAAGTTACGGGTATGCGGTACCATTTCGGTTCCTACTGTGTTACACTTGACTGAGATTCAAGCACACGGAGAGCTGTCACTACCAGGCGTGTGTGCGCATGTGTGAAAATAGTGCGCATGCGCGCTGCTAATCGGGCAGGGGACGCGAATCGGCTAGTGACAGGCTCTGTGCCGTGGTTACTTCCGGATTCCCTGTGAAGCAGAGGGGCTGAAAATGTTACTGCAGCGGCAGAGGCTCGGGAGTTTGACGCTAGCACACGGGACAGCAGCACACATACACACCGGCACCCGAGCAAACACTTCACAGTAGTTTTGTCACTTATGGGCTATCGCTAATCGGGTTTCATTTTCTAACCGGGGCGATTTCGGCGCCTTAAGTGCATCAGCCTGATTCTCATCTCACCTCGGATCCACACTGTCACATCTCTCCTTCGGGTTGATCGTGCTCTGAATTGACATAGTGACATTTTGCAAGCGTTGGAGGCAGAGAGGACGAGTGCACACTCACCCGGTGTGAGGTGTCCTGTAAGATAAAGCGAGGCTTAACGCGAGCTCGTGGGCTGCACATCTCCGGCTGGCATCACCATCAACATGGACTGGCTAATGGGGTGAGTTCAATATTCACTGCTCATCACGTCTCACTGTGCTTCCGGACGGCTGGAGATAAGAAGCTGTTTACTGTCAGTGATACAGGTCCAGGAAACTGTATTCTCAATTAACTCGTGAAAGTTATTCACCTGTCCTGATGACAAACTGCGTTTTGTTTAAAAGTCTGGAGTGGCGTTTATTGACCAAGAAGCCTAATCATACCATCCTACTATGTTGGCACACTATTTAGTAGACTATAGTAGAATCATCTGCAGGACATCCAGCTTTACAAACAGTACTTATACAGTACAGGTAGAGATATAACGCTTAGAGAAATGCAAACGCTGTTACACTGAAGAGTTATTGCTCTATTTTTACACTTCTTATTGTTCTAGTCTGCATTCATGGATTTAATTTGTCGCCTGTTCAATAACACCAGTGTCAGATTATCCCTTGAAAGGTAAACTCGTGTTTTAGTAGCTACCTTTCGGTACACTTTCTGACCATTTACATTAGTTTGTGTAGGTGAAGGAAGTGTTCCTCAAGCCTGCATGTCTCCTGTATTAGTCCAAGAACTATAATTTTATATCTCACACTTTCATCAAGGGATTTGATTGGTGTGTTTCAGCAGGATGTTTGCCAGGATAAGGAAACATTTTCATACCAAATGGCAAAACTAAATATTGCATTATGCATCATTTATTGTGGTATATTCACTTATCATAACATATATTTTGCCATATTGAGAACTGACCACCATGTGTTCCAGGGCATTTACGGTCACAGCCCCCAAGCTGTGAAATTCTCTCGCAATAAGTGTCTTAATGAAACTACTTCTCTCCCCATATTCAAAACTGAACTTAAGTCTTATCTCTTCTCTCTGCTACCCCTCCTTTCCTGATCACTGACTGTCATTTTGTCCCTTTCTTTTCCCATGTTTTGAGCTAGTCTGCTGTCTTTTCACCCACGTTATTTGGGTGATGATTTGAAATCATGATATGATTTTCTTTTGTTTGTTTGTTACTGCTGTTTTGTTTTTGTAGTATTATTTTTTGTTCATTATTCCTTTTTAAAGTGTCCCAGTCTAGGTTAAATTAAACTTGTTGTTGAAAAGGTTTTGCACTCTTGAGCAACACAGTTTGGTGCTAACCCACCCTAACACCATAATTACATTCTCTCTGAGGGTTTGATTGGTGTGTTTGAGCAGAGAAACACGAAAACATTCCTTGACATGGACAAAAATATCATGTTATGATAGTGTATCACAATAATTGATATGTGTCAGAAAACACATAGTTTTGCCTAGGTCGCACAAAGAATACACACGATACATTAGTCATGGTGTGAAATATGAAGTAATTGTTGCTTTGACAGCCCTGTTGAAGACACGTATAATTCTGTATCAGACACCACAACTGTTTACATTTATTAACAATTGACTTCCTCAGGCTTGAGCCCTGTATTACATATGCCTTTGCTGTGAAGAAAGAAATCTTCATTAATTAGCTAGCTAGCCTGTTTTTTTTAATTGCTTTTTAAAAGTAGAATTATATTGAAATGTGTCTGAGTGGGCAGCACATAGTTAGCAAAAAGGTTTGTGTGTGTGTGTATTGTAATAAAAATCTTTACTATTTATAAAAAAATTTTTTCTTTACTAAGCATTAAAAGTGTACAGTGTGTTGCTTTGAATTCTAGAGGATCCTCCCATTAAAAAAAAAAATTATTTAAAACAAATTGGGAACATTATTCAGAGCCTTATTGATAATGATTGTGCTTGAACTCTGTTGGCTAACGTGGTCTGATTAAAGGTAATAAAGTGTGATTTTAAAGTAAATATGCTTGTCATTGGGGTGGTGGATGTGTATATAGTGTCTTTAGTGAACAAGACATTGAAATCTTAAAAAGCTCTTCACTGGAAATGTTAAATATGGTAATGACATGTCTGTTTTCATTGATGGATTAAGATGCAACTACAATGAAATGTAGAATTGTCAGACTGATTACCTGTTTATCAAAGCAAGAGTGTGTGATGCTGACCTCATATGACCCCTTCAAATGACAGGAGGCCTTCCTCTTACTTACGAAGTGGCTCAATAGAGCCGAGGTTGCAAAGCTGTTGAGATGTTTTGCAATAATGTGGCATTGTGTAACTATTTCTGGAAAAATTGTCCTGCATTACAGGGGAGAGACCCTGTGATGTTCTGTTAGTCTTAAGGTACTAATACTTCTCAGGCTTCATTGTAATGTTGTGATGCAATTAGTCTCGCTCCTGAGGTGATTGTATCGCTTCATGGCACCAGTATAGAGGTGTAGGATGTCAGCTCTCTTGATCATCTTATAAAAGCCTGGCTATTACTGACAATTTTGCTAATGCAGAGGCACATTAGAGAAAAGTTGGCTGACTTTGTTCATATAAAAGTGCATGATGAAATTCCATCTAGAAGAGTCTGTTTAATAGAGAGATAGAAATATTTAGCTGTTTAGGTAGTTCTTAGTAAGTGTCAATGGGCTGTTTGTACATGGCCTCAGTAGCCCACATAATCCTAAGCAAAAGAAGGTTAAAGTACACAGATAAGTTAACCAAGTGTATAATCACTAACATGTGGAACAAGTTATGATTCTATCTGACCTGATGTTTTCTTGTTCCTGATGATTTCCTTATGTCGTCTGGAGCAGGATGTCACCACAGTGGCTGTTTTTCAGTCTTTTTTGCCATCACACATAGCGAGTTTCACAAATGTCATGTTAGTTGTATGATCTGCTTTGGAGAAGCCCGCACAGGGTGTTACATCACCGGGTGGATACATGGATGAAAAAGTGTCTTCTACCCAGAGGACAGATGTTTAATCCCCTGCTTTGAAGAATAGATGTTTGTGACAGAGTAGGCTAGAGGCTATTACAAATGTTTGCTATGTCACTGTAATACATGAGGATATTTGTCTTAGAGGCGGTGTAGTGGCTGCAAGCTCAGCTAAACTAAAAGTCCTGATGTGAGAAAGTGCTTTAAGTGTCAGCAACAATGTACTGAACTCAGACATTTTACATTTCATCACCAGAATGTAGTCTTGTGGTATAACCTTATGTATGTGCGTCTTTAAAAAGCCTACCACAAAAGATTTTGATCCTAAACATTGTACAATGTTAATAACGTGACTCCGTCTCAGTCCATGCTTTTGGATGAGGTGGATCAGCAGTGATTTGCTTTTGTTTGTCTGACACTTTGCCAAAATAAAGAAGGGTGGAGAAAGCGGCTTTACACCCATGTAGGTGCTCTGATGTGTTTGCGCCTACATGTGTAGGTTAGGTTATTAGGCAGCAATTGCTCACTTTTATCGCTAATTAAGGAGCAGCAGTGAAATCCTGGTGAACTTATCCTACAAATGAAATGTAAACCCATTGGCATATTATTAGTATCAATCATTAGCAATGTTACTTAGGATTAGTGCAGGCTTGCTGTGTCATCTAATCATTTGTGTGTTTTCCAGGGAGCACATTACGCTGCAGGACGATAATGTACTTAGACATTTGCTTGCTGAGGAATGTTATGCCACAACAGCCAGATGGAAAAGGTTGAATCCTGCTGCAGGGTTTAATTGTGTAATTTACTAGACTGCATGTTTGTTGCACTGTGTATTTTTACATGTACAGGGTTGCTTATCGGAAATTCATCCATCACATATAATTAATGAATTTCTGATAAACATCCCTGTACATGTGTGTGTGTGTGTGTGTGTGTGTTGGTGTGTGTATATACGTATTGCGTATTGTATGTATATGTATGTATATATATATATATATATATAATGTGTGTATATGTGTATATATATATATCTGTCCAGTCTTCTGTGCAGGTCTTTCAGAGACAAGCTGCATGTGCCATTAACCTCTGGTGATAATGGCAAGGTCAGGTATTGTTAAGGACACATCCGCATTCTAATCCCATTCCACATCCAGCGTCTCCTGTGTGCTGCAGTCTGTGGTGCATTTGGTAGTAAGAATGCAAGGTACATATCTGCTTACACTGCTAGCTATTTTCATCCAGCCTAGCAGTTTTGCTCCTGGTGAACTAGTCCTATACTTCATTTGACCATAGAATAATCATTCTCTGAGACTAAAATGGATGGTAATCAGTTCATGAAACTTGCTGATGAAATGTGGAAGCGAGAGAGCTGTAGCACGTTTAACAGAGCACAGCATTTCAGCATGTAGACAAAAATAAATAGGTGACGTCGAGGCCAGGGGAAGGAAACGCTCTCGACTGGGTGGAGGAAGGCTATTGTTCTCAAAACTGTACCTTAAGGGCACCATGTCAGCTTCTTCAATGGCCATGGCATTTGTTAAGGAAAGACTATGCTCTGTTCAATGAATCAAGATGCTTTTTCCTTCAGCCTAACAATACCTAATGTCTTATATGAATAGAATATTGCGGATGGACAGTCAATAACTAATGTAGCAGTACTCTGCTTTTTCCCTGAAGGTCTGAATGCTAATCTGACTCATCGCTTTTGATGGTCTAGAATTACGTCAGGGCACTGCGTCAGTGCGAGTGTGTCAAATACAGTGCAGTTTTACTGTGTGAAGTCAAAGCAAGCTTAACAAGTCACTTAATTTTGTGTTTATTCTTGAGCCTCATATTATAGTTGTACACTCTTACTGAGAGTCTTTCTGACCCTGATAAATCAGTATTATATAAAAATTTTTTTACTTAAATTAAAGAGATAATATCACTTCAGAAAATCTCTTTGTTTTTGTTTGATATATTTTTTCTGGCCTGCAGTGGGCGGAGGGAACATTTTGGATGGACTGCAGTGTTTAACGTTCTACTGCAGCAGAGGTGTCGTCCTGTCCTTGCACTCTGTACATGTTTTCCTTGGCATTGCTGTTCACATCCAGAGTTTGCTATTTCATACAAAACTGCTCTGTAGGGAACTTGCAATGCCAGCAGATTCAAAAACAAGCAAAACTTGAAAAGACTGAGCTCCGTGTCCTCATATGATGCCTGTATTTTTTTCCCCCCCATCATCCCATTTGGACTTAATTTTCAATATGCTGTTTGTTCAGTATGACAATATCTGAAGCCCTTACTAAGAACTGACTATCACAGCCATCTTCTACTGCCTAGTCCTAATGAAGAAGAACCTGCCAATGCTGCTGAATATATCCACAGAGATCAGAGTTCGGTCCGCACTGTAGCTTGACTGCTTAACCACAACGGCCTGTTTAAACTAAGAGCAGTTTGAGTGTAAGAGCAGCGGTATAACTGTCACTCGCAAATGGATAAATTAGGTTCTAAAAGCCTGTTTTATTGCCGCGGCCGTCCGTGTGGCCCTATTGTTCTTGAGTGTGTAAGTTATGAAGCACTGACAGTCAACAGGCCTCCATTCAGACGCTGCAGCTTGCAGTCAATGTTTGTGTTGAGATTGTTTTGCTTTTGCTGTTCGAGTAATTGCTTAAAGGTGCAGTCATTGATTCAAATCCAATACACGTTTTCTCAAATTCAGCGAATATCAACTCATGGTCCGCCAACTGTCTGTTCTGTGTGTGTGTGTGTGTGCTGAAAAATACGCAGTGCTCGTACACAGCTCTGGCTCTGTAAGTGGGAAACAAACAAAGTGGCTTGGACCTAGCCACACAACAATTTTCCAGCCAATCAGCAGCGGGGGCATTTGTGCTCGTGCAGAGGATGAGATTGTCATTGTTAATGTGTGTCATGTGTGTCCGTTAATTTGGGGTGTGGAGCTTCTGAAGGAAACTGAAGGGAGGTGGGCATTTGTTTGGCTTTTGAGTTCAAATATCTACAATCTTTCTAAAGTCAGCATTGGGAAAGGTGGTCTGTGCAGAGAGTCTGCCTACAGTGTTACATGTTAGCATTTATTTATTTATTTTCCTACAAATGAACAAATCAGTATTGTAGTGCATATATCTTCTGCTTTCAATATGGCCTTGACATAAAGCTCTCTGCAGTGCGTGTTTGGTGGAAATACTTTGAAGAAACAATTTCAAGATGCTTTTTGTTGTTGTCTTTGTCCTTTTGATATTATATCCACTAGACTGTTATAAAGCTTGTGGGTAGTGGGTAGCTTTGACGCTTCACAGCTCCAAGCTCCTGCTTTGATCCTGAGCTCAGGTAACTGTTTGTATGGAGTTTGTCTGCATGGGTTTCCTCTGTGCTCTCTGGTTTCCTCCCATCTTCCAAAAATATGCTGTTATGCTACCTTGCCCCTTGTGAATGAACATGTGCTTGCCCATTGCCCTGTGTTGAACTAAGATCCCAGGGTGTATTCCTGGGTTCTGCCCAGTGTTTGCAAGCTGTTTCCACCTCAATACTGATCAAGATAATGCAGTAATAGAACAGGATTGAATGATATAAAGCTTGTATTGTCTTTTATGTCAGACATGGCTCAGCTTGATAATGAAAAAGATTTTGGATATGTGGTTTCTACCATGTACACTGGCTATACAAACCTTCAGCATGTACTCTGGAGAGTTACACCCAGTCTGAACACAAGAGTCAGACCAACTTTTTATCTCCTGATGGGAAGATGGAATGCCTAAGTTACACAAGAAATTTGAATTCATTTTATACCTAATCAGATTATTTTGATGATAGTCAAAATGAGCTGTTTCTTATTATGGGATTAATATAAAAATATGATTATTAAGTCTATTTCTAGACTTCTTACTAATTCTATTTCTACACCAAGTTCAAGCTTGAAATGATCCATCAATAAATAATTTAGCTGTTTTCCTAGTTATAAGTGGTTGAGATGTTTTAAAAAAAAAAAAAGAAAAAAAAAAAAAAAAAAGGAAGCACAATTACACTTTTTCATGTATACATAAGATTATTTTCTGTAATTTAACTAAAAAAAGCTTAATTTCTTGCCTAAGTTTCCAGCGACCTTCCAATTGATTTATTCTGTTGGTTTGTAATTGAAAAGGACTTTCAATCATGAGAATTGTCAAAAATGATTTATTAATGGTTTATTGCAAGATTTCACTTATTGACTTATTAACAAACAATTTATTCACTAAAGTCAAAAGGAAAGAGTTTGACTTTTGAGATATTTGTAGATTACTAGTGATAATTATTATTTCCATCATCTGTATTTGCAAATATACCAAAGCATTTACTCATTTTTATGCTATGGTGCTTGCAAAACAATAAATAAGTGTAAACGCAGCAAATGCAATGGATAAATTGGCTGCTATCAAAGAGCTTGTCCCTTCTGTGTATTTGGCATCTGATTGACTTTAACAATAGAAAATGTAATTCTGGTCAGTACACAGATTTAAGGCTCCTGTTTTCTGTCTTGTCTTTCTTCTAACTTGATTAGGCTCCTGCTGCATACAGTATGTCTTCTGCCTTCAGTATTTACACCATGATTCAGCTTTTCTGAATGCGTCACTGTTCCCTCAGGATGGAAACCTAAGGTTGTGGAGTTTGCATGCGCTGTTTGTCTCTGAAGGTAGAACATTGTCCCCCTAATCAGCCTTATGCAAGGAAAAAAGCAGGAATGGAGAAAGGAAACATGTCATTATCTATCCATGTAGAAATCAATAAGTTTGTTCAAATGAGAGTTTGTCAGCTCTTAAACCTCTTTTTAAAGTCAGCTTTTAAAAAAACATTATAATGCTTTCAGAACCTTGAAGAAAATCAGCTCTCAACTACCAACTTGCAGTTTTGTGCAATGTTATATATATGCACAGTCTATAGCATTCATTTATGCATCTTCATTAACTGCCGTATCCTGGTTGGAGTCTCAGTTGATCTGGAACTTAACCGCGCATAGAGTGAAAATACACCAGACCTCGCCTCACACACACTCACAAACTGTTCACTATCTAGCAGGAATTTTTGAGTATCCAGTCTACCAGCCAGCTTATTTTTGAGGTTGGAGAAAACAGGTGCGCGTATGAAAAGAACATGTGAAACAGACAGTAACTGAAGCTCTAGAACCCTGGAGCAGTGAGGCACAAACCCCACCCCAGGTGAGAACTGTGGTTCTCGCTTCCAGTCCTGAGACCTCAGGCAAATTTCATTGTCCCTGCTGTAGCCTGAAACTTGCCTTGCTCAGCTTTTTAGCTGATTATCAAGTCCACTGAGAGCTGATTCAGGGGAACAAATAAGCTGTGTGCAAATGAGCTCTAGCACTGGGGTTAAGAACTATTTCCTTTCACTTTAAGTGGCACACATTTGACCTGAGTATTTGAAGGCTCAGGGGCTAACAGTGGCTTTCTGGCTGTCTGATTACTAGCTCAGAGTCTTCGTGCACTTTCAGTCCGTTTTCCCAGTCGGACTCGGAGCATATAGTAATTGATATTTTTGTTTCATTTTCTGTTTGATTTGAGTTACTTTCACACTGCATGCAATTAAATGGAACAAAAAGCAGGTAAAGTTGACTGAACCACGTTGGGCTCAACACATACTTGGAAAACTCTTTGTTCAGAAATACAAACCTTTACCCAGTGTGCACAGAAATCACAAAAATCACCTGTAAGTGGAGAAGTAAATGATTAGGTAATTTTATAAGTAACTACTTGATTAACTAGTTTACATTTTATATAGGGCGGCACGGTTGCCTCAGGCAACCCAGGGTGCCTTTCTGTGCGGAGTTTGCATGTTCTCCCCGTGCATGCATGGGTTTCATCCGGGTGCTCCGGTTTCCTCCCACAGTCCAAAGACATGCAGATTAGGTCAACTGGCTACTCTAAATCGCCCATAGG
>JAQQZR010000012.1:8929768-8944171 GCA_030068235.1 Notoglanidium macrostoma
CATTGAATTTTTTTTTTTTTATTGTACACTTTACTTGCTATTTTAAATGCATCCACTAGATCTAATACTTGATATTTAAGCAAACAAGGTCATTGTGCAGTACCTGTGTATTCCAGAAAAGTAAAATAATAAGGAATATTTAATGTTTAGGTAATTTTAACAACAAATCTCATGTCATGTCTCCAATATTCATCATGTAATATGTTTGTGGGTGAGAATGTTTAAGCCATTAGGGGGAGCTGCGGAGTAAAAGAAATCTCTGTTGGAAAAGTCTGTTATCCTAAGATGAATTTAAGGACATTTGTATTTATCTGGATTTGATTATGCATCATACTTAATTGTACACCTCAAAGTTAACATTTTCCTTATATAACTGAACTGCAGTTGTTCGTTTTAAATTGTATCATTAGGTGATCTGTGTTCTCTAGGACCTTCCTCTCAGGGACTCTCAGGGAAGTGTTGGATCAGGGGAGTTGTGTAATAGACCCCCTGTGTCTGCTGTGCTGTTGATCATGTGTGTATCTGCTTCACTTTCTGTGTACTTGAGCATTCACAGCTGCAGTAAGCACGCGATGTAACTCAAACAGGAATACTGCACAATCACTCAGCGTCAGCTCCCAAGGTCAGTCCATTCAATCGGTGCCCGGCAGCAGAGAAAAGCGCGCTCTCCCGCTCCGGCCCTGCCAGCACATAGCTGCCTGATTACCTCAGAGCCTGGCAGATGTGCCTCCTTCATTTGTTTTTTGAGCAATTTGGTACATTGCAGAGTTTATGGCCGGACTCCTGAAGACGCCATCTTGCCTTTCTCTTTAGGCTAAGTGACATTCAGCATGGAAATGATCTGTTTTTTGTGGTGTCAGGCTTTTCTATATATATCATGAAGCAACTTGTCAATTGAGAAGAAGTGCAAGGAAGGACATGATATTGCTCACTGAAGCATGTTCCTGCATACAGGTCACAGGACACCAAATCTGAGAGGCTAAGTGAAGTAAAGTGATGAGATGGAAAGCTGTACAGGACCGAATGTGCACAGCTTCTTGAAAGCACGTAGACGGCTCTCTGTACTGCACCATAGTGCTTGTTCGTTGCTCTGTTCAGTCCCAGTTGATGATGAGTTTGCTTATTCACTGTTGAATTTATTCAGGTATATCAGTGCAGCAAAACTGGCCAGCAGCAGTTCTTTGCAGAATGAACTGACCTGTGTAGACTTCAGCACACAAATGAGACACAATTGGCGATTTTCTCCTAGTCTCACTTGGGTTGCAAAACCTACAGAGTTTTGATGACTCACTGACGCATTGGAAGGCAGCATGTAAGGTCGATACCTTTATTGAAAACTGACTTTAAAGGAAAATTCCAATTAAAAAAATTTCACAGCTGAAGTATAACTTTATTTTGAAATTCATTTGTTCATTTTCAGTGCTTTATCCTGGTCAGGGTCACGGTGGATCTAGAGTTTGTCCCAGGACCGCTGGCATGAGATGGGAATACACCTATGATCGGATGTCCGTTCATCATGGAGCACTATGCCTGCACATATTCGTGCACAGTAGTCAATCCATCTTAAAGTAGCGAATACTTCCTCCTGCTGGAATGTTTTCGGGAGCTGGGAGGAAACTGGGGGAACCTGGAGGTAACCCAACTTAAAATGTATAGGCTAACGTTGGACTCACTATCTTGTAGCTTTTTTTAAAACTGAAAACATGGAATAAACTCCACAGATCTACTAGTTTTACTTGAAGGTGTGTGTGTCTGTGTCTGTGTGTGTGTGTGATAAATGAAATATCTCAGCAGAGCATCACTGTGTGCATTGCCAGAACAATCATCTTTTTTGTAAAATGCTCCCACACAGGACCCAGTTTGCCTAGTTCATTTCTCACAGTTCCTTCTTCTGTATTGTGAACATTATTTCTGATGTAAATGCTTTGTAATTACATTGTGCCCTTGTATAGCTGTTAAAATTGACACATTCATTTAATTTAGCTTAATAGAGGACTGGAAGTTGTTAAATTTTAATGTAGTTGACTTGGCTCTTAACAACAGTTAATCAGCCTTTGGTTTGTTAAGTGTTGAACACAGCCAGAACTGTCCTCTTATTTTTCTCTTTTAATCCCCTCATAGTGTGCTTGCTTGTTGGTCTTGGCTTTGCCTCACTGGGATTGGGGTGTATAGCGTGACATGCTGTTGTTGTGGACTCGCAGTTCTGCAGAGCCTCACCATGACTTATTCTCTGGTGTCCTGTCTCCTAGCGGCGCTGTAAGCTGCTTACAAACACATAACACATTTTCCCCGAGCCGCACCTGAACCAGGCCACTCTCGTGGTTTCACCAGTCAATCCCAATGCATGCCTAAGACCCCGCCCACCAATCACGGCATACCTGTTGTTTTTCAGAAGCAACAAGCTGAGCGAGTCCGTTGTTTTCATTCACTTCGCTAGTGTTCGGCAATGGTTGATAGGTGACTAATGTTCCCAGTTATTTAGCAGTGTTTTGTGTAAGTATTTGAGCGTACTCGGTGTCTCTGGCTCCTTCAACCAAAATGTGCTGATCTTACTTTTCATCAGCAAAGCATAATTATCAACCCTGCAGTGTGCTGAGGAATGTGAGAGAACCTCCCCAACATGCAGGGAACCAGGCCGTACCGCTGAAGCTTGGTTTTTGGTTTATGTGAACTCACTTCAGGGGATTTTGTTGATGATAAATTGCATATCATGTTTTTAATGAGACTTTTGGGCTTATTAATGTTCATCCTGCCTCATCCTGTGCAGTGTTGGGAGTCCTGGCTGATTATTTAGGATTTAAGAAAAATGTAATTACTGGTGGTATGAAATGTTCTGTTGTGGTTCAGTTTCAGTTATCAACTTGTTTTTTCCTCAGTGATGTTCTGCTCTTGTATGTTTGTGCAGCACAGAAAAAGTGTGTGTGTGTGTGTGTGGGGGGGGGGGTATCACTTTCTTGATTTTGTTTCTCAATGCAACACTTTTAAAGAACAATATTCGTTCTGCAGCATTTGCTCTTAGGCAACCCTTGCATAAAACGCGACTACTCGCCCTTATTTTTGTTGTACCACATGACCCATCACCTGAAGCATAGCAAGTCTATGGAACAAAAAAAGGAAGAAACAACAACTGAAAAAAGCTGGCCCAAATTCCTAAATGTCGTTAGAACGCATTTATGATGCAGAGAGATAAGAATGCAAATGTATAATTTACAAAAACAAACAACTGACTAATGAAATTAATGAATGGGGAGTGTGAATCATGGCTGCACTCGTAGTCTTGGCTACAAGCTTACCAGGGAAATATTACACATTTATCAAGACCAGTGTTCATCCTAAAGTAGCATGAGTTACTCTTGGCAGAAACATTGCCAGCTTGTTAAAAACCCACAAACGTTTGGCTAGAAAAAAAATATACCCCAGACTCCAATAGTAATTTAAGAATTGAATTAATATTCATATTGCTCAAGGAGCCTCAAGTGGGAAATATGGTCTCATTGCTAAGCGAAAAAACATTTCCTAATTCATCCAGAATCACGCAGCCCCAGTGCTTATTTTGCACACGGTTTTATTTGCTTAGCTACTACAGTTGTCAAGAACAACATATCTTTAGCTTCCACAAAACCTTTCCAAGGTCTCTGAGGTTTGGTGCAGTTTATTGTAGACAAAAGTGACCGTAGTCATCAATCTCTCACTCTCTTTGTGTGCGCGACACTTGGCTCAGAGTTCCTGGCCTCTCTCCCTTCTCTCTCTCAGTCTTGTAAAGACATGGCCAACTGTGGTCTGTGGTAGCGCTCTGTCCTTTCCTGCACACAGTCCTTCTCTGTCCTTCCTTTTACATCACTCGCACGCGCGCACACACACGCACAAGGCCTGAGTTCAACTTCTTTTGGCCCTCATGTTATGAACACTTGTGTTTACAACACCCAGCCCTTATCGTGTGAACCCTTTCACCTAATGAGGAACGTTTCTCTTTTTTTAACCAGTGCCTCTGTTTGCCGTGAGCCTGGAAGAAATACTGGCCAGAGAGTGCAATAGGCATTTTTGCTTATACATAAACTTTCAAATTTAGAAGGAATTTGTTCTATGCAAAGTAACATGAACTTTTATGCTAACTTTAAGCAAAAAAATAGTTTCTTAGTCATAGATTGTTCAATTCCAGTGTTTTTTGTGCTGCATGTGGTTTTCAGTGGGCAGCCACTAGGGGGCAGCATGGTGTTGAAGTTGGAGCTGATTTTAGCCGATAGATATAGAACTGATGCACAGTAGTTACAGATCTTTTGTCTGGACTAGAGGTTTTCCTGTAGGGGTCTAGAGAAGTCCTACTCCGGATCCATTACTTCCGAGTAGTTTTCTGTGTTTTTCTACTACCACTGCTGTATGAATCCTTTGCGTGGGCTGCGAGAGACACCTGATTTGTTTTAATACGAAGCACCGTAATTGGATGGGGATTTGTGTGTCAGCGCTGTTGTGTATTTTCCTAATCCACACTGGGGTGCTGATGAGCCTATACCTCACCTCGCTGGCACCCCGTCCTGGAACCATCCGTCCTTCCAGTCATGCATCTTTGCTTGCTGTTGGTCCTGAATAAAGTGTACAGCAGAGCTGTAGCCGTACAAAGTCTATAACCAGACTGGTTAACTGCATGATTAAAATCATAGTGTTTAGATTAGCTTTAAATCTAATCTTTATTCACTGCAGCTGTAGAACAGGCTTATTTATCACAGCTGTATTTGTCATTTACTGGGAATAGAAATGGAGACCAGTTGTTGGATGCATAATTCAAGGCTATGACCATTAAGGCTACCCTAACAATAAATGTCTTAAGATGAGTCTTACCATAGATCTTCATATGCAAGTAAAACTGGCAGCAATGCAGTAAGAGGTCATTAATCGTACTTGGTTTTGGTTTTCCAATTTCCAATGGTGTTGTGATCTACACATGCAGCTAGTGGGGGCTGGAGGGGATGGTGAAGATGTTTGTCTCTAAACAGCCACCCGTTTCTCCAGGTGCAGCCCTGTGCCACGCAGATATTCTCCAACCATAGGAATGTAGGGAGTGTGCCACGGCTCTGTGAACATGCCACAACAGGCCTCTTCTTCTGTGGAGTTTGCACTGTATGCGTCTGCATAGCCAAGGCTTTTTCTGTCCCAATTTAAAGATTGCCAAGAAATATTTTGATGTACTGAAAAGTTGAAACCTTCGTGTTGACACAATCCCCGAAGTGGAAAATAAGAACATTTTTAGATACAGCTTGATTAGGCTTTTTATCAAAACACTGCTCACTTGCAAGATTAGATCCTTTACAAATGCCAGTACCTGCAACTGAAGCAAATCTGTCCAGCTGTCTGTCTGACTTTCGTTTTGTGTGCATATGTGTTTTGTTAGCAGGCAACAGAGCATGCTGGTGCCTGCAGGCCCTAACCCTTCCTGGAATGCAGACAGATACAGGACTAGTTTAACTGTGGCGGTCTTCCAGCAGCGCTCCAGGGCAGCAAGGTAGAGCGACCGATTACATGAGCCAGAGAGAGAGAGAGGGAGAGAGGGAGAGAGAGAGGGAGAGAGAGAGAGAGGGAGGGAGAGAGAGGGAGAGAGAGAGGGAGAGAGAGAGGGAGAGAGAGAGGGAGAGAGGGAGAGAGAGAGAGAGGGAGGGAGAGAAATATGGGTAGCTGTATGTCTCCTGTTTCCATTGCAGTTTGCATCGTGTTGGTTTAAACATCATTTTCTTTGCACAACCTTGGTTCGTTCTTTAAATTACATCTAAGGTAATGTTCTGTTGGACCTTTTGCTTCCAGAGTATGCCTTTTAAGTGAAAGATTAAAGAATCAGATCTACTGTTAAATCTGAGGCCCATATTTTTTGTTATGCTTTCAGGATTAGCAATACGATTACACATTTGTTACACCTGTGTAGATTAGCGTTGAGAGCCATTCGGTAGAGTGCTCTTCTGGGAAATGTCTTTACATCTGATGTTGATGTAGAATACGTCATTTAATTGGTAATCGAATTGTACAATGAAGAACAGTGACTAATCTAAGAAGAAATATGCCAGTCTGTGAGCGTGATTCAGTCATGTAGACTTTATTGCGTAAAACGGCTAGAATGCTGAGGCTACTGCTTACTAATGCGTAATGATGATGTATGAACAGAGTTGATGTTATCACACACAGGTTAAAAATATGTAGCTGTCCGGGGTGGTTGGGGGGGGGGGTGTACATCAGTGTCACAGTGGCTGAATTTTGGCAAACAGCCAAACATGACACAAATTATGGTTTTCTTCCAGCAATCTAGATCTGTTCAATTTGAACCTTAAACTATATTTCAACTAAACAATATTAATGTTTAACTTACTTTTTAATTAATCTTTGCCTAGACTTTCTCCCTGCTATAGAAGTTCATCATCATGAAAGACGGCCATCGTCATAGTGAAATGATTCAAATTGAGTTGATTATGCTAATAATAATAATAATAATGTACAGACCTTCAAAATGCCTGTACAGTCAAGTGACGAGGCTCTGAGTGGCTTTTACCTCAAGTGATGAGACGGAGAATAATATTGATGGCCAGTGATGGCTCATTTCCCATCCAAAAACATATAATCTTTGATAGTGTCACTAATGTCTTTTTTTTTTTTCTCTCTAAC
This sequence comes from Notoglanidium macrostoma, assembly GCA_030068235.1. Classification (NCBI taxonomy): domain Eukaryota; kingdom Metazoa; phylum Chordata; class Actinopteri; order Siluriformes; family Auchenoglanididae; genus Notoglanidium; species Notoglanidium macrostoma. The sequence continues at coordinate 8,936,411 of JAQQZR010000012.1, forward strand.
AAATGTAGCGATAGGTGGAGCATTCACTTTCTGTAATCTGTCAGCTTAGAATAATATTAAATCAGGTTAAAGTAATTCCAACTGAAGTAAATAAAGGCCGCTGTAAAGATCAACCGTTTTCTTGGTCATGTTTCTATATTTAATTACATATCAAATTAACTGCAACAGTGTGTTTCTGTTCTGGCTTCGTGTTTAAGAAACTGTGACTAGGACAAGACTTTGTTTATGGAATGACAATCACTGCATCCTTTATCACATCACATATCATGGTTCAGAATTTCAAAATTAAAATCTTTGAACCTTCCAGAAAACAAAGTTGACTCATGAGGGATGAAGCTAGCCTGTTGCATCAATTTGTTTGCATAGGGAATGAGTTGGTGAATAAAGTGTGTGTGTGTGATTTCGCAGTAACTGCATGAGATTCCATTGATGTCAGAGGTGAGCAAAAATGCCGTCTCTTTGTTGACACTGCCTGGAGGGGGTTTCTATTTTTAACCAACAGTGACGTTACTTTCTAAATCTTGTCATTTTTCATGTGACGCTTTTGAGAATAAGATTTTGCGCATTGAAAAATCATCAGAACTCTGAGATGTTGTAAGCTAGACTTCATTGTGCATATCGTATATATTTTTATGCTTTCAAGTACATCATATTTTAATTTTAAAACCAATTAATACCATTTTGAGTCATCATACTATCAATTTTACAGCATTGGTTATATTGACCCCATCTTTTGACTCTTCGACCTAAATTGTAGCAATTGACTACGTAGCTAATCTCAGATCAGCAGGGGAAAAAAATTATATAACTATACAACCAATATCTCGGTCTGATGGTTTAAACACCCTCATCCCACAAAAAAATAGGCTAATTATATGATTGGATTACAATGATGCATGGCAGCTTTGGCTATCTGTGGACCTTTTGAGGTTTTTAATATTTAGCAAATCCTAAAAGCTAGAAGCTGTTAGCTATAGCCATTTCTTTTGATGATTTACTCTTGGCGAGCAATATTTTCTAGAGAGCAGAAAACAAGTCTTACTTGTTCAAGAAAACATGAGTGAACAAAGGCTTAAAGGTCCACTAAGTAGGATTCAACCCCCTGAATGCCCCTCCCTTGCCCCCGTCTCCAAGCGCGTATTAGAAAGTACGGTGGACGTCAGGTGCTGGTAGCGTACTTGCATTCACACGCCCTTGCGTTTTTCTGTGTATAATAAGTATGAGCCTTCTTTTTTTTATTTTTTATTTTTATTTGTGTTCTCAAACATGTTAGAATACATCAGCAAACACTGTTTCCTCTTCTTTCTTCTTCCTTGTCTTTCTTTCTTTCTTTGTTGTCCTTCTGTTACTTCCTTCCAGATTCATGCTGCCGCTTGTCAAAATGCGCAGTGTGGAAGGTGCGCTCTAGAGGTTTATCCGTTCTGGGTTACTGTTCCGGCACAACATGGCGGCTCTGTAGAGGTGGACTCCGCACCCTGCGTAGCTATAAAGGGCTCATACCAAGCTAACGAAAAGACAATGGTTCATAGTTACTGGTAATTACACACTAATGAAAACGTACTTCTGAATTTCATAAGTATAATATGGAATATATTCTCCGTTTCTGCCAGTAGATTCCCTCAAAATCCTTCGTAGTGGACCTTTTAATGAACAAGCTTTAAATACCAAATACTCACATACTAACAGTTAATGTGAGCAGTTACACGTGCCAGCCCTAGACCATTTAACAAATATTACAAATTAATTATTAGGACACTGATATGGCTAAACATAGGAAGTAATAAAATGTTTACATTTCAGCGTAAAGGCTTGGGGAACAACCTTGCCATCGGATGGTCTTTGTGTTGATGTTTATTGGATTAGAAGATCATGGAGTAATCTAGAAGGATGCGAGTAAGTGATTAGCCATGACACCATTACTGTAAAGATAAAGCCTTAACCTGCGATCCTAAGATGGAATGCTTATATAGTTTCAAATCATTAAGTTCTGATTTCCTTTGAACTCTTTATGGGTGAGAACTGAAGCAAACACTCTACCACTGCTCATCATGGCTCTGTACTTATAGCAGAGCTCAGTTTAGCATGCAGCAGTACAGGAAATAAATGATACAGATCATGAACTGACTGAACTGTAGGGTGGGCTGTCTGGTTCTGGCTAGTTGTCATTTGGAGATGCATGCTTTAATATACAATCGCAGACTTGGAAAATGTATTAAAGTGTACTTTGTACTGTACTGTATTGTGCGTCTTTTAAAGTATTACTCTAAATGCCAGGTAATGGTATGGAAGTGGTCTCTAAGGGTGAATTGTGTTTCTTGAATCATTAAAAAAGAATGAAAGGATACATACTCGCCTTACAGAAGATGCACTCCTTGAGGTTACCATCCCAGTTAAAAGGAAAGGTACTGGGTGCATTTTACCTGTGAGTGTGAGAATATGGTGCCATTATCCACACCTTTGTACCAATCAGATCGGAGTATTCAACTAAGCACTGTGTATGTAGTGGCCTTGTGACTCCTTTACATTTAAATGTGTATTGTGCAGTGTTTTTGGGTCTGTGGGTAGTTCTTCAATTATGTTTTTAATTTAAATTTCATTTACTCTAAAAATCCATTTTCTTCCTAAAACTCTCCATTCCCTTCCTTTCATCTACTTGGTTCAAGTGTTGCCTTCTGCCTGATTACTTCCCTTTAATTAACGTCTTCCTTAAACGTTCCGCAAACGGTGTCTAATGTTAAAGCCTCTCTTTCATTTACACTGTAACGTTCCTCATCTGAGTCGAGTAAAGACATGCTTCCTCTCTTGCCTTGGACAAGCGTCTGCAGAGTTAGGCTTCAGGCAGGGTTCACGGTCATGAATGTTGTTTCAGTTGTCTGAACATGCTTGTGAGCCATGGTTTTAGGAAAGGCTTCATAGGGAGACCGTTTGCGAGTGCTGATGCCTGCCTATATTCAAAGCCTTTTATCATCACCTTGATCCTTGACCACTATCAGATGATTTTAGAGCAGCCCTGTGCTTTTCCTGGAGCAGAATTTTCATGCTTTTATTACCTTGTTTATTATCAATGTGGTGAATAAAAGCAGTACTTGTTTCTAGGCTATTTAATATAAAGCTGTGTACTGAAGTCATATTGATCATCTGTAAGGATTTTCTATATGAAGCTTTTTTTAACCTATGAAAAGGGGCATGCAGATTAATCAGTGTTGAGCTGCAGAAATATTTTAAAGCACGATACGTTAAAGGCCTGTTTTATAAAATGTACAGGGTCTGGATACTGGGTCTGGAACCCAAAAGTCTGGATCCACAGGCATTTTTCCTTACGTGAAATTTAAGAGGAAATCAGCTCTGTGTGTAACATCAGTTCTGATATATTAAGAAATGTTCAGCGTAGTTAATTATAATTATTCAAATAAATAACTAGTCATAGTGATGTTTCTTATAGGAAGTTGTTTATTTCCTAATTTATAGCATAAAGAATGCCAACCTAAAGAATTAAGAAAAATTGTTTAAATAAATTAAATTGTTTGGTATCTGTGGGTTCCAATGAGTAAATATGATGCAGATTTCCCCAATATCCCTTATATTCTAAAAGTAGGCTACTCCTTAAGGGTTTTTTTGTTCTGTAAATGCACTGTGAAGGGATTACTGGATAGAAAGTTTAAGATTCCTTGCAGTGTACCAAACCACATGGTGACTCAACTAAACCCCGCCCACCTCGCCTTCTCATTGGTTCTTTGACTGGGCGGTGCTTTGCTGTCTCTCCAAACTTTTGTCCGCGTGTACTCGCGACACAGACGGAGACAGGGACGCGCGAGAGGGCAAAGCTGCGCGAGTGAGTTGCAAGCATTGAGTCCAGGTTTGATCTGTGATCGTGGCATACTGGATATGCACTCTCAGAAAACTTCAAAAAGCGGATTAAAGTGCAAAATGGTCCTTCAAGCCGTAGGCAAGGTCCTAAGGTAAAGTATGTGTTCTATCTTTAATAATAATAATAATATGCTGTACTAAAGCATGGCACTATAAACACTGCTTGTACAATAATATTTACTGCAGTAGCGTATTGGCTTCATTAGTGTTGGTGGAGTTTCACTAGTTGTTCCTCATGAGTGCAGAGATCGACGTTTTAATTTGTTTTGTCGTGCACATGTCTGGGTTTAGGTGGCTGATAATCATTTAAGAGTAGCCTTTTTTTCTGAGGAGCGATAAAGTTTCATTTCCCCAAAATGTGCAGTGTCTATTCTTCTCTCTGCAGTTGTACACACACGCGCACACACACACACACACACACACACACACACACACACACACACACACACACACACACACACACAGTCAGCCATTGAGCACCTTCTCTGAATACAAATACCCTGGCCAATCTATGTATCCTGGCAACAAATTGCACAACCTCAGAAAGTTCTGGAATAATTCGGCCTGTGCAGCAGCGCACCTGGAGTCAAGAGCATGTGACAGTGCATCTGACAGTGTGTGTGTGTGTGTGTGTGTGTGTGTGTGTGGGTGTGTGTGTGTGTGTGTGTGAGAGAGAGTGAGAGAGAGAGAGACAGAAAGAGAAAGAGAGAGAGAGGAGAGGAGAATGAGCACTGGAGATCAATAGAGGGAATGAAACAAAAGAGTGAATATATAACTAATTCTCTGTGACTTTGCCATATGCACCAGATACTCACTGAGCACAAATGTGGTCAAATGTGTGTCTAGTGCCCCAATCAATCAGCACTTTCATCCTTCCATTTTCTGTTTGAAGATGAAATTAATATAGCATTGGTTCAGTGAAGAAGGAAAGAGGAAGAGACAACGGTCAAATACAAGTGTAAGAGATAAAGGAAGAATCCATATTTCAGTGGCGAACTTGATTGCAGCACAGAGATTCAAAGATGCAGATTAATAATAACGGATTTATGGATTCACATTCTGACATTTAAAACTTCCATTTACATATTACTATGTAAATTTTGGGGATGTAGCAATTTGTCTGAGCACACTCAATAAGAACTCAACCTATATGTTGCAGAATGAGAATATTAGAAAACATATAGTTTATTTTTTTTACAAAATCATTTAAATGTTAGTTTTGTAAACCATCAGATGGTTTATAGCCCCTTCTTGGGCCAGATATATGCTTTCAGGCACAATTAGTCTGCATTCTGTCAAGTAAACCTTGTGTCATGTAAAACCAACATACAAAACTAGTTTAATTGTGTCTGGTGTCTGGAAAAACAGTAGAGAAGTAGTGAACTGTACCAAATTCCAAATTCTGACTAGTGGTGGTACATGTTTGGTTTGTCTGTTTAATACTTTATTAGCTTTTCCACAAGGTTGCTTCTATCACGCATACCCTAACCATAATACATATATCATAAATATATATCATACCTATCAAAGAAATGCAACATTTAAAAAAAAACTTTTTTTTTGCATTTTCTTTGTTATAGGAACTGCTATCAACCATAATAAAAAATACTACCTCATTTTAATTTTAATCAGTAACAAATACAGTTTAATTACACACTGTGAGAAGATTGCACAGGATGTGGATACAAAGGTAGATTTATTGAAAGAAATCAAAGCAGATACAATCAAAGACAATCTGTAGAGAGAGAGAGAGAGAGAGAGAGAGAGAGAGAGAGAGAGAGAGAGCGAGAGAGAGAGAATATACAGTGTGTATAAAAAGTGTACACATCCCCATTAAAATGCCAGGTATTTGTGATGTAAAAAAATGAGACCACAATAAATCTTTTTAAAACTTTTCCAACGTTTAATGTGACCTATAACCTGTACAATTCAATTGAAAAACAAACAAACCTGTTAGAAAAAGCATACATCCAAATCAACAAAGAATGGCTTCACCAGAAGAAAATTTAAGTTTTGGAATGGCCCAGCCAAAGCCCAGACCTAAATCCAATAGAAAATCTGTGGGGTGACCTGAAGAGGACTGTGCACAAAAGATACCCTCGCAATCTGATGGATCTGGACCACTTTTGCAAGGAAGAGTCGGCAATTATTGTGAAGATGTCAAGATGTGCCATGCTGACAGACTTCTACCCAAGAAGAGTGAATGCTGTAAATGAATCAAAAGGTGCTTCAACAAAGTATTAATTTATGCAACCATCTTATTGTATGTTTTTTACTTCATTTTATATTTTTTCTCCTAACAGATTTGTTTGTTTTTCAATTAAACTGTACAGGTCATAGGTCACATTAAAGCTTTTGAAATGATTTATTGTGTTCTCATTTTTTACATCACAAAAACTGACATTTTAACAAAGGGTGTTAAAATTGGTGTTGACAAGGGTGTGTATACTATACATACATACACACATTATGAGAGAGAGAGAGAGAGAGAGAGAGAGAGAGAGAGAGAGAGAGAGAGAGAGAGAGAGAATATATAGATTTTATATAGATTTTATTTTATATATACAGGAGACTACATTTTAAATATTGTTTATGTGATAAATCAGATGACATGGTCAGTTTGTTTGAACTTAGAGAGTGGAGTTTGTGATATTGGCTGATGCAGGTACTTTGTTGAGGATCCTAGAAAACAGAGTGTATTTGAGTGTATTTGTGTATTTGAGTATGACTGGCAGTGGTTTGACATGCTTTTTATGCATTATCTCTTCATGATTGCAAAACCAACTAGGAATCTAATGGCATAACTGCAAAAAGGGTATCCTCCCCAACAGAAGAACAAATGTATCTCTTCATTACCAAACTTACATTTCCCCTTTAGTTATGAGCTGAGACTATAGGAGGGAGTACATGAGATCGATAAGTTTTATCACTTCATTGCATGGGGAGGAAGAAATATACATCTGAAGTTCTACAAGTGTGAAGGTAAAAATGTCAGCACTATACTTAACTTTTTAACAGTGCAGGTATATGTCCAGTAATGTACTTGAAGAATTTTTGTCCCTTATTTCTGAAAAGACAGAGATAAAGCTAAAGCAGTTAGTAAGGACAAAGTCAGTATCTGGGTGCTTTTGCAGTCACATGTCCAGAAAATGTTTTAGAGCTCTCAAAATAATTTCATTGCGGATAACGCAATATGGACTTTTGATGTGCATAGAAAAATGAATGAATGATGATTCATTTTGGACAATATTCAGAGCTGATTAATTAAGTCAGAAACTTAAGTTCAAAAGTTAGGTCTATATTTATACAGGGAAAGTTCTCAGTATTCTGACATGGCTATTTCATATTAAATCATAAACATGTGGGTCAGCCTCTAAGATTTTCTTGGGAACAAGTGTCGAGGTACTTCAGTAGCATCTAGAACAATGCCGTCAAAGACAAACACTTGTTTTTAAACCCATATTACTACCATACAATTGGTATTAACCACACATCCACTAAGCTATTTAACTATGTCAAATCAATAAATCGATAAATGCTTTTATTTATTTTTTTGAACATACTGTTGCTGTAATTAGAGTTGGCAACATAAGCAAAAGTACATGGTACTGAGATGGCCAAAATTGTTAATTTAATTTGGTTGTTTCTGTGTGTTGAAGTACAGTTATTAGAAAAAGGAAATTCCAGATATGCCACATCACAGCTCCAGGTTCTGAGGTTCAATCCTGAGCTTATGTTCCTCATTTTCCATCCATGTTCCCGAGAGACCTCAGTCAATCCTGATTGGGAACAGTATCTCCAGCACCACCATACTGATCACTGGGGCCCCCCAGGGCTGTGTGCTCAGTCCACTACTGTTCACTCTGCTGACTCACGACTGTGCAGCAACGCACA
>JAQQZR010000012.1:8951501-8987547 GCA_030068235.1 Notoglanidium macrostoma
ATATACTTTTGTGAAGCTGCTTTGAGACAATGTCTGTTGTTAAAAGCGCTATACAAATAGAATTGAATTGAATTGAAACTGAAGCAGAAAGGCAAAGGCTCCTGCTTTGCAGGTTCTCATGTAAAAGTCCCTTGTCTTGCCTCTTTTCCTGTACAGAATATACTACTGGTATGATGAGAAAGGGAAGAAGAGCAAGTGTACAGCACCTCAGTATGTCGACTTCGTCATGAGTCTAGTCCAGAAACTTGTGACGGATGAAGAAATCTTCCCAACAAAATATGGTGAGTGGATGTCGGTGCCATCTTGTGGTCATGACTAGAAACTGATTTTATTTAATGTCTAGTAAAGTCTTGGGGGAAAATAATACCTAAAAATAGTATGTGATTATACGGAACATGTAGTGCCAGTGTTAATGTTATTAATCATAAATCTGTATTTACACAGTCAATTTTGTAAACATGCAGTTAATTTTGGGTGTTTGACTCCTTGTTTTGCTTATTATTATTATTCATTACTTTTGTAAGTTCATTATGTTTATATTTTCTTTTTTTGATATATAAAGGATATATGTACATGCACTACCTCACAGCCTCCCTTTTTGGGGGAACACTGAGACTGTTAGTGTTAAAAGTAATGACTAAGGAGGAAGGATACAAACTATGGTTACCAACCAACAATAAGAAAACAAAACACTGAGGACTGCAACAGGTTAAAACAAATGAAATGGTTTTTAATAATTTGTAGCCACAATTCAGACTTCTTTCGTCGCCCCCACTCCCTCGGCTCTCGGACGATATCCACCTAGTAATGTGTTACAGTAATGACACATGAGATTTTAGTTGAAGCAGTAAATTTGTACTTCGATTTGGCAGCATTAATTCACAAGTGTAAATGTTGAGTGTGTAAATGATTTGTACATTGTAAAAATTGGGATGTATTAGGATTTGATGCAGAAAATGAGAATTATTGTGATCTGTATATTGGGTTACAGTCCCAGTATGGATTCATCATGTATGTGAAAGCTGAAATCTCATTCTTTTTTTTTTTTTTTTTTTTAAAGTACTTTTTACACAGGAAATACCTCTATGGTTTGTGACTGTAACAGAATGAGAACACCAGCAGCTTCTTATATAATATCAATTCCTCCTTTACTCTCCTTTAAATGTGTTCCCTTCCTGCAGGCAAAGAGTTCCCCAACTCGTTTGAGTCTCTGGTGAAGAAGATCTGCCGGTACCTGTTCCATGTGCTGGCACACATCTATTGGGCGCACTTTAAGGAGACGGTGGCTTTAGATCTCCATGGACACTTAAACACGCTGTACGCACATTTCATCGTCTTTGTGAGGGAATTCAATCTGGTCGACCCCAAGGAGACATGCATCATGGATGACCTGTCAGAGGTGCTGTGCACTCCCCTGCCCTCCTCCCCCCAACAGAACCACGTGACCGAGAGATGAACCACAGCCCGTGACCGATGGAGAGGAGGATGGATTGAGAATGAGGGCCCTCCGGAGAGCCAGGGCTGCTCGCAGGACTCGCACACCCTTTGACTATTTAACCACCATAAGAACTCGTCAGAGGGGGAAAGAGGGGATGGCAGTGCCTCCCTTCAGCACGCACTAGTGGGGGGAATAATAGCCCCACCTACCTTATTTGCAGTCTAAAGACAATTTTTTTTTTTTTTTTTTTTTTTTGCTTTTATGTTTTGTTTGTATTTATTTCTGCTCACATTCTTGGAGGATGTGTTGTGTTACAAGGATTTTGATTTGGCCCTTAATGTCTAATACATGAGACTAAAGCAGTCACCAGATATTAGACTGTTGTAAAGAAATTTTACAACAGTGCCCCCATGTGGAGGGACATATTATCAATGGGTGCCAGTTGTCCTAACCTTTCGTACTTCACGACCTGGACCTGGATCCACATTGTGACTGGCTTTCTGTTCATGTGCATCTCCCTGTATCCTTCCTCTCTTTTATTCTCTTGTTCTTAGTTGTTTCCTTCTGGTGTATTTTTTTTTTTTTATGTTTTGAGAGGTCATGCAATAATTAAACAGCAGAAATGAATGTCCAGCTAGATGCTGTAGAATGTTGCTATCGGTGAGACTGTTGATGTGCATGTAGATGGTACAGTCCATTTCTGGCCTGCACAGAAAAGCTCAACACGGAGTTCACCATTGTTGTGGCAATCAATATGCTGCATCATACTGGGGATGCATCCTACAGGGTTTTTTTTTTAATCTTTTCTTTTTTTTTTATGCTATCAGAGGTCATTAAAATTATATCAGCCTCCACGTGTGTAGCACATGCACATTCTGCTTGCATTTTTATTAAAATAGATTATAACTATATAAAGAAATCGCAGGTGGGTTACGTCAAAATAGCGCCTCCATGGAGGGAGATTTGTTTCCCCTTCATTTTATTTATTTTGACTGTTTGTTTATTTGCAGGGTTCTTCAGTTCTGGCTTTCCTTTATCTATTTTAATGATCTAAGTTAAAGCAATTTATTATTTTAAGCTCTGCAAATTATAATCTAATAAAACATAAATGCCAATGTGATGCATGTGGGTTTGCCTCATCATTTCACTGATCATTTAAAAACAATTGAGGCTGTGCTAGTCTTTTCTAACCGATGTGATCAGCAGTTGATGGTTTTTAAAAAAAGATCCTATTAACTGAGCCACAGTCTGCTGCAGTAAATAAGGAATAGTCATAGGACAATCAGGAACTGCGTATGATGTATGATGGACTGTAAAGAGAAGTAAACTAATAAAGAAATGTATAATTTTTTTTAATTCTCTCATAGTTCTGTTTACACTGTGGTGCAGTTTTATAAGGTAATTGGCTTGTAGCTTTTTCCGTTTTTGATAATTCCATTCAGCCATCCATTATCTTTACTGCTTTATCTGTCGGTGTCACAGGGACGGGGCCAATCATAGCTGACTGGGTGAGAGGTGTGGTACACCCTGTGCAGATTGCCAACCTATTGCAGGGCTAATATTGAGACACGCAACAATTCACACCTATGGGCAATTTAGAGTAGCCAGTTGAGCTAATCTGCATGTCTTTGGGCTGTGGGAGGAAACCTACGCAGGCATGGGGAGAACATGCAGAGAAAGGCCCCAGTTGGCCAACAGGTTCAACCCCCGAACCTTCTTGCTGTGAGGTGACCGTGCTAACTACTGCATCACCGTGCTGCTTTGGGTTTGACAATTTAAAGTTTATTTTACAGGCTTTGGATGCAGACAGACACATTTTGTTTCTACATGTCCCAGATGCTTCCATGATGTTCTTGTATGTATATGGTATGTTGCTTAGTGTTGCTTTCTTCGGCAACATGCAAAAAAAAAAAGTACTTTTGTAAAATATTTTGGAAATAATACTATTATATACAGATCCTTGACACATTAATGCAGAATGTCAAAATATGACAGAATTTGACAGCATTCTGAAGAAGACAGTACATGTATATGAAATGGTAGGATTATCTTAATTGATGTTAAATGTGATGGTCACTCTACCATGTCTAGGTTATTAGAGCTGGGTTTTGTTTCGTTTTTAGGGAATATTAGAGAATAAATCGATTATTGGAGTCTGAGCTTCAGCCACTGATGCTGGAATTGTAGTTTAATCGACGTTAAACTGGCCTGATATTGCTGTAGGCTTTACAGAAGTTCACATGGCGATAGACAGGAGCACTACAGGTGATGAAAACAATCCAGTTTATTTGCATGCCAAGGCCAGTGAGAGGGGCATTTATCTATAGCAAACTAATATGTGAATATTAGCTCCCCTGAGAAAAATATCATGTAAACGTGCACGTCAATGATCATTTATCGACAGATACGTAAAAGAATTAGGCCATGGTCTGGCATACTAACGCTTTCACACAAGTTACTTATTGCATAACTCCATTACTGCAGTATTTGGATAGAATAAAAAGCCAATACAAAATATTCCCATGTTAAAGAAAATATAGAATCAGTATCAAGCCGTTTTAATCTATGATTAAAAAAAAAAATTTAGTAGAACTATCTATGGTTCACTCAAGCAGATGGGTCGCTTGCCGCTTTACTCGCTTTCGCTCACAAGCTCTGGCGGATGTGAGGTCTTGCGATTTAAACCAAACCACGCCCTCATCCTCGTCCATCTTCCGGGCACTGCAGGTCGGCGTGGGCACCCTCACCGTGTTGCCGAACTTGGAGTAATCCACGGCGTACATGCCGTCTTCCTCGGACACGGTTGGCACGTAGCGCTGACCCCACAGGATCTCCTCGGACACGTAGGATGTGCGCGCCTGGGTGGTGATGCCGGTGGTCTCGACCACGCCCTCTAACACCACCACCACCTCGATGTTTTCGCGCTGTAAGTCTTCAGCTGACAGCTCGTACATGGGGCTGCTCTTGTCAATCACGTGGCTAATGATGAGCGGAGACACGAGGAAGATGCTGCTGCCGCCCACCGGGTTGTCCGTCTGGATGTCGATCTGCTCCAGCGGAATCACTTCGCCCTCCTCCGTGGAGCTGCGGCGCACCAGCTGCATGCGCACTGTGGCGCTGATGATCATGCTCTTGCGCAGGTCGCCAATGCGCACCATGAGACACAGCTTGCCGTTCCTCAGCGAGATCACCGCATGCTTACTGAAGATCAGAGTCTCGGCGCGGCGGCGCGCTTGTGCCGTCTTCATAAAAATGCAGCCCAGCATGATCGCGTTAATCACCAGGCCAACAATGTTCTGTAGGATCAGCACTATAACAGCGGACACGCATTCCTCCGTGATCATGCGCCCTCCGAATCCTATTGTCACCTGCACTTCGATGGAGAACAAAAATGCCGACGAAAACGACTGTATCTGCGTGACGCACGGCACAAATCCGTCCGCGTTCATGTCCAGGTCGCCGTGCGCAAAAGCAATGAGCCACCAGATCATGCCAAACAGGAACCAACTGCACAGGAAAGACATGGTAAAGATAATCAGCGTATAAAGCCATTTTAAGTCCACCAGCGTGGTGAACACGTCCTGCAGGAAGCGGCCCTGTTCGCGGATGTTCGTGTGCGCTACATTGCACGCGCCGTTCTTGGCCACAAAGCGCGACTTCCTCGGTTTCGACTTGAATTTGGGTTGCAGGACATCCTCCGCTAACCGGGTCAGGACATAGTCATCAGGAATTATACCTTCCCTGGACAACATTGCTGTCCCATACTACAGCCTCCTCACTTCGCTTGCTGATTATCAAAGCTCACACGGCGCAGCGTTCAATGGGCACGAGGGTTGCCTCAGTGTTTACAGTTTACAGGGATTGGCCCAGTTCAAACGCTGTATTAAAAAAAAAAAAACAGTAACTTTAGAAACACTCCACACATTGTTGTCCTACCCAGTGCAATTCAAATGGATCCGAAAACACCCTTGTCCTGTAGTATGGTTTATCTGCTCAGAGAAAGTATTTACGCAACTCCGGCTCGTTAACCGGCCAGGCGACCAACACCGACCTTCAGTGTCTCAGCTGCTGCTGCCCATCACTCCAAACAAGATATTTCTGTCCAGCATCCTTCAGCTCCCATTTGCCGATGTTCTGCAATATGTGCGCGTGAGAGCTCGGGAACTAACCACGAGACCCGTGTGCTCATGTCTCCTCTCTAACTCCGGGATTAGCGCTAATTTTCAGCGGCCTGCTCTCACTGACCCTCACCGAGGTATTCGCCACAAAGGTATTCAGCTGAGCTCAACACTACTGAGAAGAGAAACGAGACGCTTGTACGCACAAGGACAGTCTGCTTAACAGGACGCTCGAGCGGAAAGTTGTCGGAGACGTAGTTCAGAGATCCGTGATCTCTCCGTGCTGACACAGCAAAATAGGAACTGGGAAAAAACATCAAGGTGATCAAATCCGGCTGTCCAGGAAAATCCCACAACCAGTTAGCTGGATGTCCTGATCGTGTAGTAATGTGACAGCTTTAACCACCAGGGTTTCAAGTAAGAAATGAATTGGTTCTCTGCCAAGTAATGGACAAGTCCTCTTGTTTCAGACTCTTTTCATCCCCCCCGTTCTCCATTTACTCGGGGCCCTTGGGATCATCCCCTCCTTCCAGTTTTATGGCACCGTTAACTATTAACCCAGTTCCCCTAAGATGATCAATTCCAGACATGTTTTTTTATAACTTAATACTGCGTATCATAACTATTTTAAAGAAAGAAAACAGATCTTATTGTACTAAAAATGTTCTTTGCCTTATTCTTAACTTAGTTTGACATGAAAAACTTGATGTGAATCTCAAATATTTTATTTAAAAAAAAATTAAATATTGATTATATTATCACATCACTGTACTCCAAAGTGGGTGGAAGTTACAGTGAGGTTGGTTGGTTGGTTTATTTATTTATTTCAGTACGGAATGACTTCCCCTCACATCCTCTGGTAAATCTCCAACTATCTCCTCTTTTATGATTTTCTCCAGATGGAGCTTTCACTAATGCATATTGCATCAACTTGCTCTATATTTGGTACATTTTTGTATCTTGATCATTCTTGTGCCTTTGTCTCCTAAGTGTTATTTGCAGATGATTTACGGTTTAAATCAGTCTCATTATTGACTGTATCATTAAAACATTATATACTTTTTTCATGAGGTATATGTAAATACATTATTGTTTAGAGTGCTTCAGTTGTTTTTGCAATGAAAAAACTTGTCACATTTTAACTGTTTCGTTTTTAAAATGTCAATACAATTAAGACACAACTGTTATTAGATAGTTACCTTTATATTAAGAAATATAACAAATAGTATTCAGTATATGAGTGTGTCTATATATAAGTAGTTGATTTTATTGTATTATATATCATATTTACAAAATATGTTACATGGTAAAAAAGAAAATAATAATACATGGTACAATTGCACTTTAAATGGAAGGTCATCTGTGGTCATTTGTCTGCCCGAACAAAAGAGGCGAACGCGCTTCCCTCTGTACTGAGAAGGACTTCGGGTTTATCGAACTCCAGAATCTCTCCCCTCTTCATCACCATCACCAGATCTGCATTCAGGATGGTGTGCACTCGATGCTGCAGAGATAAAAAGCATGCAAGGCTGCTAAAATTGACCCATGCAGTACATGTAAATATAGAGGTGCCAGAATTTATGGTTTGACCACAACATATCTGAATTTTGACCCTTGATATAGTGATACAAGAGACACTTAAAACTTTACTTTGCTGCTTTCTCAGATAAAGAAGCAATCGGACCAAACAGCATCCAAACTCGCCTGGTGAAAGCTAATATACTGAATGGCAAAGGACATGAAAGATGCCTGTGTGCTTCTGGCTGTGCTTGATTTCTTTTTATGCTAACTTTATCTGGGTGAACTTTGACCTGTGAATTTGCAAACCTCAGTTTTGTGACTCAATAGAAACTACAATGGTAGGACTGTGGTCTCTGGTTGGTAAATGTGCTGTTTATCATTTGTAATGTTAGAGTAGAACCAACATATTCTTGGATTTTTGCTGTAAAAATATTGTTGACAAAAATGCCTTCTCTCTCTCTCTCTCTCTCTCTCTCTCTCTCTCTCTCTCTCTCTCTCTCTCTCTCTCTCTCTCTCGGATTTTCTTGTTGGTACCTCTGTTTATATCATGCAGTTCAGTGTACAGTGTAAGTTATATAGGGCTTTATTGCTGCTTACTCACCGCTATAATGACTACCGTTCTGTCAGCGAACGCCGTCATGACGACTTTCTGTAGAATACTCTCCTGTGAAGCAGGTTCAAATGTTCAGAATGAGGGACTGTGCACATGCACATTTCTAGTTTTGGGTATACCCATGAATGTAACTGTTGAATCATATTGATCCTATTTTGATAATGTGTGACAGTTATTTTTTAATAAAATATGGTCACAATTTAAAATATTAAGGGCATGAGTTAGATTTCTTGAGTTCTATTTGCCAGTAAAGTACATAAAACTCAGGCAAAAATTGTATATTAAAAGGAGTAACAGAGAAATCAATTAAATTAGAGCATTGTGTTCACATAAACATAAGTATAGATCCATATTATATTTTATTCCACTTTAACTTCAAATTCTCAGCGTGAATAGGCTTTTTCACCCATTCCTTCGAAATAATTACCTGAAGGCTGCATATTAAGTGTTATGCTCAAGAATTATTGGCCTTGATTCTGGTAACTAGTCAACAC
The DNA here is from genome assembly GCA_030068235.1 of Notoglanidium macrostoma. Classification (NCBI taxonomy): domain Eukaryota; kingdom Metazoa; phylum Chordata; class Actinopteri; order Siluriformes; family Auchenoglanididae; genus Notoglanidium; species Notoglanidium macrostoma. The sequence continues at coordinate 8,959,686 of JAQQZR010000012.1, forward strand.
AAAGTACTTATTCCACTCCAGACAACATATTACCTCATGGCCTAGGTGACCTTCAGTGGATTTAATGAAACCATGTTCCATTGGCACATAGTGACATGTTTACAGTAATAGTCAGTGTGACAGAACTGGCTAAATATAAAAAGAATGCCATATCTTCCATTCTCTCTCTCTTACTGTGGCCATGTCTATGGAGGCTGTGGCTTCATCCATGATCAGAATGCTGCTTTTGCGCACAAACGCTCTTGCCAGGCAGAACAGCTGACGTTGTCCCTGACTGAAATTCTCCCCACCTTCTGTCACCATGGCGTCTAAAATGGAGCAAAAAAGCACAAGGACAGGTTTACATTTTATACCTGCTGTTATGTCTATTCTGGATTGTGATAATTTGGTTATTCAAGTTGAGGGGCAGTAATTATGAGTAGCTTCTTTAAAATCTCAGATTTGAAGTCAGGATACAATTTTTAATAATCCAAGCCTATAGCTTAGATAGCCAAAAAGCCTATCCAAATCTTTCACTTTGGAGGATCTATAAATTTGGAGGATGAACTCCTCATATTCTTTGCTTTTTATTGTGAATAGGAAGGTATAGTTAATGGCATAGTATAATAGTATACTTATAATAATAGTATATAATTATATAGTTTAATTACTAGTAGGACCAGAGACAAAATAAAAAGAAGAGATAATGGCAATAAAATAAGGAATATATTAAATAAGTTTAAATAAAAAAATATATATTTTAAATATTAAACAAGTGATAAATGTTATCTAAATCTAACTGGCTGCTCATAGATATTCAGAGAACTTTAAATGAGTACTTTATTAAAGGCAGGTGTACTTGGATGGTAAACCAGTTAAGTCTAAGGGGTGGGCAACCCGAACCATGAAGGGATGGTGTGGGTGCAGGTTTTTGGGATGACCTTTCTATCAGTAATTAAAAAAAGACTCCTCCCAAGGCTCTAAATAGCTTTATTATTGGCTGTTTAGGAGGTCATCCCAAAAACCTGCCCCCACACCAGCCACCCCAAAGACCATATCATATTCCTTACTTTGATTTTCTAAATGCAGAGAATGTTTTTAAAATGCCTAACTGGTGGTGCAATGACTGCCTAAACTAAGTAAGAAAAAGCTACAGTCATATCTGGGTATGTCTTTTTCAATTCATTTCCATCTTACTTACCAAGACCCCCATGCAGGGATTGCACTACTGGTTTAAGTTGCGCAATTTCCAGAGCTTCCCAAAGCATACTGTCTGTAGCCTTCATCTCTGGGTCTAGATTAAAACTAAACACAATAATGACATTTAGAGCATTTTATTAAAGAGTTCAGAGAAATGTTGACCCAGTTAAACTAGCCTGATTTCCTTGTTATCTTATAAGTCTTCAGTACTTGATGTTTTAAGAAGGAACAAGATTCAAAGCCTCTTGTGTGAAGCTTCCTAACAACACTTTTGAACAAAAAAAGCAGCATAATGAAGCAGGTGGAGGATTAAGTACTTGAAGGAGAAGGGGCAATTTTGTAGCAGATTGCCTGGGTTGTGATTATTGAGGTATACCTGCTGCCTTTCCTGCTCAATGTTAATGTATCTAGGATTATCACAGAGACCCAACCTCCTATGGCATATGGCTTAGCTGGGGACTTGGCATTGTTCACAGAAGTAGAGCAGTACTAAAGAAACTGAGTCATTTGAAGGACGAGGACACATGACTAAATACACTAAACGTGTCCATATATGACTTGAATTAGAATTATTAAAGGCTATCAATTTGCATTCACTGTGATCAAAATTAGAAATTCAACTAAACTATTCGTTCAATAATGTGTCTCATTCCATGTGAACTGGGTTCTAACCGTATTGTTCCACTGAAGAGAATGGGATCTTGAAGGATGATAGATAAACGGCTCCGCAGTGTCTGAAGAGGCAGCTTTGCTATGTCAATATCATTTATGATTATCCGCCCTTTTAAAAGAAAGCATGGAAAAAGTGCATTAATGATAGTTAGTGATGTAAAAAAAAAAAAAAAAAAAAAAAAGAGGATAACTGATTGTGTGTGCAATGTTGGTTTTGAAATTGCACCCTCAAAGGCATCCACCATGCGGAAGAAAGCTAAGGAGAAGGACGACTTGCCACTTCCTGTCCTGCCACAGATGCCAACCTGCAGTAGAGATCCACAGGAAGCTGAATTCTAAATCATGTATACACATAAACACACTGTGCACAGTCAACAACAACTATTTCTGATACAGCAGAAGCTAGGTAAATTGTGAACATGAATTAACTTTGAGTCCAGTGCTGATCCATGTGTTTGTGCAGGGATTTGATCCCATTCCAGGGTGTGGTTTGTACCTTTTGTCCTGGTCTGATGTGGGCATTGGCATGCTTTAGGACCGGCTTCAGCGTGCTGTCATACCTCACACTCAGGTTCTGGATCTGAATCTCTCCCTGCTGTGGCCAGCCCTCAGGGACCTGAGACAATGCTGAGAGAGGGATGAGAAGAAGATGCAAGAGGAGGCAGAGATAGACAGATAGCAAGATGACAGTGAAAAAAAAATGATAAAAGAGGAAGTGGGATGGAGACAGACAGTGCATTAATATGTGATATGAATAACCTAAGGCTAGTAAAAGCATTCTTGTTGGAGATGTAGTGAATAACTGCTTGTATGCTGTGTGTAAGATGTGAATGTGGGTCAGCATCAGCAGCCTCTCTGTGTCTGAAGGCTTTTCACTCACAGAGCAGCCCCTCGTAGTTCTCTGGCTCGGTCTTCAGCAGGTTGTTTATCCTCTTCACCGCTCCTAATTGAACCTCCATATCAGCCAGGTTACGCACCATCCAGTTAAGGTAGTTTGATACCTGACAATACGTATGTAGGTAAGGGTTGAGTGGGCTGTTTTCCAAATCCAAGCATCCAAAAATAATTTCACCATAGCGCTGATCATTATAGTTTTCATTTTGTATTTTATTTTATTATTTTCAGTTTTTATTCAAACATTGGTTTTGTTAGTTGTAGAGACATTTAGTTCTTATGCATTTACTATAGGTTTACTATAGTAATTTGTTTTCTTCATAAGCGTATGGGGGCTGCTTTCAACTTGACATTCAGCTTGACTGGATTTTTTCTTATTGATTTTGACACTACAACAGTATGCTATTATTGGAAAGCCGTGGTTTCTAACATGGCAACCTTTATTGGGTAAGACAGCTGAGTTCACAATATTCCCAGAGTGCACTTACTCTCCTCCTGAGTGTTGCTATTTTCCACAAACTATAACTCAAGTTAGTTGAATGTTTCATGGAAAAAAAAACATTCCCAGTAGCAGTTGGTGGTTCCAGATTCCTCACATTCCTCACTCTCATAAATATTTACAGTACCGTACTATAATGTCCACAGTTGTTGCAATATAATACATAGTAGATACTGAATAATAAGCTAAAAGTGATATGCAAAGATTTGTGTATGTGTGTGTGTGTGTGTGTGTGTGTGTGTGTGTGGAGGATGTTTAGGAATATAGGAGTTATCTGAAAGTCTGGAATATCTGAAAGTTATGAACTTATGAGAAATTATGTCTGATCCCCATGAGGAAATCTGCAGTGCACTGCCACTTTTTTTTTTTATAAAAGGCATATTTCCCTGCTTTAAAAATTATTTCAGTGGAAGGACCTTATTAAGACATAAAATGTCTTGTAAAATCAAACAAGATGTTTAGATGATGTAAAATATGTTTGTATGTGTGCGCGTGTACCATCAGAGCATAGGTCAGTCCCAGTCCCACCAGGCCAGTAGACAGATCGTTGTAAAGACTGTTGGTAATGGAGGCCACTGCAGCTACAAGGACAATACAGGCTCCAATATACTCCTGATAGAGATTGTGTAGACAGAGAAATAAAAAAAAGGAGTAACAGCTTCAGGCATATTCAAATATATATGCAATTCTGAACATCACACGTCCTGTAACTATATGACATCCTACAGTAGGGTAATAAAACTTGACCCAAGTGATTTATGCACTCACAGGTTCAAGAAATTCAGACATCATGAGAGTGGTGGATAAGTAATACCAGCTTATCAGTTAAAAAATAGTGAAGGAAATGAAGTTTGAGAAGGAGCGCTTTCTTTTTGGATGATCTTGTTGAAAATAATGTGTTTGCTGAAGCTACTGCTGGCGCAGAGTGTATGAGTAGGGAAACTAACCATGCGGACTTCCAGCCAACGGTTGGCAGCAGTGAGGAAGAGAGATGCGACATTATTAGCATCCGTAAGCTCCAGAAGTCTCTGCCGAAATCTGGCCTCATACCTATATCATACATATACACTCATTATTGTTATAGGAAATTATTATTCATTTTAGTGTTCAGATACTGTTTTACCAACAATGATAACGTGATTGTATTAAAATCAACATTTTTGCTGGTAGTAAGCTCACCGGAGTGGACCCTCACCTGAAGGCCCGGATGGTGGTGAGACCCTCTACTGTCTCAGAGAAGTGAGAAAGTAAAGGGAGCTGGGTACTGTCCTCAAGCTGATGCAGATCTCTGGACAAACATACACACATCTTTAAACAACTGTCATTACTTAATGTCTCATCTAACACGATACCTTGAACTTGCATTTTTATCACTCATTAAGTTCATGGACATATGGCGCATTAAAAATTTATTATAAAATCTACACAAAAATCAATAAATTCATAAATCTCTCTTTTATGTTATCCGTTTAGTATGTAAATAGATCTCTGCTGGATTAAGAGTAGATGATAACATTAAACAGCTCGATATTTCATTTCTTTCTATGTCTATATATATATCTACTGACTATCCCATGGGAAAGGCAGTGCTTCTCATACTTGAACGCCACTCTGAAGTATTTCTGGATGAAGTAGCAGGCAATGGTGAGCGGAGTGAGAGCGATGAGGAAAACAGGTGTGACATATGAGATGACACCCAGCGCGGACACACACAGCAATGTGGAGCGAATCAAACACTCCAAAGTAGTAGGAATATGCTGGAGAGTGAGATAGGGAGAGAGATTCGAGATAGGGAAAAGGAAAAGAAAGACACAAAAATATACACATTTATCATAGTGTCATTTTCCTGTTTTGTCGAAATGTTTATGTGCAGCAAGGTCACGGAGACCCATTGATCTAATAGTTGAAGCACACTAAATCTCTAAAACCCAAGGGGAATCATAACCTGTCATTTTAGGTGCAACTGAGCTTGAGTTGGAAAGAAAATCAGCTTTTGTCAGTGTAAATTGGATACAGATGATGTTAAAATAAGTGCAATTTTGCTTGTAACCGAAGACCATCTGACATTTCCAGCTACTCATTTTCTAAAATTGCTACTAAAACAGCAAACTACAAAATATCCACATAATATAATAATTTAGCATATATAACATAAAATAGCCAGCAGTCACGATATGGGCTGCGTCAAAATAAACTTTCAGACTTCTGAGATGCACAAAACATAATATAAAACATATATAAAATTAATTTATGAAAAAGAAACGTTTTACTGTTTTACGTTTTAATGTTTTACTGTTAATGTAATGACACTACATATAGAAGCGTTCTCTCACTTTTCCAGTTATAATAAAGTTTGAGACTGATTGAACACTACAACAAAGTTTGAAACTTACAAGTCTTTAACAACATACATGAATAAAAGAACATGGGAGAAGTTACACCTTTATAAAGAAATGACGACGTTGTGGTTAGACCATATGAAATCATAAATTGCTTACCAAACTGCTTACAAAATATGCTTTTGCCATTTTGGAACAGACATACAATCAGTTACCAGTTCACTGGGTATGCTTACTGTGCATGTAAATTGAACCTCTCCTAGCTCAGCAGTGATATACAGTCCCCTCCAAAAGTATTGGCACAGCCAGGCCAATACTTTTGTTTTTGCTAAGCACAATTTGGGTTTGAAATAAATAAAAAAAATTCATGAGAGAACAGATACAGAATTTCAGTTTTCAGTCCCTGATACTTACATCTGGATCTGTTATACAACATAGAACATGGCACCTTTTGAGTGTTCTCAAGTGATCAAAAATACTGGAACATGTGACTGACAGGTGCCTCTCGTTGCCCAGGTGTGCCATGTAAGATTGATTGTTTAAACAATTAACAGCTCTGAAAGTCCAGTCTTAGTTTAAGCCTGTGAAGACTGCATTTGTTGGTAAAAAGTATAAACCAACATGAAGTCTAGAGAGCTGCCTATGGGAAAAGAGCAAGCGATTTTCCCACTCAGGAACTAACAACCAGACGAATAGGGCTGGCAAAGAAAATAACAGCAGCTGATGACAGAAATATTGGGAAAGCTGTGAAACAACATTCACTGACATCACCAACAACCTCCACAGGGCAGGGATGAAGGTATCACAATCCACCGTTTGAAGGAGACTTCAAAAGCAGAAGTATAGAGGTCATACCACAAGATGCAAACCACTCATCAGCAGTTAGAATCAAAAGGCTAGGCTCGAACTCATAACGAAATACAGAGATGAGCCACAAAAGTTGTGGAACCAAGATCAACCTCTACCAAAGTGGTGGATATTCCATAGTGTGGAGAAACAAAGGATCTGCTCATGATCTAAAACATATGAGCTCATCAGTTGAAGAGATCGGTATTATCATGACTTGTACTTCTGTGGTTGCTTCTGAAACGGGCTCACTAATCTTTACTCTTGATGTAATTGCGACGGTAGCAGCAGAATGACCAAAAGTTTACAGATACATTCTGTCTGCCTAAATATTGGTAAATTTATTTGGGAGGAATGTCATCATGCAAAAAATTGGAAAGTTTTATACTGGCCAAATCAGTCACCAGACCTGAACCCAATTTACAATGCATTTCACCTCCTGAAGACTGGCGAAACCCCTAAAATATCAACTGAAAAAAGCTCTGGCACAAACCTGAAAAAACATTACAGATGAAAATGCAACAGCTTGGTGATGTCAGAAGGTCACTGACTTGACTTTTTGTAAGCCATGTATATGCAACCAAATATTAAGCGTGATTTACTTTAATTTACTCTAAGACTATTTGTTCCTACACCTTTCTACCTAAAATTGGGTGGTCTGCCACCAATGGTGCTATGTTCTAAGTCATTTAACAAATCACATACATATCAGGAAATGAAAGCTGAAATTCTGATCTACTGTCTCATGTTAATATTTTGTTATCAAGCCCAAATGTCTTCAGTGTATAGCAAAAAGATAAAAGAATTGGATTTGCTGTTCCAATACTTTCAGAGGGGTCTGTGTTAATGGCAAGGTCGTGTAAATGTGTGTATATGTGTGTGTGTGTGTGTGTGTGTTACAGAGCAGCATTGCAGAGATTCTTAACCACCTTAATGTTACCTCTGGGGGTTGAATATATCCAAAAATATCCAACTAACAGCAGTCCTGCATGTTGTGATTAATGGACATTGCTAAAGGAAAATTAACAAAGACGGTACATGAAAAAAATATTAACTACAAGGTGGCCCAACAAGGTTGTTTTGTATAATAAAATGTACGGTTAAAAAACACAGTATTATAAATTCCAGGACCACTACTGAGCCTGAAACTAGTACCAGTACCACACACTACCATGTCAGTGTCACAATTCATGTGAGAGTTGCCCATCATGTGAAGAATGTGAAGCTTTGGCACTGTTTCTAATTTGTACCCGTTTTATTTTACAAATTCACTAAATATACTATCAGTACGCTAAACACACGTTTCAGTTTACCAACAGCATTACAATGTCAAGACAGAGAAATACAATTTCCTGCAAAGTCCTGGATTATTGCTATATTATAAATCATGAACAGTTGGAACAGTAACAAATGCATATCAGAATTACCAAATTACCAAAATGACAATACAAATGAAATACGGAATGTTTTTATCATTTCATCTCTCTGGGGAAAGGCAGAAGGCTTCGCTTAGAAAAGGTCAACCTGATATTTGATGAGAAAAGGTCATGAGCAGTGACCCAGTAACATACCTGGTCTATTGTGTTTGTGTCAGCAGAGAATCGGTTCAGAAGACTTCCCAAAGGAGTTGTCTCAAAGAGTCTGGTCAAAAAAGTGCAAACCATCATTCAGAAGACACAGAAATATCCTGTAAATATTGTTTCCAATTGAATGTTCAATTTCAAGATATTTTCTTCTGGGTGGCAGCCGATAGTAGGATTATAAGTCATTATAATATACAGATGTGGAAGAGTAAAGGTAAACTGTACTCAATGTGATGAGAAGTTTATTGTGAGTAAGAATAATGGGATGAGCACAGGACACACTATGATTACAGAAGGTGATCTTAGAAGGTACAATTTTACAGTGTCTAGGTGAAATTAGCCACTGACGAATGATTGAGTGCAGTTCATTCTCAAATATTTTTCTACATTCTGAACCCAGATTTGAATAATGACATCCATGTACCTTATTTACAATTCAACAGAGTCTTGGGTTAACATCTAATGGCTCTGACCCATATAAGGGCTGAGTGGGTCAGAGATCATCTATCACATGACCACACACAGTGTGTAATTACCCTCCTCATTACCCACCAGCCCTGTGTGGTTGCCATGGAACTAAAAGCAAAAGCACTGTTTGCTGTCCTGAGCTCAGACAGATGGGACACATCAGTCATCGGGCAAACAGCTCAGTGGTGCCTGACTATGCAACAAGGCAATGATTTTATTGTCATCAGACACACACACACACACACACACACACACACACACACACACACACACCACAGAAACACATTAGCTTACATAGGAAAACACAAAGAACTTAAACAGAGCATTAATAACAGAAGAGATTCTTACCTCATGGGGGCAAGTATGATTTTATTTAGCAGGTTACGGTGCAGCTCTTTGGCCACATTCAGCCCTGTCCACTCCACAGCCACAGAGGTGACCAAACACAGCGCAATGCCCAGGCAGCACAGCACACTGAACACCAGCAGATACGAGGAATGACTGAACCCACAGTCCTGCAATCAATAGCACACGTAATCTGTTTTTTTTCCGTATATACATGTATGTGTGTGTGTGTGTGTGTGTGTGTGTGTGTGTGTGTGCATGTGATAGGACTAAGAATGATAGACAATGTTAAGGTGTAGTAGAATAGTGTTAGTCTGTGATAATGGTTTAAACATAAAAAAGAAAAAAACAGTCAGCAATGACGGTAGAAAGAGCTATGTTTTGTTGAAAACAAATCAATATTGACTCTGTAGAGGGTTTACCTAATGATCCTAAGACTCACAAGACTAATGATCCAGCCAAAGCCCCAAAACAATCAATGCATACATTTACTTTATCCCTTATAATGCATTTTATGAAGAATCATGGGTAAAATCAAGGAAAAATTAAATAAAAGAGAAAAAAACAACAACATAAACCTCCTAAAATCTTATGTACACATATGTACATTCTACTCAACAAACTGGGATATGTAGCATTTATGATACTTGAATTTATTTAATATACAAAATACTATTTTGTCATTTGTTTTCAACAACCATGGAAGAAAAACGATATGGGAATTATATAAACATTCTAGTGATGCTCTATATTCACTTACACCATAATGTGATCGAATACTTGAATTGGAAGGTGCATTGATTTAATTAACAGCATGGTTCTAACAGTAGTTCCAGCTATATAAGGGTTAATATTAATGCACTCATTCTACTTTGTTATTGTTCCTATAATAGCAGCTCATTCACAGGGACATATGGTGGACACTCCACATATTATATGGCTAAAAAAAAGTATAATCAAATTTTCTTGTAAATGTCTATGTAATATTTATGGAAGGAGTCTCAGGTGTCTGCACTGTAACAATTAATCAATATGTTTCCTCACACAGGAATTCTTCAGAATCTTACCACCTGGTATTGTACCAGCCTAGCATGGATTAGTTTAGTGTTACAGCACAGTCTGTCATGTGTTATTCCTTACTTAATGTCATCATTAATATGCCATAACATGAACAAAGTAACTAACTCATATTACATGTTTTTAAAAATATTAAAGCTGCATTAATCAGTGTTTACACCACCGATGAGTAAAATTGAAATGTCCAACATGAACCAACACCTTAAGTAATATGATTGGTACCTGGACTAGAATTCAGTAAGATATCAATATTTAAAAAAGTTATGAAATTATATTTTTGGTAATTTATGTGGATTAATTTTTAGTCATGGACTGAAAGAAAAAGTCAGGTATATGCAGGTGTATTTCATTAATATTTAAGCAACTGTGTTAAATTACTTTGTTGATTACTTTCCATTATGTTTCAAAAGACATTTTGATGCATTTTAGCAGTTCCTAGCAATAAGCATGCATAAAAAATGCAATTTACAGTTTTCCTGTTGTACAAATGAATACCATTTACTTCAATAATACATTTCTGGCTGTCTGATATATAGAAGTGTTTATCCATTAGTTTACTCCCTGTCCTGTTTTCTCTTACTGTGCCTGGTCTGCGGACCACAAATCAGAACGATTAGTTGTGGTTGTTCACGCCGAACATCTATGGGAAAAAGCCTGAGGGATAAGATAACACCACACCGGTGGACTTACACACTTTATTTAAACACTGTGTGTGGGTTTGTACTGCACATTAGTAGTCAGGATAGAATAAACACAATGTGTTGCGTTTTATAGAGTCTAATCCAAATTACAATGGATTAGGCAAGTGTGAGATTGAATTACACACACACACACACACACACACACACACACACACACACACACACACACACACACACACACACATGTCGGTTACTATCTTTGCAAGGACCTTCCATTGGTACAATTAGTAAGTTGGCCAATTAATGCTATGCCTAAACCTAACCAAAATAAAACCTTTAAATAAAAATGTTCAGTTTTTGAGAAAAGGTAGGTTATAAGGTTTCCCTGTCTGGTCCTGACCAGGATATAACCCCCCACCTCCCCTTCCTCACACACACACTCACACACACACACACACCTAGAATAGGCCAGACAGGGCCCTGCTAGTTGTATTAAATATCCTGCCACAGCACATGATGTGTGATCAGTATCCGGCACGTCTCGGAGCACAGCTGATGTACTTGAATATCTCTCTCACTCTATCAGATAACACCTTCCACCTGCTGTCTCTAATGTGTTAATGACACAGTGACACCCACTCACACTGCTATAGCTTAAAAAATTGTCAAAAGATTTTGTATAAGGACTGCTGAAGTGGCATTTAGGAATGATGAAATAACACAGAATTCATGGGAGACACTTTACATTTACTATTGCATATGTGACTTCAGTGTTATGCATTGATTATTTTCAGTGCCCAAGAACTTAAAATGTCATTGAAACATATCTGCACTTCTACCCTCATTAAAAATAACAGAATCAATAAGTATGACTTGCAAATTGAAAAATACAGCTAGCTAGTTAGGTAACAGCTAGTTTACTAGTATGTATTTGTCACAGGTGGAAACAAGTCATGTTTCAGAAGCAGTATTAACTGCACTGTCATGTTCTCACAGATGTACATAATGGTAGTCAAACCTGTCAAAACTATCATAACGGCCACAGTTTTGTTCATTAACTAATTTAGCTAGCTAGCAAAGAACCATGACCTATTTGGTTCCATGCTAAACTAAGCTCGTTAAACACTCTGAGGCTATGTCCACATTAATACGTTTTAGTTTTAAAACGGCGTTTTAAAAAGAAAGTGATCTCCCTCCAGACTAAAGTTTTAATTCTGTATTAGAAATAATCTCCATCCATAATAAGATGCCTGAAAACACATATAACATGATCATTCACATACAATGGCCATGTGCAAGCTGGTATAAACAGGAAGGAGATTCACTATTAAATATTATCAAGTAATCGTTCGCCTCCTGCGCATGTAGGTAGTTGTAGCATTATAAAATGCAGAATTTAACTGCACAACAGCTGCTAGCAAAGACAACAAGGTCGATGCTTGTAAGTCATTATCAATGCTGCATTCACCACTGGTAGTCGAGGCTAAAGTCATTTGTTTTCTTTTGGAAAAGAGTCACGTGCTAAGAGAATCAGGCAAGGGTATGTGACGACTGATTAAGGCCCAATCATAGAGCGAATGCGCTATCGTTTCCAAAAGTCTCCGTTTCTGCCTGTCCATGGTAAAATGCAACCCAGCAGTTCTCAGTCAAAAATGGGGTTCCAAAAATTGGATTTTCCAGTGTTTCCAAAACACTATGTTTTAGGCCTCAAAAGCTCTGGAGTAATATGGATGCTAGGCGTAAATGTAGATAAAGTGAAGCATTTTGAAACTAAAATATGTTAATGTGGACGTAGCCTGAAATTACTCTGTGATTTTTCTTAAACCAAAAGTCAAAATAAAAATGTGAATTTAGGGCTGTGCCCCAGTGCATCAATCTATATAACCAAATTAACCAAGAGGAGTTACATATTTGTTGTAGTTTTCAGTGCAAGGGTACTCAACGGAATGGAAACTGTTGAAATTGTGAACATAGCAATAAATTATTATGTTAACAAGAGAGTTTTCTGTACCTGCACCAGTGTGCAGTTGTGCCGAACAGCATTGATCTTGGCATGGATGACGTCAGAGGTCCAGTGAGCAAGCCAGACGTCGATGGTCACCATGAACGAGTGTTTGAGGAGCTGAGAGAGCAGCAGTAGGGGCAGCAGCAGCAGACCAGCTGAACTCAGGTACTTCCCACATGAACGCCAAGGGATGGTGGTTCTGTGCCTCATTGCCTGTGACAGGTTATCCTCATCATCACTCTCCACCGACTCCTCTGCAGGTACACAACAAAATGAGGTCAGGGACAAATTTATTTGCTTGATTTTTGTTCAAGATGAAAAGCACTGGCTGCCACTTGATGAAATTATGCAAATACAGCAAGGATAAGCAAGCTTTGCTAGGAGTCTCTACAAGCAATTATTAATTCAGTGATGAAAACTAATGAATTTCTAAGCACTTTTTAGTGTATCAAAAAGTGCCAAATGGTTTTGTTCTTAGCCCACTATTATCCCCTACTGACATGCAATTTCATACAAAATCTTGACCTGATGATGGATGATACACAAATTCTCCAAAATGCTGAAAGAATTTTAGGAATGTAAACTCTACATGTGTTTGTAAAATCCAGATTAAAAACATAATTGTTAACCTTGGCACACTTGGTTATTTTATCTTCTTAAATGTACATTTTGTGATTAGTAGTAAATTTAATAGCTAATTGATTAAATTATTGTTTTATCAACCATACTTTGTTTTATATTTTAAACTTTTAAAGCTTGGACTTTTTGACTGTTGGATTTTGAATACTAAATAAAATGTTTTATTATTATTATTATTATTATTATTATTATTATTATTATTATTATTATTATTATTATTATTATTACCTTTGCCAGCTGCATGAAGATTCTGTCACTTGTCAGCAGAAGCAATTTTCTGTAGTCAGCAGCTTATATTATGCAGTAACAGGGCATACTCTTTACTACATAAATATCATCACCCACACTACTCCAAAGCTGTAAATACACAGCATTCAGTACATTATTACGTTCTACATCACCTATACAACACCCCTGATGTAATGATTCAGTATATGAATCAAACTGCCAGGTTAGTCACATAAAGGGAGAAGAATGAGGAGAGAAAAAACAATGGAGAGCAAGATAGAGGCTTAAAACCTGGCAATGAGTAGCACAGGAAAAATAAGAGTATGAACAACAGAGGGTAAATGGAGATTAAAAATGAAGGAAGAAGTGGGACAGGGTCCCCATTCATTCCATGACTGATATATAATGTTGATTTATGTCTCTCTTGGAGGAGAGCTCGTATTAAGGTCTTCCACACGCTCCCGATTCTAAATTTAGACGCAACCTCATGCTGTAATTTTAAGTGCATAGGAGAGAGTGCTGGGAGAGGAGAGGGAAGGAATACATAGAGGTAGACATGAATAAGCATGAAAATAACAAGAAACAGATATAATCAAACACAGTGTGGCACAAAAGCAGGTAGCTTTTAATGCTCATGCTATAAATGGATTATTTATACGAGCTGTTTTATTCTACGTGAGTGGAGACATGCAGCCAAGAGCAGTGACAGAGCATACACCACCACTATACACAAGCTTTACACAATTCACAGTTACCAAACCATTGTCCACCCACACCTGTGAGTGCTGTCCCCAGTGCTGCAGGGACACACAGACCAGAAATCCAGCAACATTCATCAGACAGAGACAGAGAACACAGCCTGATAACACTCCACATGATCAGCATATAAGAGGAACATCAGTTTAAAGCAGCCTGCCATGTAGTGAAGGGTTCACTTTCTTTATCTAGTCCTGGAATAAATGTGGTGCCATCACACTTGTTGCGTTCCACTGGGTAAGAAGCACTTTGGGGGCAGCATTAGCACACTCTTGAGATAAAGGCTATCCCATTCAAAGGACAGCTGACTTCTATGGTTCCTATCTAGGTTTATTTTTGAGAGCAGCATAATGAGTAGCTTTTTCAGGAAATATAATTATATACAGTATTATATTTCTGTTTAATGGACCAGTGTTCAGTGCAAGTTTTGACACACTGGCCAGAGCAACGTATCACTCAAGCATTTAGTAATACATATTGTTTGTCTTGTAGTAGTCATTTTGTGTTCATAGATGTTCAGAATGCAGAAAGTCATACCTTGCTTGTAATTAATTAGCTAATATACAACAAGATCACAGATAATGTGTATGGAGTGGGCACTTAATCTTTTATTTGCTAACTTGCTAGTTATTCTTCATTAGCTAACTAGTTGTTATTCAGCAATCACTCTTCCAGAACAGTAAGCAAGCCAAGTAGAATACTGAGAGAACAACTAATGACAATGTAATGTTATTCACTGAATAGTAGTCTAGTTGTGTTCACCAGAACAGTAACTAGTTATTTAGCTAACAAAGGCTATTGTGGTAGGTTGCTTTTGTTAGCTAGCTAGTGGTGTTATTCAAACAGCATTCTGCAGCAGAAAAATAGCTTCCGCTAGTGCAAAATCCATATAGACTACTGAGTGGTAGTGAATAAACAAATGTCACATGCACAGTACTCTGAGGTTTGCTAAAAGTACAAAAAAATGACCTATAAAGAGGTGTTCCATATATTTTTTGGCCCTATGCAAATAGTCTTGGCCCTCTTTCCCACTTCTTAAAAATGCATTTAGGGGCCCTGGGAAGTTATTGTACCTTCAACCTAAGCTAGTAACTTGGAATTTCCAAACTTTCCAAAAAAAGATGCCCCTCAACTTAAAATTCCTACTCGGAAAGTCTGGAAGGGATCCTCAACCCTGAGAGCATCTGACATCATATCAACTTCACTGCTTACATGGCAACAGTAAATGAAGTACCATGTCTCTACTTCTAAATTAAATTACAACTTAGATTTGCTTTAGATTAATAAACACACATATGCACAGTATTAGTTGGCCAAACAATGTTCTGTTTTTAGAAAGTAAATATATCATGAATATTAAAGATTATTCATATCATCATTACTTTTTTTTTTTTTTTTAGCTTTAAGGCATACATTTTTTTTTTTTACTTTGTAGCATGAACACACCAATTTCTGATTTCATATGTTTGAGTTAAGTCAAATTAGTTAAATTAGTTCCACTAGTTCTCCCCTACAGTGATGAAAATAAATAATGTCACAAATGTAATGCCTTTTTGGGGTTTATTTACCCCAATGCAACAGGTAAACATCTAGAAAAGCAAATTAATGTGCGTCATATTCAATACAGCATTAGCAAGTGGAATTATTTTGATTAAAGGCAACTTTATTTATTATTCCTTAATATGATATCATCATATGATAAATTCCAATATCAAGGTTGTTCTATCATTCTATCATCAAGCATTTACAGCATTTCTAAAAAGAAGCAAAATGATCTGCCAATAGAACAAGGCAATGTCAAGCTAGAAATTTGCAAAATGTCTAGATAATATTGTCTAGGCTTAATAATCTTGCATTTGTTGAATAATCTCACAATGAGAAATATTAGATAAGTCTACTCAAAATATTTCCACTGCCTAAGATATCATTTATGCACTGAAGAAAGGAGAACAAAACAGGCCTTGGAATGAAGCCTGAGCAGAATGTGACTAATCACCGCCAGCTTTTACTGCCTGAAGAAAATATAAAAAAAACCATTGTCCACTGTGTACATAAAAATCTTTTAGAAGGAAAGATGCAAATAGCAACAATGCTGTGAAAGGTTGCTCTGGTCTTTTTTATGACACTGACATTTGGCACATTCACCATTAGTGATTACTATGGATGGGCTGACTGCCAGGTATCCGACAGTCGCTCAGCGACTTCCATCCTTGATCTAACGATGGGTCACTAAGATCATTATCCTCACAGAGGACAAAAACACAACATTGAGTAACAACAGTAGTGTCAGATGCCAGTTCAGAAGGGCATGTGGAAGTAGGCCAACCTTGAACAAGCTGTTAGGTAGAAGGGATGTCTTTAAATAAAGATGTGACAACATGAAAGCAAACTGTCTTCTTAGATCATTTAAACCAAGGCTATCTGTATAGCAGGCAGTCTCGCTACAATGCCATTGTAACCATATCATAAAAGCACACAGCACACACTGACAGCACAGAGATGGAGAAATGTTGAACAGAAATATGCCACTATAGACATTATAGTGTGTTTCTCCTACCTTCCTCTTCTTCCTCTGTCTTCAGTGCCTCTCTGGAGTACATTGCCCTTCTCAGGTTCTTCCTTTCCAATACTGTCATACTCTCTGCTACGGTCTCCTAAAAACAGCCAAGCATTCACTAATGAAGTAGATGCTTTACACAATGCAGTGACACCATTACTAGTGTCCTTGTAAATTTAAGTGAAGATGGAAAGTTAGAATATATGGAATTGAGTGGGTATTTGGACTTTGTGGTAGGGTAGACAAGAATAGAGACACACAGGCTACAAGTTAGATTTTGATTTCATGTATGTTACGACAGGATAAATAGTCATTCCATCACTGGCCATTTTTTTATGTTTCTTGAAGGAAATAAGATAAAAATGTCTACTGAGAAGAAAGGCCATCTGTCCTGAATACTTTGCAGTGTCGGAAAACTTAATGAAACAGTTTTATCTCTGACTGTTGCAAAGTGCTGACACAGGAGACTCCTTCTAAAAAAATGCTAAATAAACATCTTCACAGACAATGCCACCATATAAAGACTTACACATTTTTAAATTACTTTATGTGTAGTGTCTTCCATACAAGTCCGTATGAATTAGCTTTTACTATAGAAATGATAATGCATTGACTGAACACATTAATATAAACCTGTGATTTTTTTTTCTAGCAGCTGAAACTACTGTGCAATCTTATGCAAAATTAATGAACACCTGAGAAATCAGATTTGGAAATTCACCTTAGTCATGGTATACATTGTCTATAATCAGTGTAATACAATATATTCAAAAGCAGTAGAATTTGGAGTGGTCTAACAGGAACAGAGACCCATTAGCAATTGATAATGATGCTCCTGAATACCTTGGTGCATGTACCTTAGTCAATGTCTATGCCATTTGTAATATCTTTAAACACACCTCTGGCATTTCTAATCTGGGGTTATATCCAAGTTTAATATCTGAGAATATCCGATATTACAAAGCTAGGTAACTGTGTACATAAGGGTCTGAAATTACACCATACTGACAGGAAAACTACCTTTCTAAAACAGTGATAGTGTATTTTGAGGTGGCACAATAAGCATGGGGTCACTACCCTTCCAGTACGGATATAATGTACGGACATAACTGAAAATATCATTAGAAGGTGTCTATATCCATTATAAGCTTCTTGCGAATAAAAATCCAACTTTAATAGGAAAGCTGTGCTGACTGAACAAAAGTGACTCGTACATTAGGGCTGAAAATGAACAGTCCAGTCTAGTCAAATCATCTTCCTTTGTTCATATAGGATGGTGCAGTTTCTCCTTTGGTTGTACCTTCTCAAATTCATGGTCCTGGCGATGCATGAGGTTTTTCCACTGCTCAAACAGTTTAGGTTCAGATTTCTGGATGTCTTTCAGCGTGCCCTCTGTCTGGATTGTGCCATCTTTCATCGCAATGATCTATCAACAGTCCAAGCACATATCCAACCCATTAGACAGTCTTACTAGTCCATATATCTAAGAGATGAGAAAGGATGTGATTGACGTAAACGTATATAAAACAGAAGGGGTGACTGCTGTGTCAAATTAAAAGCTGAGTGATATACATTGGTGGAGGAGTAAACAGCCATAGTGCCATCCATCACTGGCACCAAAGGAAGAAGATAAGTGTAGGAGCAAGCCTTTCATCATGCAAGTCACTGAGTAAGAGTGTATTACTTCTAATCTCAGTCTAGAACTTTATAAAACAAACAGCTGGGAAGATAAAATCCAAGTTTGAAAAAGTCAAATGGAGAAAAAGAAACCACAAAATATAAGCAAGACATTTTCATCCATTATCAAAGATAACATGACTCAATCAGTACCCAGTCTGCATGTGGCAGGTACTGCAGTTTGTGTGTGACCAGAACCACGGTCCTCTTCTCTTCCCGGAGCAGTTTCAGAATACCCTCCTGCATCAGGTGATCACTCAGATGGATGTCCAGCGCTGAGAAAGGGTCGTCCTGAAAAAAATATGGCAATGCATCGAAATCCAGCCTGACATCACATTTAAATCCCCTAAACAGATTTGCATATGATATTAAAAGTTAAACCCAGGACCCTATAGGGTTCTTCAGGTTGTCTTTCTGTGGTAACTTTAAAGGCAGCATGTTACCATACCAGTGAATAAAACCACTGTAGCAAGCTAAGCACATTAACTTAAAGAAACCGCTGAGAAATCTTTTAGTGTATTGGTGAGTTTCAATTATATTTAATAATTAATAAATTGATAGCTTGAGAACAAGGGTATCCAGATTCCCCTTTCAAAGAGGTTTCCATATAGAATACTTTTAGGGGGCGAAGAGCCATTTTATTAATGATTTGTTCATTCTAATCTCAATGTGTATGCAGCAATCGCTGCTGACTCTGGAGTGTATGGAATGGTGTTTGAACTCACCAGGAAGACTACATTGGTGGTCTGATAGAGGGCACGGGCCACACTGATACGCTGTCTCTGGCCTCCTGAGAGGATGATTCCCTGACAAGAGAAAGAATGAGACATAACGTATGACATGCTCCTTTAATATACACTGTATGGCCAAAAGTATGTGGGATACCTGACCACTCACTCCCATATGCGCTTTTTGAACATTCCAAGACTTTTCACTAGTTTTAGGAGCATGACTGTGGGGATTTGTGCTCATTCAGCCACAAGTGCACCAGTGAGATCAAATACTGGTGTTGGGTGAGGAGGGCTGGTGTGCAGTAGTGTTGAGGTCAAGGCTCTGTGCAGGCTATTCACGGACACAGTTTTTCCACACCCACTTGGGCATACCATATCTTTGTTGACCTCACTTGTGCACAGGGGCATTGTTATGCTGAGACAGGTTTGGGCCACTTAGTTCCACTGAACGTGTCCACAAACCTTTGGCCATATAGTACAATTTTGGAATTATGATCATGTTGGTTTGATATGACATATGATATGTTGGCAGCATAGGAAATCCCTTCAAATGGTAAAATGACATTTGATATTTTCTATTATATATTTTCTCTTTCTTCTATTATATATTTTTATATTTAATGTTACATACCCCAGAAATTGAAATGGGAAAAACTGCATTAACTGCAGGAGCATCATGGCAATTAGACAGCCGGTACTTTCTTACAAGCTGAATTACATGTTCTGTTACAGCACATAAGATAAAAGCCTCACATTTACTGTGTTAAAATTTTATTGAGTGCTTTAAAATAAATAACCTGGAAGTGTTAGAATGGCCCAGTCAAATCCCAGATCACAGTATCAATGAGAATCTGTGGCAAGACTTAAAAATTGCTGCTCACCAATGGCCTTTTGTGATTTTAATAGAGTTTGAAACATTTTGCCAAGAATGGGTAAAAATATTGTGATCCAGATGTGCATAGCTGATACAGACATATCTGAGAAGACTTACAGCTGTAATTGCAGCTAAAGTGGTTCTATCAAGTACTGTCCAAGGGGGGTTTTGAGGGCAAAGGCTGCTTTCATGATTACTTTAGTGCTTTCTGAGTGGGCTGGTAGCCATTAACACAGCATTTTATAATCATACTGCAGAGAGAAACAGCGTAAAACAGGGAGTGAGTGAGGAAGCACACATGAACCTCAGCAATTGTCAAGTGACCACACATTATATACAATGCAGTCTGTAAATGGGGGGTGTTTTTTGTTGTGTGGTAAATTGAAAACTCTGAAGGTAGCTACAAAGGGCAGACTATTACTGGACAACAATCAATAGAAGCATTCACACAGCATGAGTTTGCAATACTTATGTGCACAATATTATGATCGTACATTACATTTTCTGTTAAGAAAGTACTCTGTTTGCATTAGATCTGAAGCTTTATGGTCTGCTTTGTGGTGTAATTGTGATTAACAGCACACTCACCCTTTCACCAATCTCCGTCTGATCCCCCTGTGGTAGGATGTCAATATCCGGCTGCAGGGAGCATGCCTCGATCACGGTCTTATACCTGCACAAACATCACACTCAGTGCTGTTGTACACATAATTTATTCAAGAATTTATTCTTTAACATGATGTTTTTTAGATGAAAATCATGCAAATGACAGCTGTTTCTCTAGTGTGGTTGAATATTCTGTTATTGTAGATGCTTTCTAGCATATTATCTTTTCACCCTCTTAATGACGGACTGATTTGCCTCATCTTTTAAGTGCACCCAGGCCAGCATATTTACCGAAAGAGGCAAGAGAAAGGGAAGGCGGGCAGGGCATTTCTGTATCATGATTGCATGATTGTTAAAGCTATTTACAGATGAAATAGAAATGAGTCAGTCTGACCTATACTGAATAATAAAAAGAGAGACAGACTGACAGAGGAAGAGGAAAAGAGAGAGACAATGAAGTACATGATAAACACTGGTCCTTTTAGCCTAATTTCACCACAGTAACAGAAGGCCGGAAACTGCTTAATGTCTTTTGAAAGACAGGCCATTAAAAACACAGGCCAGTGACAGCACCATAATAAACCTGAATGAGTCTTTCGAAAATGGCATTTGGTGGACTGATAAGAGAAAACCCTGCCAGCAGTATCCAGGTGGATAAACAGCAACATATGGTGTGTCAATTTGGATTCTTAGACATGCGTGACATGAAGTCTCAAAACTACAGAACAAAATACACACGCATGAAGAGCACTCGAATATACCAACATTAGGAATGTCATTATGTCAGCTTTAAAATGCAGAACTCTGAGGAGGGTGAAGGAAAACTTCCACCAGCGAAATGGAAACATATAAAATGACTCACTAATTTTAAATTAAGAGATTTAAAAAGATTAATGCAAGTTATACCTTTGTTTGATCAGAGGCATCTCAAAGGTGATGTTCTCTACCACAGAGGCATTAAGAAGCCAAGGCTTCTGGGAAGCATATGCAACAGCACCTCTTTTCCTGTTAGACACAGGGGGAAAGAGAGAGAGAGAGAGAGAGAGAGAGAGAGAGAGAGAGAGATCTACTCTGTCACCTTCAGCTGGCACATAAAGGCTTAATCATAAAATCAATGCAGACTAGCCTGATCTAAAGCCTCCAAAAACCTTATTATGTATTTGGCAAAGATTAGCTGTTTGGCTAAATAATTCAGTTTTAAATGAATAAATATCATAAATTAAGTGCTGCATTTTAAATTCTAACTACGTATACATTAATGCATTCTTACTGGGCAATATAGTTGTTATTATGGAATGTATGGTTATTCACTATGAATAATTACCATATCATCATTCTGCTGATGCCAGTGGTGTAGGTTTCAATTCAGCTTTTACATGCACACTGCTCATAGCATTTGGCCAATCATGATCATAGTCTAATGCCAAATGTTAAAGTTATTATTTTACTTAGAATATATTTCAGTAAGAATATATTGGTAATTAAATGATTGATTCACTGACTGTCTGACCGACTGACCGACTGAATGATTGAATGATTCTTTCATTCATCTTCAGTAATTGCTTTATCCTAGTCATTGTTACATTGTCATCCATACCCAGTCCTGGGCATAAGGTGGGGATACACCCTGGATGGTATGCCAGTTCATCCCAGGGCACCATCCACTCACATTCATACCCAGGGCCAATTTAGTGTAGCCAAACCCACACCTATGTTTTTGGAAGGTGGGAGAAAACCAGAAAACACAGAAAACTCCTGAGATTGTATGGCACCATTGCAACCTGCTGGCAAGTCAATATAAAAAAATTCTTCCTTCGTAAGTTCTTTGTCCTGAAATTAAAATTAAATAACTTTGTGTGTAGTGGTATGTAACCTAACATGAAGCAGTTGTCTTTTGTACAAATATGCAAAGAAAGACAGTAGTAATCTATGACTCTATCATCCATCAATTATCTATACTGCTTTTCTGTCAGGGTCGTGGGCAAGAGTCAGGGAACACCCTGGACAGGTTGCCAATCTATTGCAGGGTTTCTATGAATCTAAATTGTTTCTAAATCTAGTTGTTTACAATAATGTTTGTAAATAAATTATAGCCGAACTGAACAACCAAAGTCTATCAAAACAGTACAATAAAACATTAAACTACTAGAAATTGTTGAGCAGAAATGAAGTACAGGGGCAATTCACACAGAAAATAGAAGAAACAGGTCTCATCAACCCTCTTTCAAATCTACATCTATGGCTGATACTCAAAACAGCTATAAATAAAATCAGTCTTATTTATACATTTCTTATGTGTTTATCTATGAAAGTGTGTGTATAAATACCGGAATTCTTCATCACCGGATGCATCTGGACTGAAAATAAAAGTGCACACACACACGCACACACGCACACACACACACACACACACACACACACACACACACATCATTATGCCATAATTTCATTGAGTGACTCATGTTACGAGCCAAGTATCATGAAGGTTATTGGGTGATATTGTGTTATTTGTCAATCAGGCTAAGAAGAGCAAAGCTGTGTTCAGCTAAATATTTATCTATATAGCTTTTCATTTTCAGAAAAAGTGTATGCTTTTCTGAAGGCTGTATGCTGTTCATAATAATTTATGGTAAAGCACAATATTAAACATGTAGGGGTTTGGTAAGTTAAAATCTGAGTTCAGGTATGATTTGAAATTAAGTTTAGATCTACATCATGGTAGATCAAACAACATTCTGTTTGAGAAGGGTGCTTGTTTGGAATTCGTGGAGTCTTAAAATGTCATACAGCCAGAAAGTAGCCAATAGTAACAAGATCTATTTGTCCTTGGCTGTTATTCCAGCATAGTTTATGTGAAAGGCAAAACACACACCTCCGAGAGAGGCACAGGGCACACACACACACACACACACACACACACACACACACACACACACACACACACACACACACAGTACTTTCTGAAAGAGGATGAGTGGAGTCTCAGGTGTTAGGGTCATAAAAGGCATGATGAATAATGAACCGTGTGTTCTATTTTCAAAGCCCTTCGTCAGTTCTTAAAACCACTTATACAATCTGAAGCATTTCATATCAATAGAACAGCACTATATAAGAATCTATGGGCAACGTCATCTTAGTGGTAGACCAGTGTCATGGGTTTATAAAAGAACTAAACCATTTAATGAATAAATAAATTGTGATAGTCTGGAGAAAACCTGTCAGAAGTTGCCTCAACGTTAATTAAATTTAAGAAAATATAAATATGTTTAACCAAAACTT
This sequence comes from Notoglanidium macrostoma, assembly GCA_030068235.1. Classification (NCBI taxonomy): domain Eukaryota; kingdom Metazoa; phylum Chordata; class Actinopteri; order Siluriformes; family Auchenoglanididae; genus Notoglanidium; species Notoglanidium macrostoma. Next base: position 8,983,581 of record JAQQZR010000012.1, read on the forward strand.
GGAAGTGTATTTATTTACTGTTAACCTTGCCATTGCTATGTTCCTGCAAAGATCATGCTGGATGAGGTGCCAATTTAACAAACATAGTGGTAAAATCTATGTAAACTATGTAAAACCTTGCCAGCTGAGCATGATTTCTTCCCACAGAGAATCTTGTTCAAGTTGTGGTATAGCTATGTGTTGTAGTGAAATGGACACAGGCCTAATTGATTCAGTTTTCAATCAGATTCTGGCTGTCAAAATACAAACAATGCGCCGGAATTGCAGTCGAATAGAATTTTTAAATTAAAATTTCTCCCAGGTTTTAAAATGCTATAACTTTACTGCTGTTTGAGATTCATGCAAACATTTAGTTGAGGAAAGGCTGTAGCTTTCATAACTTATAGAAAATGTCAATATTTCACTTTCCCATGCTGCCACACATATGTGTGTATAGAGGACAAAATAGTTTAGAAAACAATTTTCTAAAATCTTGCAAGTGTTACCAACCCAGGTTGTACAAAATCCTACATGTATTGTTGGATAGACAGGAGAGGAAGAGGTGGGAGTAAGACTGCAGCTGAGCACACACTGCTTGAGTGGGACTGGATTTGGAGCTTAGGCAGGTTATTACAGAGACCACCAGAGGCAATCACAGAGAGCAAATTACAACCCTTCATAACCCAACTGGAGAGAAACATACTGCAGAGCATAATGCTCAGGTGCATACACAAATGCATGTAAACAGACAGCAGACGTGTTATCGGGGTGCAGCACTGTCATAATCTATATCAACTGAAATTAAGCCCAATGCCAGGTAGACATACACAAAAACATTTAAACAACATTAACATATACAGTATGTGTTAAATACTGTAAATGCAGGATGTGTACCTTTCATCTCCCTCTGAATCCAGCTTTGGAATACTGTAATGAGAGGAAAGAAAGATTCTAAGCAACCACTATAAATCATCACATCAATAATTATAAATATTGTGGAAATGGTTTCTGTTTAGTTCTAATTGTCTCTAGTTGGATGAATAGATCCAAACTATTAATACCCCATAATCTTTCAGCCTACATGAGGGTGATTACAGATATTATTTCCAATTAAATAAAAAAGCAATGAGCTCATCAATGAATTTGATCATCAGTAACTTGAATTCAGTGAATTTAAGAGGAAAGCAGGTCGTAGTTGAAAAATGTAATACCTGCAAAATGGTCCGCATGTACACAAACAATATTTAGTACCATAAACACCAATTCATGTGAGCTTTAACAGATTCCATATGTTGAGCCATATGCAGAGTTGGTGGTTTAATTCCAAGCTATGCAAATAAAGTTGTGTATTCAGCCTTTTAACACAGCTACTTAAATAGACTTCTTAGGAACCCCCTATCATCCATCCATCCATTATCTATACCGCTTATTATTATTATTATTATTATTATCTATATTTCTATATTATCTATTATTATCTATATTGGTATTATTATCTATACCACTCATTAAGGGTGGTAGGGGAAGCTGGAGCCAATCCCATCTGATTTCAGTGAGATGAGAGCTACCCCCTGGGCAGGTCGGCAATCTATCGCAGGGTAACACATAGAGACAACCAACCATTCATCTTCACCCCCATGGGCAGTTTACACTAGCTAAGTGACCTAATCTGCATGTCTTTGGACTGTGGGCGGAAACCAGAGTACGCAATGAAAACCCATGCAAGCACAAGGAGAACATACACACTCCACACAGAAAGGCCCCAGGCTGCCAGCAGGATCAAATCCAGAGCCATCTTACTGTGAGGCTGAACCACCATGCTGCCTCTGGAACCCCATTCTGATATGTAAATGATTAAAGGCTGCCAGTGTTTTCTTGCGTGTCCAAGACAGGAGTTTTAATTGAAAATGTGAACTAAAGAAGCAAATAATTTTTTTTCCTTTGCTGATCCTAATGTAATAAAAAATAGAAAAGACTAGTACAATGATATATGAATGAAAAGATGGCAAGCATCAAGAAATAAAGATCTAATAGGATGTAATATTTTAATGGTCTAGTACTCTGACAATATACTGCTGCGTGAATACTGCTAGTAGTAATTCTCACATTATTCACAATGCAAATTTGGTTTAATGTAATAACATTGCTTCCACACCCATTATTCATAAAATAGCACTTGATCCAGCGTATGTTTTTATTTTGCATTGCACTTATATTGTTCTCCGATGTTAAATATTTGCACAATTCTACGTAGCTACAAGACACTAAATTGAAGTCATGAAATTATAATGTATCCATGGGATAGAGGCTATTTTATAATCACACTTTAAATTCATTATTTTGAGTTGAGTTAATAAAACAATATCATTGTTTCATGCATTCTCCTGTAAAGAAAACATACCTATGATCTGAAGGATAAACTGACCAAGCACTCATCTGCTACAATTACAACCCAATTTGATTACAAATCCAACAATTGGATTTAATACTGCTTCTCATTCAAGCTAATGTAGAGCAAGAAAGATGGGTTTAAATCCATGGTTAGAAGGGTTGAATAAAGGAAACATGACATTTTGGGCAAACTGCACCCTGCATGCACAACTCTCTCAAGTCTTAATTCTTAAGAGCTTAAATACTAATTACATCTGATTCGTGACTCTATCTATCTATTTATTTATCTGTCTGTCTGTCTGTCTGTCTGTGTGTATTTATTTAGGTAGACAGGCTTAGCTGTAAACACATCTAAATGATTAAGCAATGTTAAGCAACATTTAGCAGAAAAATTATGCCAGTAAGCTTTCATCCTTATAGTGCCATCATTATGTTGCCTTACAGACAAGCAACGAGACTGAGGCAATGAGACTGAGGCAATGAGACCAATTTGTCACACTTAAAAGAAAGTTCAGGGAATAAATGTCTGATTAATGATGTAGATAGACATGGAAGTTTTCCTGCTACATTCCAGATGTCCCCTGCAACCACCTAAAGACCATTTCCTTTTGAAATATAAAAGCACACCAGTATATCACAGTCTACAAGGTCACATAAGCAGCACACAAACATTTCTTACTGAGTATCAAAAGGCAATTTTGAATACAAAGTCTCCTCTAAAAAGCATTTTAGGGTATTGCAGTAACAGAAAGAAAAAAGCAGAATCATCTGCTAGTAGAACAAGGCAATTTAAAGCTTGAAAGAAAAAAAGAAATTGAAATTTAGATTTGATTTATCATATCATAATCAGAAATATTATAATATTATCAGAAATGACTACATTATACTATACTGTAAATAGTTTCACTTGATATATATTTTTTTGCATTGTAAACATATTTAGCTGGTGTTTTTGCTGATCTCTACAGAATAGAATATCAGCAAGGTCAGGTTTTAGGTTGCTATACTGGGGAAGGAATAAAATATTGCACAAAATATACTGTACACATGAGCTTGCTATAAATTCAGGTGCTGATAGTGATGTATACACAATTTCTAATTTCTATATGAACACAGAAATAAATGCAGCCACATGAATCTTACTCCGTCTGAGTAACAGATCCATCGATTCCAGCTTTTCAATTACCAGAGCTTTGTGAATTTCAATATATATAAAGCCTACCTTTCTATTCTCAGTGAGCTTCACTCAAATAAACATTTGCACGGTCAAGACAAATGGCAGCTCTGTTATTTAAGTCACGTTTGAGAAGGATAGTAACAAAAATAGGCAAAAAGACAAAATAATGAAAGAAATGTTGATTTGTTGCAAGATGTGTTTGACATGCATTATGTGCTGTATATGCACCTGTTCCATGTCACAGTGCCAGAGATCCTTTGCATCTCCCCCAGTGTAGCCAGTAACAGAGAGGATTTTCCACAGCCCACCTGACCAACTATCATAGTCAGCTGACCTGGTGGGAAACACGCGCACACACACACACACACACACACACACACACACACACACACACACACACACACACACACACACACACAC
>JAQQZR010000012.1:8992079-9038039 GCA_030068235.1 Notoglanidium macrostoma
ACACACACACACACACACACACACACACACACACACACACACACACACACACACACACACACACAAACACACATTAAAGCTCAAAAAGATGCAGTTTTCATTTTAAACTGTTTGCCTGTAACTAAAACATAGAGCTATTTAAAGAACTAACTCAAAAACATACAATTTTTCACTGCTATCAAATCATGCCCCCGAGGCTGCTTCACATCACTTTATGTAATGATTTTTTTCATGAATGCCGGATCACATACTGCTAGACTATAGCACAGTATAACACTGTAATGATTTGAACACTGTAATGGTTTTATCCATCCATCATTTTACTTGAGATGCTTGCTTGATTATTTTCCTATAACAGCATTTGAGTGTTTTTTTCCTCATACACATATATAGCATTTCACCAGAAATGACACTGGGGATTCTTTCCATAAGCATTGTAGAAACAACCTCTTTCAAAAATCTTCACCATATCAACAACTAGACATTTTTCTTTCATTTATTAGTCATGTGGTATAAGGTTCAGTAAGAAACCAATTATAAACATCAATGTAAACACATTTCACACCAATGTTCAGCACTTTCCAGAGAGTTGTACTTACAGTAAGAACTGCTGCAATTGGTATAGCGGCATTCATGAATACTGAAAAACAATACAAATATGAGTGAGATGTGTGTTTTCCATTTTGCCTGGACATGTGTAAGATTTGCAGTAGAAAATGTCTTTCTCACTGGAGATGGAGGTGTAGAGGGCAAAGGCCTGCAGGCTGGTCAGCTCTTTTCCCCTGGTCTCCTCCACACTGGAACAGAAGATGTGCTCCCACGAGTACAGCTTCAGCAGCTTGATACCACGCAACAGCTCGTTGGTTTTCTTCAGCCGCTCACTGGAGTACTCCTACAGGGACAGCATCAAAGCTGGGCTCATACTTTATAAATGTTATCTTCAGCTGGGTGTAAAATAAGTTAAATGCTGATAAAAATGTGAGTTTACCAGATCCTCATAAGTGATTATTTTTACTTAGGGAGCTGGAGAAATGTGTTAATTACTAGAGTCTCATTTTGAGTTTACCCATATCTGAATCTATCATTACTGCAATTATTTATAGACTGAGCATGCTACGTACATGCTACATACTGCACATTCTATGAGTATGTGGCAGACTTATCTAGAAGGAGCTTGTAAATGTCAAATAAAGGTCAAAGCAATCAGGCAATGTGGCACATGATTGTGCGTTAAGCCTATTTTTTGTGAAATACCAGTCTGTACATTATGTAGACAGCAACATATCTCATAATCCTTATAGATATCCTTCAGTAACCTGACAACTAATCCTGCCCAAATAATTTAAGCTAATTATAAAAATTAATATAATAAAATGTAAATGAAAAAGATAGATTTTTTATGTAGATTAGAATGTATTTGTTATTTTTGCTATTTAATTTGGACATGGCAGCAATTTAACAGTTAAGTAGGAATAACTCACCAGGGTGGTTTTTTGTGTTTGGGACAGTTTGGTAGCCACAAAGTACTGCACAGGGGCCAGGAAGGCAATGATGGTTGCCCCGATCAAGGCACTTATTCCCAGAAGGTAGTAGAGAAGAATCACCCCTACTACAATCTTAAAAAGTATAAAAGATTAAAAGAATCTAATTTAGTAATCATAGTTCATTTTCAGACATTACAATCATTCCTAGTATAGAACAATACAATACATTACAATACATTCCTAGTACAAGTATCACAATATTACTGCTATATTTAATTACGGGAAAAGGTTAGTAAGTTAGATTACTATTTGTGCACATATTTGTAACATTCCCAAAGGAAAGAAAAAAAGAAATGCAATTTTGCAATTCACAGTTATCAACCAGAGAAGCTGTTTTATATTGTTCTATGTAATGGGGTTTCCATGACTGATGTAAAATGAAAAATTCACATTATAAGACTGAAAGTACACATTTTTCTATACATATTACTTTATTTAAGATAATGGCTAGCGGAGTACTCTGCAGTATTAAGTGAGGAGAAGCATTACTAATACTTGCATTCCTAATATTAATAAAGAAATGAGTAAACCTTAATGATCAAATAATGAATAATTATTGCATAGATGTAAAATGCATTTTATATAATGAATTAATATTTAGATACTATATACATATAGAATATTTATATACATAGAATATTTCAATTCAGAGTATAAACATTACAATAAAGGTTTAATTTAAATAGTAGTTCATACTAAAACTGATAAAACAGGATAACCCAAATTTTTGAAAAGCAATGCCTCTCTAGGACTGGAGTTGACAGCATTAATTAATGGATTTATTGATTCTCATGAATATATTAAAAAGACTTAGAATAAATAAGTAAGTAAGTAAGTATGTAAGAATGTAACTAAATAAATAGTGAGTTACACTTTAGGGATTATGAATAATTTATTACCAAATCGTAAAATAAAGCCTTAAAAGTGTTACAAAATGCACTTTCCATTCATCTTTAGAAATTCACTCTCGTATAGAGTCTTTATCTAGAAAGCACACTAAAGGACTTAATGATGAGGACGGATTGTAGGCTGCAGCCCACTCCTTTCATTCTCACCAGCCTACATGTCCCTGGGGTCTATTCTGCAATGCAACACTAATAAATGAATAAATGACAGCTAGTTAAAATAGGCCATTATGGAGCAGCAGGTGGTGGGACACTCATGGGGAACTCTGCCAAGATGACTGCAGAACTCAAATTTCTCTTTAGAAAACACCACTTCCCCCTCACAGGTTTTCCTTTGTGAAGGGGTGTGGTGCAGGCTAGCTAAACAGATTCTATGAAAATAGATCAGCCCACAGAGTAGTGGAATGGGGAACATGGGTATACACCAGGATGTATTTAATCTTACTCAGCATTGGCAAAACTCTAGCTCTACTTATCTGAAGACTTAAACGCCATCCATAATCGTGCCCAGGTGACCATATAATCATTGTCATAAGTTCTCAATCAATTAAAGGAGGTATGTTAGATTTTGGTTGTAGATGAAACCTGCAGGAAGGTAGATCTTCAGGAACAGGGTTGGTGACCACTGATCTAAACGGTATATATATTTGGGATTATGTACATTGTGGATCACAGTCACCTATCATCAATGGTACTTTGCTGTAAGCCTTACAGCTTACAAATATAGGCATATAAGATAAAAATGACCTACATTTATTCATTTGGCTGATGTGTTATATGAGTGACTTGCTACAAATGAAAAGTAAGGAAAAGTAAGAGTCTTGCTCAAAGATTAGCAGAATGGCAGTGCAATTTTTTTAATTTTGTCAATAGACCAAAGCCTTAACCATTGCACAATTCTGTGAAATTTCCAGGAGTACAAGCGAGAACACTTAATTTTTAAACATTGACTGTATTTGGAACGTGAAAAAATGTACTTTGTTTTTCAGAACGAATCAGCAGGTGGGAGGTAAGATGTAACTACACACTACATCAATGCATAATTACTTAATAAGAGGAAATGGTAAGACTTTTACCCAATTATACCTGAATTAAAAAGAGCATACAGTCACTCCTCATTGGAAGACCTCAGTGGAAGCAAAGCAGAAACCAGATTAGGAGAAATTGCATTTGAATGTTAAAAGGCCTTTGAGGACACGACTGTAAACCACTGTAAAACTGTAAAAATGTATTGCTGATGTATGTGGCAATTCAACTCTCTGGGTCCTCAATGGAGGTAGGTGCGACCAACATTCAGGACAGTCATAACGGGTAAACATTAAGAAAAGTGTTAAATGATATTTCATTAAACTACGCGGATAAATTATCTATAATCCATGTGATGTGTGCTGTTTATGATGATAATTCAAAGATGGTAAAGGTAATACAATATAGAAAAGACTCCAAGTCAAACATTTGAATGAGGCACTAAGTACAGAAGTGCTAAGAATATCAGTCCAAAGCTGTAGGGGAGAACTGAGTCAACAGAAGCCCTCTGATAAGTCAGTTGTCAAAAAGGCAGTCCAGGAGCCAGGAGAACAAAGATAATGCTCAATTCAGCTAAGAAATAGACTGAACTGCCTAAAAATAAACATTATAGGAAAGGTTTAAAATTAACATATATTAAACTCTCAATTAACAGGTATGAATATGTTTGTAGTTATGTTAGACTTGAAATATTGGAAATCCTCTGAGAAAATAAAAGAATACGGAATAGCAATTAATTAAGGAAAGTTAAATCATCATGGAATTTATTATTTATTAAGTGCTTACTCTCAGATTACATCAGGAGCACTTGGAGGGCAAACACATTAAGCCAATAAATAAAAGATTAATAAACTGATCTAGCATTAATTGTAAAACATAAATATGTGGTGGGCTACAAGTGCTTTATTAAAGTGATAAAGATTTAGGCCTTTTATGATATAGACCTACATCTATATGTAGGTCTTTATATCTAATCTAGATCTAGATCAGATCTAGATTATTCCAATATAATTGTTTCTACCATGCCTCAATTCATTAATCATGTAATAACAGATATCTTTCAATTGACTTATAACTATTCCTTGAGTGTAGAATTTTAGAGTATGTAAAATGCTAATATGTATGGTGTTCAAAAAACCTTTCACTGGTAGTATAAATTAGAAGGACATTCTGAAATTTATTTTATTAGCTGGAACAAAGCCAACATGTTAAGGTTTCGACAGTGTGCTTTTTGACTCAGAAGCAGTAAATGAGTAAGACTCCAGTGTACATAATAGAGGAATAATATGTTATCAAGTGAGTGTAATGCATCAGGGATACTTCTGGGCAAAGCTGTATGATGACAATAAACCTCAATTGAAATGGAAAATAAAACTGGATTCAATGCAACTGAGAGGACGGACATTAAGATGCAGAAACACATGTTATGATACAATAAAAGCAACTAGTAAACACAAAGCAAAATAATGGTTCAGTTAAGCAATTGCTTTTGACACTACTTCACACATACCTGTACTGGCATGGCCCACAGGTTGGGACACAGGAAGAAGAACCACATCAACTGGTTGGTGTCTATGGCAACTAGGTTGCAGATTTGGCCCACTGTCATCTCCCCCATAGACATGTTGGAGGTGCACAGGCGCATGATCTTATTGAAAATCTTTGTCTGCCGAAGACATGACCACAAAGGCAGGAAAGGCAAGTAAAGTGCAAGTCGCTGGTGTATTATTTATGTGAAGTTGCTTACAGAAATACAGCAATACAGAAAGAAATGTTTATGTTGGTATCTTACATAAACAAATTAATTAAATTTAAAAATCTTTGCATATATATATATATATATGTAACATATCATGTTTACTGCATGTTTTGCATGTACACAAGCTTGTATGTACCTGGATGGCTCCTCTCAGGTTGATGCCAGTTTGTATGGCTGCATAATAGGAGGCTTGTAGAAAGGTCCTCTGCAGAAGCAGAGCAAAGAACAGCAACACAGCCAGTACATAGGCATTAGCGAGAAACTCCTGAGAGGAGATGAAATAGACCCCCAAAAATTGTGCCTGAAACAAGAATAAATGCATACATCTCAGAATCAAAGTTCTGGTGCCATTATTTTGCATGTTTTAAGCAGTAGGAAACGTCCCACCAAAACACACAGATTCAGCCAATCAGGGCCTTGTAGAGAATGTAATAACCATGACTATACCATGTTATACATTAGGCATTTTATTTATTTATTTATTTATATTTTTGAATAGCGTTAAAAAAATACAACTGCACAGTCTTTAACTGCATATGTATAGACACTCCTTATAAGCAATCTTGAAAGAAAGAAAATGGCTGAAAGCAAATAAAAGAAATTTAATTGAATGTACTCTACACTTACTCTGTAGTAGACATAACAAAAGTCTACACAAAATAAGCTAAAAGGGACTAAACACTAATCTATTTTCCCAAAAGGTAATCTATACACATGCAGAGCACTAGTCATAAAAATCATTTACTCTTTTTCATAAGTAGGTCTATTCACATGTAAATACACTTGAAGGCACTTTTTCATAGAATCAACCCGACTTATTATTTATCCTTTAATTAGTTAGACCATTCGAAAGGACAGGGATACTTGGTCAGGGTTTGCCAAATAATTAACCAATGTCTTGGTCTGTAGGGTGTCTTTCCTCAATGTAAAGAAATTGATTTAATTGTACTACTACTTTAAATGCAAAATACAATCAATTTAACAAAGGTTACAATTAAAATAAGACCTCCAGCCTGCAGCCATAATCAAACACTCAGAGGAAGGTGAGGTCAACCACAAAGAGGACAGTAGTAGTAACCGCAACTGAATAAGGAATTAGAGCTTTTAATAATTCAAACCTGTCCTGTTTTGCTATGTCTCACCAGACAAATACATATGAGCAATAAACCCTGACAGAACACCAATCTTCAGAAAATGCAATAATCACATTTGGTGTATTTCTGTCCGAGTCATTATTCTAATTGTTGTAGATGTACCAGACCATTATTGCAATATTTATTACAGTAATGAACCAAATTATTTGAGTCTGAGAAAGCCATTCTATGGACGAGCACAGGGAATTAACATGTATACTGAGCAAGATCCCCATCACGTCACAGTTGCAGCAAAGATAACCTTTGCCAAGACTTTTAAAGAGATTACTGATGTGTTAGATAGCTCATGGTATTATATTGGATACATGAACAGGGAGAAATATGAGAGCCTGCCACCATTATATTCATCCGGTAAATATTTGATGAAGATGGATGAGAACGTCCTGGAAGCGAAATGCAGAACCGAAGCATCCCTGCAAGCTGAATAAGAGCTGGTGCAGCAATCTAATCAACCTTTCAAAGACCCTCTCAAAAATAGTGGATGCTTGACCCTGAAGTCAGCCCCAGGACAATCAGCAAAGGAATAAGAACAGGTTATTCAACAAGAAAAGGGCCAATTAGCAGCACTGCAATAAACTGATTAATAATGTTAGTGCAAGTAAGTAAGTGTAAGTAAGGTTATTATGTGCCAATCTGAAGAACATATTGTTGAGAAGCTCTCACCGGCGCCTGAATGGTGCGGTTCTTCTTGCTGATGTGGTGCACAATACCCGAGATGCATAATGGCCCAGCAAAACCCAGAAGGTCAGCCAGGAAACGGAATGTAATGCTCAGGATCAAGGGCTTCCCAAACGCCTCACGTAGAGCCCTCCAGATCCATTGAGGTCCCTGTGGCTGAAGGCCGTCAGACCTCTTTTACAGAGAAAGACAGGGAAAAGAGAGGAGAAAGAGAATGAGACAGGCAGTAGGCACTCCCAGAAGACCTTTTGACAGAACTGAAGTGACTGCTTGAGCTCTAACAAGTGGAAAAACCTTCTGCAGTGTGAATGTGGTTTATGTGTAAAGCATAAGGACGTTATTTCCTGGTAATTACCACAGAATTATAGTGACATAAACTTCATTTTTAAAAAACACCAGATGTGACAATAACATACACGAATCAAAGATGAGGCTTTCTGTGTCCGAAGGCTATTCATTTCACAGAAAAGTATTACTATGCATTAATAATTCAGTATATAAATCAACCCTTACTTCTCTGCTGTCTCATACAAATATTATAATGTAGTATTGCAATTCACAAAAAAATGATAAAAGTCCCTATTATTCTGTGTCATTATTATAAATGTCACATTGAAAATACAAATTAATCTCTACAAATTAATTCCATTATCAATTTACTGTTCTAGAAACAAACAAAAACACTATTGTGCTTTTACCACCACACAAATGAACAAGTTTAATTGCATCTATAAACATACTGTTCTAGATAAATTTAAATATTTAATAATATTTATGATCTGTTGCTACTACTGATTTATACATTCTCTATCATAATATATTAATGCTCTCACAAATGTTTTCTTCACCAATTTTACGTATTGTTTACATATATGAGAACTTATCCATGTATGAACAATAACTTTTTATTTTATTGTTGTTACTGAATAATATATTATAGTAGATACAAAATAATATGAATTAAGGTGAATAAAAATATCTTATATAAATAATCTTATGTAAATAATATATATAATCTTATATCTTATATTAAATAAATAAATTAATTAAAAAAAATAGTTTATATCTTAAGTTGAATCTGGATGTGGGAGGAGAGAGTAAGAGACATGACTCTCATCACGTTACTCCCACAGCATGTTAGCACTGACGCATTACCGCAGCCGCAACATTTATTTACCTGCAGCTCTTTCATACACAAACTTACACAAACATACACACACAGCCCTCCTCATTCCCATGAACGGACAGTGACAAAGTACTTTCACCCCACTGAGGGTCAAAATGTCATTGAATTCACAGTGGAACATCCTTCTTCTCCCAGCCACTGGAAGGAAGCGTAAGTGGAAAATAAAATCCTCCTACCATGACTCAAGCATACAGCTTGTAGCTTATAGCGTGATCTCTCAGAAGCATCTGACATCTATTCCCACTATCAAAGGCCTGTGCAAGCTACTGGCCCTTATTCAAGTTCAGCTCTCCTAATAAACCTCTCAATATTAATGTCAGACATGCATGCAGCAGTTGTGGTACCTTCTGAGCTTCAAAGGTCTTGCGCAGTTTCAGATAATTAGTGAGTGCCCTCATGGCAATGGGCAGTTTACCGATGACTTTCAGGTCAATGGGGCGCCTGTGAGCGGAGGTGATAAAAGTGTTCATCCACCAGTATGTAGCCTTGGACAGAAGATTGACGAATGGCTGTAGAAAACGCACACCAAGGTCCTGCAGGTCCTCAGGAGGTTTTACCTCAGTGGCATGGGCAAAACACATATAGCGCTGCATATACAGACACAAAGAAAGAGCATCAGACTACAGCACATTACAAAAAAGAAGAAGACATGCAGGAAAAAAATACCAGGGTCTGAAGTTATTAAATATCTAAAAAGCTAGCAGAATTACAGTACATCGGGAGTCTATGTCAAATTACGCAATATCACACAAATCTGCATTAATACATATCAGTGTTTGACAGAAGAGCTAGAACAAATAGCTTCTAAGAGTGTCTGAAGGCAGTATGAACAATGTCTGTTAAACATGCATACCATCAACAATCCAAACCAAACCAAACCATGTCAGACATATTAAAACAAGACCCAGATGTTCCTATGACATCAGCAGAGGTGCTAGTTTATTTTCCTTGCTCTGCTACTAGACAAACCTGGAATACTGCTGATATAAACGACTGATGCACAGAGAAATGAAAGAAACCAGAAGAGGATACTATTAGATAGCAGATGTCGACCATAAAACGACTCTATTGTCTCTGCTTTTCTGTTGTGCACCACTGATTTTAGCTAGCAGCAGTCATACAATTTTGAAGAAGCTGACATTTCACTGATTGACCTACTTTTCCATGGATTGTGCCAGCAGATTACATTTAGGCTGGCTGGCCATGATGTGACCCGTTAAACATTACTGTAATGCAGCTAGGCAATGCTATACCTTCACATCCAACCCTAACCTTAACCACAGGAACACAACCTTAACAAAATACTAACTGGCATCAGTATTATTCCTTTCTACTGAGACGAGGTATGCATATGCACTTAGGCATATTTGGACATTTTTAAACCATGCTATTAAACCTTTTGTGCAAATTTTGAACTATTGATGAGCTGGAAACCATGGACCCAATCTAGCAATACTGGACCAGAGTAGATACACTGTCTACATTTATTCTCTATTCTTCTGCATGAGCTCCGTAATTACTTATAAGGACAAATCCTGTAATTGCATCTACAATGCTGAGATTCATGAGAGAGCTTTCAGTGCATCATCAATGCCAGAAGATGTTAATAGAGGCTTTACTAGAGGAAAAGCCTCAAGGAGAAGCATTTATTTATCAGTGCAATGAGCAACCATGGAGGAAAATCTCAGAGCATCCCGGGAGTTGATGTGGAAAAACTAACAGGATGTTGATAAAAGCCAAGAGGCTAGATTGCGCTGAGAGGGGACACAGATGCACACGGACTGAGATTTCAGTGTAAACACAGACAATGTCCATCTGACTGGAATAAACTTATGCTTTGAAATATGCTCTGGGGAGAGATAAAAGAAATTCATATTAACACACGTGCACACGCGCACACACGCACACACACACACACACACACACACACACACGCACACACCTCATACATAGAAGTTTGAGCACACATACTGTATAAAACACCAAATATAGTGCTAATTTCAGTCTTTCGTTATAGTCATTTTTCAGAAGTACCCTCTCAAATCAAGGCATAACCCAAGCTGAGTTACAAGTAGAGGATTAATGGTATCCTAGATCACACAAGAATCACTTCTACAGTTTGAGCTAATAAAGAGGAAATGAGATTTGATTCAATAGTCGTCAAATCTGGACACTAACTAGTTTTCAAATTCAAAACCACAAATACAGCCTTGCCTGGAGTGGCCTCTTTAAATCCGTGTCCTCAAAAGACATGCGTGTGTGCTGTCTAGGATAGACACTCCTGAATTCTAGTGTGAAAATCAGAACTGACAGGCAAACAGAGAAGTGTCCTTGTCCTTGGTGGGCCATATAATTTATTTTTTTGCCTCCTGATATAGACTAGAGATTTTCCTCTGAGCAGATTATTTTTGACAGCTGCCAGAATGTGAGAATAACCAAGAATTACAAAAAGTATTTTGACTTTAAACTCTTTAAACTCACAGAACCATTTATGGGTCCAAACTCACATTCCTCAGTTTTGTAACAATGTGCACTCTGAGGAGAAGAGAGAGGTGTAGAACCACTCAACATATCCTATTAGAGATGGTTCCAACAAACCATACCCCATTAGGAGTCTAGGAAATCTTAATTATTTAAAAATGTTCAATTTCACTGCAGTCACCGAGTAATTCATAGTAGATAATGATATCTTTTAAACTGAGTAAATGAATAGTATGCTGAAATGCCCCACCTTTATACATAGAGGACAGACACAATGTCTGCTTATAACAAAATGCTAAACTAGCTTATAAGTACCATGACTTGGATTTTTAACAGCCATATACAAAAACTGTGTAATTACACCAATCAGATCACATAACTACATGCAGGAAATGCAGGTTTGTTTATGTCATATGTCAAGGTTAAAGGAATTATCAAGGTAACAGCTACAATTCATTATACTGCTGAACAAATCTTCATAAGCAGGATTGGCTGGAATAAATGAACAAGCTATTTATTGAATTATTTAAACCATCTTTCAGGAAACAATAAATAGTGAAATAAAAATAGTGAAAATTTTTTTGTGGAACAAAAATACCTGATCTGGGGCTGATTTCTTTGCAGCCTAGACTATTCAAACAGACTATTGTTGACAGATTTGTCAGGTGATTACACGGATTTATTGTAGCTAATTTATATAAACCTGTTTTGCTGACTCATCTATACAATGTTATCAGTGGAGACTGAGAGGGCTCTTGTGAAAAAGAATTGTAATAAACATGAAAGAGGTGGTGCTCTAATCACAAAAGAACTGTCAAGAAAGCACACTGAAGGTGGATGCCAATGCCGTTTGATTGTATTGATAACAGGCTGGCTAAACCCAAGACAGGGGGAAAAAACATAAAAAAAAAAATGTGGACCTGAGTCCAGGTGAGTGCAATCAGTAATCAGGTGACTGTGAACATAAAAGTAAGTGTGGTTTCTGGAAGTTGCAGTCCCTGGCAGCCATGTGTGTGTTAGGCCACAGTGTTTTCTGGGAAGTGGAGATGTAAGTAGTCGATTCTGGTGTATATGTCACAAGAACTGACTAACAGCAAAAGTAGGGCTGAGTTCAGCTCGCATTTTCTGTTAGATAACGTTTGCTAACGTGTTGTTAGCTAAAATAGTACTAATTGAATGCCTTGTTACTCACAAACTTCCTGTGTATGCACTGTCGTGCCTCCTCTCACTTCCGTGGTAAACACTGGAGCTCAGCAGGTTTTTTGAAAATCATTGTAAAAGGCTTTTCATCGTCTTGTCACAAATATAAATTATTTTACCATTGCATTGAAACTTGTAGAATTTAGAGAACGCAGTAAACTTAACAACTTCCTAGAGTTTCAATCCTAGAACAACTTGGTAATTTCAGTAAAAATGGCAAAAATTATACCTTCACATGCTCTTAGAATCATATTAAATACAATTTGCAGATGCTACATGATAGGCAGTAGATTTTCCTTGGCTCACCCATTCAATTATAATAACTGCTCACAACAACACCTTTACAAGCACACAAAACACTAGGAAAGCACTTACCCGCCCCAGTATGACGTTGATTTCCACGGTCAGTAGCAGACCGTAGAGCAGGACGAGGAGGCCGGTCAAGCAATAGCGCAACTGTCTCATACCGATGCCATGCTCTGTGTACTTGGCAAACTTGATGGTTTTAGTGATAAATGCCAAGATCCAATAAATAAGCAATGCTGTGAACAGATTAAGCCATAAATAATAATTACTGCCTTTTTCATGATCAGTGTTAGCTTTGAAAATAATCCTTCAAACACTGGAAGTATGATGAGTGGATAATAACCTAGCAGAATTTATAAACCTATTTAAGACCACCCATTCTGTGCATTCTCCATGAGAGCTCTCCAGATGTTCTGTCGGTTGGATGAGGGCCACATCTCACATATTTCATCGTATTATATTCATGTTATGAAACATGCAGGCCAACATGCACTATGTACTCATTGTGATAACTTACTGATAAATGATGTACATACAATATTGACTCAAATGGATTATAGGGGATTTGCACAGATAACAAATATGACGTTGATGGTCCAGAATTGTTTAAGGGTTCTCTCATGTGCATACAGGTAAAAGGATATTTCAGAATGGAAAACATTCTTTACTGCAATTGTAGTTTATTTTATGTAATTAACATGATTATCCCATATCCCAGTGTGCCCATGTTTAGTGGAGATGCTGCACTGTGCAAATGTGCTAATTTTGTGCTAATGTGGTAAATCTATCCATCTATCAGTGGTTGTCATCCCAACAGCCCCTGGGAAACAGGGCTTATTCACAGGAAATTTATTTCACCATATTGATATTTATACTGCCATTAATAGCCCTCTAACCATGCAACCCTTTGGTATTTACAGCATTAGATGTCATTGCGTGCTCTGTTGCTGAACTCTGGCCAAAAGTGTTACTAATGATGATGTCCAATATGGTCAATCCATTACAATATGTCCAATATGGTCAAGATACAGCCTATTAAACTGGCCAGGCATAAAATAAGAATAGTGAATAATAAGTTTTCTGCTTTGTGTGATTAGTTTAATGTGTGTTTGTGTGATGTGAGCGAAACAAGTACCTAGCAACAACTTGGGAAAATTGGAGGTCTCTATATTGTGGTAGTAGATTATAGAAGTGATAGCAGCCATGAAAGCCAGGGATGCAGGCATGTAGAGATGTAGATGAAGAGACTGTGTAAACCTGTGTGACGGAAACAGAAAATGAGATACAGAGAGACATACAGGGGTTAAAACTTTTCATACCACAGGGCTGTTGAATTCCTGATTCTGTTTGGTCAGAAGGTATCAATTAAATTTCTGCAGCAGCTCAGACAGCAGTTCTGACTGTGAGTCAAATCACAGATTTATATTAAATAACTTATTCTGTATAGTTCCATAGCAACAGGTAATTCACATGGACTTGTATTGTATGGCGGACAATCCACGTAAATTGATTTAAACATGAATAAATATTTTCATTCTATCATGTGTGAAATCTCATGGATTGATTTTTCTCAATATGATCTCCTATACTTGAGTGAAAACGCTGACTGATACTGAAGAGCTTCAGCTCAATTAATTTAGAGTGGGTGCATGGGGATTAGCTTGAAGGGACAAAGCGGTCAATAATGTTATTCAATGAGCTCAATAGATTTTTACTATCCATATCCTTACAGATTTATGCTAAATTTCTAAAGTTCAGGAGTTGAAACCTACCCATCAGAGACGATGCCCTCTGCGATCTCACACACAAGCACAAACAGAAGGATGAAGGTGAGGATCCAGCGCAGATTGTGTCCAGGGAAATGAAGCCATGTACTGTGATGGATGTGAACCTTTGAGCTCTGGCTGCCCCAACCTACGAACAGGTACACAGGGCATTGATTCCCTACTGGTGTAGCATTTTCCAATTTGCAGACTTTCCAGCATATTAACGCCAGTCTTATGAAGACATAAGGGCACAACATCTGCCACGTTGCTTTATCACATCCAGATATACCCCTGATGAACAAAGCTTTATTGCCCACTGTGTTTTGGCTGCTGCTTAGCTTGGTAATGTTTGAATAGAGTGCCAAGGCTTTACTCTAGTGCCAAGGCCACTCACCTGCCAATAATATTATGATAATTGGAAGGCTAAGGCATTCCCAGGTGAAGAGATGAGTTTAAACCTAGAGAGAGCAATTCATTGCCTATAAGGTGGTGCCGTGCCCATTTGTGTCACTAAAACTCCACTTTCTCATGCCTTACCAGGCTCCAAGAGCTTCCTCTGTCATCTCATCTCATTTCCCTCTCATTTGAATTACACCAAATGAATTATTCGTCAGTGAGATGAATTACTGCAGATAACATGTAATACATTGACACAGAAAACCTAGTCTGGCTGGGTTGTGGCATTGTTGTCTGAAAATCTGATAGCTATACTGATCATTTGTGACTGTAAGACATGAGATCAATATGAGGCTCTAATGCTATGGCATGTCTGTTGTGGTTAAAAGGCAAGACTGTAACTTAGCCCCACACAGTGATGCATTCAGCTTATGTCCTATAAATTCCACAGTTAAAGCCCATTCATGCCTTGTCTAGCTTACATTTCTATAAAAATACTTTCACACTTCTTTTTACCTTTGGCCCACATAGCCCTGTGTGTTTTAATTTTATTATGCATGCCTTTGTTAATAATGAAAAATAAATCACTGAAATAAATTTACAGCAAAAGGTTGCCTGAAGGTTGGTGCTCATTTGTCTGAGACACTTACCAATGAAGAGGATGGGGAAGGTGATGAAGAGCAGGAAGACATGGGGCACCACAGTGAGGGCATCGAGAAAGCATCCATTGTTGAGCACGCCATGGTCCACATTGTAGGCGATGGAGTTGTTCTCGCTGCCACAGAAGGACAGGGACATGGTGGAGCCTGGGCTCTGCAGGAGCAGCACAGGAAAGACAGGGAGAGGAAAACCAGAGGGAGAGGGGGAGGAGGAAAGGAGAGATGCTCAGGAAGTGTCGTGTCTTTTCCGTAGGCTGTTACATCCTTGCTGCAGGTGGAGAGCAGAGAGCAGGTAAGTTCACGGTCTGCATGCACACTGAGACATGCCTGCATCGGATTTTGCCGGCACCTGCATAGCTCAAATACATCCCTTTAGTAACTGCTCAAGCTAAGTGCAAAAAAAAAAAACATGGATGCACAGACACACTTGCTGAGAAGGACAAAGAAATGTCTCGGCTCCTTTCAGTTAGAGCTAAAAGCTGACCTTGTGAGGATATCTGTGCTGTGCGCCCCAAGTGTGTGCATCTGTCTGTGTTCACATGACAAGGAGGGCTGTTTAGAAGGAGGGAGGGTGAGAACGAGAACGAGAGAGAGAGAGAGAGAGAGAGAGAGAGCTGAAGGAGAGGGGGAGGGAGAGCACGCATCAACAGCATCATAAAACAGTTCACACATGCGCTACGTGTCAGGCATGGTGAATCAACCAAGATTGTCTATTTGAATAGAAAACCTTCCAAAAAAAATCTTATCCACAAATTAAACAAGTATTACACAAATCCCTCTGGATACTTCCTGAGCTGTGTAAGTAGGACACACAGAAGGTCTACACAGGCAACCCTTAAATGATTGGTCCACATAATTCCACAATGCATAATTCCATAATGCATGGATTATGTGAAATTCCATAATTCCACATAAAGCATTTTAATATTGGGCCTACGTTGATATATAGCAAATTGTACATTCTCAAATTTTATGGCAATCTGATATAGATTTACCAAATAAAAACAGTTAATTCCAATTTACAGTACCTTTCTACAGTGTATACCTAACCTGATTATCTGATCCATGCAGAAATCAGTGCACAGATACCCATAATCCATTTGTCCTTCCTGTCCAACACCTAAAATCCACCCATGGGGACCTTTGTTCCTACAGAGACACACTCACATGAAGCAGCATAACTATCAGGCAGCTCCATAAGTAACAGGATAGGGATGCTAACACACACACACACACACACGCACACAGTAGAGACACATGCACACAGTGTGCTGTGTTTAGCATGATTCATTCAGTGAATGAATGGCATTTGCTAATGTTGCTATATTTGTCTGGCAACGCAAAACAGCTCTAAGCCCAAGCACAATATTCCTTCCAGAAGGATTGAGTGATATAGTCCAACAATGTCAATCTGCCTGCAGCCTACATTTTTAAGACACTGACCTTGTTTTACAGCGTCAGGTCTATTTTATGATGGGAGCACTCATTTCCACAAAACACAGTGCTCAATGGATTTGACATTGAACAAAAACTCAGTTTAAAATGCAGCTTCAAGGTTATTTATAAGAATATTAGGTAAACAATACATGAATTACTTCCTTTCTCTTCAAGCATATGAAATGAGAAGGACTGTATGGTCAGAGCCAAGAAGTGCTCTGTATAACAATAGTCTCCTCTTTCTTGCCATGGTTAGTATTTTAACAGTGTTTGAAAGGTTTTAGTCATTTGGAACATCTGAGCAGTTAAGTTCATTCTTACACTACATATAACTGCATCACTTGATCAGTCAATAGAGTCAGTGATTTTAAAACAGAAGACCTTTTTTCAATGATGTTTGCTGAAGTTCTTCTCACATGGTGGTATCTGTCGATAAAATAACTGTTAGAGAGAACATCCTGGTATTTCTGTGCTGCCTAACCAGAAGAAAAACAAGTAGACAAGAGTGCTACAGTAGTATTTATATTTATTTATCTACCCTTTCTTTATCTATCTACCACTCATGTTATATTCCTACTATCATGCTGCTCTAACAGTAACCGTGGATCTTGTTGGCTTTCTTAGCTAGCTAATGTCAGGTAGCAACAAATAGGTTACAATACTGTTTATGCTGCAAACATTTTAACGTAACGCAGATAACCATCCAACAATTCAGGATAAAAGAGGAGACTCTACTTGCCCAGTCATGTCAAAAAGCTCCTCTTCCTCCACTACACACTTCCATGAAGGTTATTGAAGAGTTTGGATAGTTAACACTTAACACTTCCAGATCTTAATTTTTGATAGGTTAATCTTCACTGTTTCACTCCTCTACACAAAGTAGTTTTTCCAGAATTAAAAATGTTTTCCTCAAAAATAATTGTTATTTTGAGTGTATAGAGTACAATGTGTTAGTAGAGTGAGAGCAAAATTACAGAAACTTTTACTCTTTTCAGAGAGGGACCAAAGGTTATCTGCATAGAGTATACTTTCCTTGAATTTGAGTAAATTTTACTCCGGCAAATTTTCTGTCTACAGGCGTTTATGTACAGTAGCTTATTAATGTTTTTTGGCCATTAGGTTAAGTGAGCACTTAGGCAATTGCCACATTTATAATTAAACTGTAGTCTTCTTCTGAGCATTCTTATGGGTAAATTAATGTTGCAACAATGGAAAGCCCAGAAGGAAACAAGAAGCCAAACTGAAGTTAACAAGCAGCCAAACTGAACAGCAACCACAGTCGTTACGTCAATTAAATCAAACAGTGTTGGGCAAAAAACCAAAAACAGTGTGTATTCTACCCTTTTGATTTCTTTTACGTATTGAAGACTATCTCTGACGTCCCTCTGCGTCAGGGTGAGGTGCATGACAACCTCTGTGTCATCTCAGCAGGAACTTTATCGGGCTGCAGAGGGAATTAGGAGTTCAGAGGTGAAGGATGACTATGAGTCATTTATAAACTTATAGAGCAGCCGGAGCATCCTGGAGATCTGACACGCTATCTGTATCTACTTTCTTTCTTGTTTTGTTGTGAATCTCACTTCTTCTTCTCTCTGTGTCAATGTTTCACACAGGAACACATACTCAATAACATCTATAATGAAGCATGGTGAGGAAAGCAACACTGTTGTGGTGTGCAGAATTGATTATCTGATCTGATGGCAGCTGCACCACATCTCCTCTCCCATGAGCACTCATGCCACTGTTTTATCCTCGAGCAAGTCCCTTACCCCAGCCATCTCTTCAGTATCCTGTCTCAGTTGTGAATCAGCCAAATGGGAGAAATGTGAAATGTAAATGCACTCAGTAAGCAAGTGTCACAAGTTGCTCTCACCCTTAAAGGTTTGGATTTATCACAAGCACAGTGTTGATTACTCACAACCAAAGTCAAAATAACTCCAGCATCATAAATCTAGGCTTATATTGTTGTAACAGCAGCATACATACCGGTCTGTAGCGGGGAATCATCCTAATAGCGGAACTCCTCGTTTATTCCAGAGCTGTAAGGAAGTGAGCTGTAATCGCACAGCTTCACTACATGATGTCGATCAGATCAGATCTGTTGCTGTAAAGCTCTCCCTCATCTACCGGAAACGGTGAGCAGCGCTGAAATGATGGATGAGGGGCAGATTTCCAGTGGCATATGGTCACTGTTTGTTCATGCTGGATCTGGCCATGGTGCTGAAAAAAGCGGAGGGCTCATGAATAAACCCATGAGGCAGAAAGTTAGAGGTTACTGTTGCACGAACCTGCACGCGGTGGAACTCAACTGTATCTGT
This sequence comes from Notoglanidium macrostoma, assembly GCA_030068235.1. NCBI lineage: Eukaryota > Metazoa > Chordata > Actinopteri > Siluriformes > Auchenoglanididae > Notoglanidium > Notoglanidium macrostoma. The sequence goes on from JAQQZR010000012.1 coordinate 9,010,895, forward strand.
GGTGCTGCTTCTGTCTGTGTCTCAGAACTGTAACTGTGAATGAATTGTGCACTGAAAAACACACATAGCATTGCATTTTTTATCTTTGAACACGTACTCTTGCTGATATCCCTGTTCTTTAATATGTCATGCAGCTATTTTTCCACATGGAAAAGCTTATGGCATCACCACCTCTCTTTTAATTTTGCATTTCTCTGATATACCTACGTGCTGCCCTGCATAAGATAGCATACTGCTTACACTATTTGTGTGTTATTGTACTACTGCCGTATTTATGTTTATTAACGCCCCCTCGTGCTGCTTTAACAGTGTATTTTACCTTACAGTCGGTTTTCTTACCTATCTTTGCTTAGCTAACTTCGGGTAGCAATGAATACGCTACAGTAGGGCTATTGTTTACGCCACAAATATTTTAACGCTAATTCCCTTAAATAGTAACAACATGCTTGGTATTTCAATGTTGAAAAAAAACAAGCAAGCAAACCAGAAAACCTTCACACATTAACATTTTATGGAGTGTACGTGCTCTAAGTGGACAGCGTTACAACGTTTAAGCAAAGCCAAATACCTCTGACGCCCTCTAGTGGCTGACTGCAGTACAATTTGTGAAAGGACCCAAGCGCCAAAATATCTATCTTCATTTTCAAATTGCTACAAACAGGGTTTATAATCTTAGATTAGTTTAAATTAGATGAGATTAGATTAGATAGAGTTCTTAACAATAATCTCTCGACCTTATATTTTTATCTATAAATCAAATGTAAAAATAGTAATTTTTACCTGGTATTTTAAAACACTGCTAAATCTGTGAAACCCGAGTAAACCAGTGTAACCCCCACACAGTCCATAATTACCTGAGAAACACAAACAGGGTGAACTAGAGCAAACACTTTACCGAAACACTTGATATTCTAAAATATTTTTTCGTTTTACAGCCATGTCTTGATCCGAAGAAAACTTCTAATACACCTTAAATAAAGTACTTTTCCGGGGTTTTTTTTCTTTTTACAGTAATAGATAGATAGATGGATAGATAGATGGATAGATAGATGGATAGATAGATAGATAGATAGATAGATAGATAGATAGTCAATGCTTATTCAGTTTGAATTTTCAGATATAGTCCAAATTATGCCATGCTGGTTTAATATTAAAACATAAATCTTGAGTGCCCAATAGCTTTCCTCAAGTTGTATGACAGAATTTGGTAGTTTTGTCATTTGCAAAAAACGGTGGTGTAAAAGGCATAGCAAGAGGAAGACGACTAGTTTATAGGCTACATACGTACATACATACAATAATTCATCAAAGGCGACCGCAACCTTTGGAAATATTTAGGAAACTTATTAAGTTACTTATTTAGGAACTGTTAATCCACTGTAATACAATGAACAAATATACACAGAACATGCAGCAAGAATGAATTTCATATTGTCAAGCAGTCAAAAAAGGTGGTTGGTTTTCCTTTTAAAAAGTGCTCACAAAAGGGAACCTAATATAATTCCAAACAACCAAATAGTAAAATAAAAGCTCCATATAGCAGAATTTACATCACATTTTGAAAAAAACAAAAAAACAAAAGCAACAACAACAGCTGGACGTTTTAGCTTGGAACGGAGCATGAAAGCAGTGTTAGTAGATTCATAACTATTCATATTGTATATATATATACACTTATATATACTATACTGTATACAATATACTATATATATATATATATAAATATAGATAGATATATACATAATATATAACTAACTCTCTCTCTCTCTATATATATATATATATATATATATAGCTTTTTGTTTATCGGGCTGTTTCTAATTAGTCACACATGCATACTCGAATGTTAGAGAGCCACCAGGAAACAATTATTTGGAAATAAGTTTTAATACAGACAGCAGGTGGTGCAAATGCCCCCGGTGTCCCTCCCACAACCCCTCCTTCCTGTTCTCCATCTGTGATGGTGTGGCTGTGATAAGGTATTATCAAGATAATTATTAAGGTATGATTAAGCTCAACTAAGATACACTGGTATGCTATCTACCATGCTTTCTACTATGCATATCAGGCATCTAATATGTACATCAGAACTTGTGAAGGATATTTTCTAATGAATAAAAAATTCTAAAAGAACAGGTTCTGATTCAGATCAAACTGGTCTCCAAAAGGTATGGTACTCTATATTAAGTTACTGACACAAGACATAGCAGCATAACTTACACCAAGGACAGAGGATCACATCACATCCACATCACATTCTATGAAATTCTCTGAGGCCTTTTCCAGCTCATTTAATCAGATGTTTCAACATAGATAACAGGCAGATAAACCACAATCACAGGGCATATATCTTTTATTTGCCTTAGAAATACACTTTAGTTTGTGACTTGTTATGGAAAAAAACATCGATTATGTTTCATGCCATGATTTCTTAACGAATGTGTATATATATATATATATATATATATATATATATATATTATTTTTTAATTTATAAGCATTCAGCATGGTTTTACATTTTGAATACATATTACATTTTACAAAATTACTAGGGGTAAAAAAAAAAAAGTTCTGCTAAGGAGGAAGGATTTTCAAAGAATCTCCTGGAGGTTGGATCTTAGAAGAAGGTCCTGCAAAAAATAACAGATAATAGATTACAGTAAATATTAGTCATAAACAAGGAGGAATGTTCACTCTTTTCACAAGTTTTCAGAGAAAAGTGAAGAAAAAAAACAGACCGAGACACTCAAGACGATTCAGGGATAGAAACACTTCAACAGCAAAGCATGTTGCTAAATGAAATGAATTCTCATACATCACATTCCAGCTGATATTCTGATTTTCTAGTCATTATTCCTTCACATAATGGCTAAAAATGGACATTCTTTCCATATTCTTGTATTCTCTTGTGTTAAAGGGAGTAATTAGCAACATGCTGAATAAGGGGTTGAGATCAAACCATCAACACCAACATCTGTATGAGTCATGACATGTAACAGTCCATTTGGACAACATCAATCAGAAGGACTGCTAAAGGTTCTGACTGGGAAACAGAACCATTCTGTTCCATCACTTAGTCTGCAAAGAAAATGAAAAGCTGTGAGTGGATCTTTTAGATCGTGCACACACACCTTACAATTTACAGCACTGACTGAAAGCTTCATTAATAATTTCTGCTTTATAAACAGATCATGAAATCTCAAGCTGAAAATTAGTTGGACGGTACACGTGGTATTCTTTACTGTCTGAGAGACCGTCACATGTACATGATGCATACGCTCACTCTAGTTTGAATGGGGGTCAAAGGGGTTACCCGGGAGTGTGTAGGTGATCAGGGTGTGGTGTGAGGTGTTTTCATCTGTAGCACATAGCCCTGCCTGTAGACAGAGGCACTGCCCTGGAAAACCTTTCTGTTTGCAGTAGAACTGACTGATGCTGCTTTAGGGCTGGACACGTTGCACAGGGGACAGGCACACATTCAGCAAAGACACATCAACACTACAGCCAGCTCACTTTACATCACACAATAAACAGAGCCATGATGCAAATTCAGATTTATCAACAGACATGACTGTGACTGAAATGTTTTAGATTGGCGACATGGAAGACGCTGCAAAGAGGAAAAATTAGATCAACTAATAGAATTTAAAACCTAAATTAGCTCAATGAAGATCTGAAATCTTTTCATCAATCTTCACTGAGCAAATTTAAAATGCTTTTGATCTCATATAGGAATCATTTGTAGGGGCCTCAGAAAGAATAAATAACAAAGCCAGTGTACGTACACTTCATCTTCATATTCCTTTGGTGGAGAGACTGCTATCACAAGGTCAATCCAGTCCTGAGGACACACACACACACACACACACACACACACACAAAACACATGCAATAAACACTTACACTTATTACTGTCACTTCAATATAACTAAAACAATAATTATATCTACTGGGAAAAATGTGATCTAATTTAGGCTACATCCACATTAATGCACGTTAGTTTAAGAACAGCGTTCAGATGAGTGGTTTAGCTCTGTAAAAGAAATAATCTTCATGTATTCGAGAACAACTGAAAATGCAAATTACATGACCATTCACGTACAGTACGTATGCACATGCCGCAATAAACAGGAAGCGGATTGTTTACTCTGCAGTTCGTTGCTTAGTTGCAGATCGTTTGAATAACAGCTGGCCTCCTGCACAAGTTGACAATTGTGGCATTATAAAATGCAGAATTCAACCGCACAACAGGTGCTAGCAAAAACAACAAAATCAACATGGCTTGTAATTCGTTATCCATGTTGCATTCACCACTGGTAGTTAATCACAATCAGGAAGTGAACATGGGTGTCTGGGTCATCATGTCCAAAAGCCCCTGTTTCTGCCTGTCCACCTTCAAACTAAAATGGGTCCAGCGAAATTTCTAAAATGCTTGAAAACTCCAGAGTATTATGGATGCCAGGCACAAATGTAGCAAAATTTTAAAACTAAAACGTATTAGGTGTGGGCTCTGTTTGAAAATAAAAGACATATTAATTAATATCACATGATCCCTTCAAGTAAACTGAGAAGTTTATTGATTTCTTCGTCCCTCAATCTACTCAAATCAATTCCAATTGCAATAAATAGAAAAAAACAAACAAACAGTTTAACAGCAGATATTTGAATAAATTCAATAAACCCATAATCATATGTTTTCATCCGAACTAGAAAAACACAAAAAAATTGACATTTCAAGTAAAACTTCTATTTAAAATATTCAGTCTCAACCTAAATGAACACCAATGAAGGATGTTGGAAAACTATAATAACAATGACTCTTCTTTAACTTGTCACCCATCTGTGTGTGTGTGTGTGAGAGAGAGAGAGAGAGAGAGAGAGAGAGAGAGAGAGAGAGAGATTCATATTTAAAGAATGTAAAAGTCTCTAAAACTGTACTGGTTCCATTGATCGATCAGTGCCGTCCTGCTTTTGATTACTAGTAAACACCATCTACGAAAAATGCCTATTTTTTCATTTGATTTGAAGACATAAACATCCAAATATTCTAAAGTCCAACGTGACTCATCCCTCATCTATGGATAGGTTTACAACACTAGCCTTTGAATCCGTTTGGTAAGTTTACCATAAACACACAGATGGCCTCACAAAACTCCAGACAGGTAACAAAATATCCTTGTGGGTAGCAGCAACAGCAGCTAGTTTGAAGGTTCTCACCCCTCCACTGCTCCAGGCTCGAGCTAGAGAGTTCTGCCCTTCAGTCAGGGTCACATCTGTCAGGATTTTTCCATTTACTGCCATGATCTCATCACCGGCCACCACTCCACCTGAGACAGCCATGCATAAAAATTAGCAATTAGTGACAGCAATGAATAGAGTACATACGTTTAACAAGCTCTGATCATCAGCACGAGGACCTGAAGCCGATCAGCTTACTGCAGTAATGATATTTAAATCATCTCACCATGCTTATCAGCGGAGCCTCCTTCATAAATGGCTGAAACCACAAGTTTTCCTAGGGGAGAGTCTATTCCCCCTTCCACAGCGAGGTCCAGTGGGCCCTCCTGCGCAACAAACGCACAACATACAAAGCCAAGCAGAAAATTATTTCTGTCTCAGAGGGACACCTCACCGAATAGTTTACTGACTTCCTTCTGGTTCATCAACTATTCTCAATAGTCCTTCGACTTTTAAGAGTAATACATGGAAAACTGTAGCCAGACTATGCAACGGCTACCCTTAGTGGAAATCCTAAAACATCCTGGCTACAAATATCATATTACACTCTCTATATTACACATTCGAAAATATGTGGATCATAAGATATGAATCAGAGATTCAACACCCAAGTACTGTTGTACTGTTGGGTAGCAGTGTGTAAATAGTACCACGGCATGTTTACGTTCCTCTCTACTGATAGCGGTCATGAATGCATAATAGTTTCAAAAAGCTACACATCCTTGAAGCTTGTCTAAATGAATGATTGCATCAAGCTGATAAGGATATTAGGTTACCTTCTTAATTCTCAGCAGCCGCACATCTTTTCCTTCTATCTGCTCAGGGGTAAACTGTAATGTGAATACACAAATGGTGTTGACAGGGCATGAACCAGAAGTCACAGCAACAGAACAATGGGATATTGGCTCTTCAGCACAGAAATGGGCTGTAATGAAGTTGGTGTCAAACGGATGCCACACTTTGCTTTTTTAGAAGTGTACATAATCCGACAGCTGGTTAATTTCATGTCTTTCATTATGCTTAGGAGAATGCTTTGATCAGCTTAGCTAAATCTCCTCATTATATTACACAAACGACAGCAACTGCAACAAGTTTCGATTCCATCCATTTTAAATCTTGCTCCCGTAGATTTGAGAAGAATTTGTGCAACATTATTCTAATTTCTTGACATTTCTTCTGTTTATAGTACTGGAGTATTTCAGCAATATTACTCAGTCTAATTCCCAGTCATGCTATTTGCTGCAAAATATTTTCCAATCCAATTATTATAATTATAAAATGAGAAGTGAGGATTTCATGAGACAGTTTAGCATTTTTTCAGGATGCAGAACACGTAAGCTATACAGTACCATCGAATAGGGATCGAAGTTGTCCACATATTTCTGGAAGCCCTGTTCAAATAAATAAGAGAAGAAACAGTTTAGGTCTCTGTGGTTGTCTTATGCCGTGAGAAAATCTGAGGAAAAATCTTAGTATGCAGCACACAATCTAGTGTGCATTGATTTCTGAGAGTTTATATCATGAACACTACAAGTCTGTCTTTCCACTTAATCACTGTTCCTCGCCTGCTACAACTGCACAAATCATCAAGCAGGTAAACACATTTCACCCCAAAGACAACCCCTTAATTTTCCAAATCAGAAATATAATGTGACTTACTATAAACTGAAAACTTTAATACATAGAATGTAATTTATAATAAACAGGAAACTGTGCTTGCGTACGATTAATGTCTCCATTCTATATGTATATGACAAAAATGGAAAATAGGACTGAAGGAATTTGTTTGGTTGGATCACTGGAAGCTTTGTGCTGGGATACGGAACACAAATGGAAACAAGGCAGTGACAAATGTTTGTCAAACAAAGAGTGAATCCTGCAGTCTGCAACATTTACATGTTGTCATAGTGAAGGATTATAACCACTTTATTACACCCACACACACACACTCACACAAACACAGACCTTCAAAAAAGGAAATGATGAAATCTGGAAATTCAGAAATACAGTAACTGAAAAAGAAAACATTATTTCTTTCGCAGTCGTTGTTAGCTCTCGCTAACACTTAGAAAGTATTTAGGACCGTAAGCTTAAATGTGTTTCAAATCTGAGGTGTTTGATAGAATTACATACATAAAAATGCTAATATAAAAATGTAGAATATGATAATTTGCAGGTCCTTTAAAAAAATCCCAATAGACAAACTGATACATCTTTAGGTAAGACCTGTCGCATTAGTGATGTTTTTTTATTCAGCTTTACTTGATATTTCTGTACTTTAGACATATTATTACAGTAAAGAAACTCACTGTCACCATACTGTAGACAGAAAGACACCTGGCTTTAAGATTAGCATCTATTTACAGGATTCAAGAGATAATTTTTAACAAGATAATGGTTTCATAAGAGCCTGGTCCAAGACACAGTGTGAGTGCTGTAATTTATCAGTTGCTCTTTAGCTCTGTGTGCCAAGACAACACAGAGGCTGCACTGTGCAAATGCCATGGCTGGAGGACTTCATCAACCCTAGCGATATGGTGTAGGCACAGCTGTGGTCAGGTAAGAACAACAAAACAAAAGACAAAAGAAGCAAAGAAATCAAGAAAAAGAAAGAAAGAAAGAAAGAGATGAGAAGGAAAGAATCAAAGCACTGTCGGTATAAGACAACCCTTTGTACAAATCTTGAAGCAGATTCCCCAGAACGCAATCTAACTGAACTGATTTAAATAAACTTTATTTGGATTGTGCTTTCAATATGCACTGTCACAAAGTAGATCTAGATGTCTAATTTGAACATTGGCAAGGAGAAACTTCCTGAGGAAAAAAAAAGCTTAAGGGGGAACCAGAATCAAAAGCTAGTACAAGAGAGCTCGTTCTATTCCTATGGAAAATAGAAATAAAAATATATAATAACAATAAATATACAAGAAGAAATAAACTTCTTATAAGTTAGTTTGAGCATATCACGCAGACACCAAAGAGCAGCACACAGAAATCACTCAGAAGAATGGAGAAAGCACCAGTCACTGGTCTTTGATTACTTGTTTCTTCTTGGATTTGAATGACGTGTTGTACACCACCATCCGCTTAAGCATCATTGGTGACTACAATGTAGAACCAGATGCAGAACAGTATTACAAAACAAACATTTCTCTTTAACACATTTCCATTCTCAATTTACCTCAGAGGCAGAACCATAAATAGTTCAAGCTCACTGAGTGGTGAAATATAATAATATTAATAAAATAGCTGGACATGCCAATTTTTTTACTTTCAAATTACATTTGTGATAGCCTCTTAGACAGAAGTTCTTAAACCCAGTACTGTTCCTGCAAAATGTATTGTTTTCTCTGGAACTTATGCATGATCCATGTAATTCACAAACCCATTGTGAAACCCATCAGGTATACTAGCAGCTGGGAAAACATCAAACCATTAAGAGCAATATAGGATCACAACCATAACTGGGAAACTATTACATGTCTGTTTAATTCTATTTCATGGACGTGCCAAGCTAAAACAAAGAGAAGCAGCAGTTAGGTGACTCAAACTGACATTTGCTTGTGAACTAACCACACATATGTGAGAGCTCTAATCCCCAAGGTGGAATAGAGGCAAGACAAAAGTCAGCAGTGTTTTTCTGTGACTTAATAAAAGCATGCTGGAAGGCTTTTTGTGTTTGAGGTGACTGGGTCGGAATTTAGAAAGTCTATCAATCACAGACTTTGGATTGCATGCAAAAAATCATTAACGGCACAACAGGTTTTGATCTCCCGCCCTCCCCCTTCTACTCTCCTGCTTTCCCTCAAGGAAAAAAAATGGTAATTTCAAGATGCTAGCCTCATAAATCAATGCAGTCAAGGGAAGGCACCACCTGCAGACACACTTTTATCACTCATGAATTGCAAAGCAATCTCCACACTAACATCTAGTTAACCAAAAAGAGTTTAGCTAACACCTTGATATTTTCATTAGCATCCACACACCTACTCAGACTTACCGTGGGCTCGGGCCGTAACACGGGTCTGTATGAGGTCTTGGATTGGGGCAGCATGACTGGTTTTGACATGACTGGATTCATTTGTCTCCTCTGATTAGGGGGACTGGGTGCTATTTGCTACAGAATGACCATATGGTAGGAGGCATTAGTGAAAATCACAGTTCAAAGTAATCTGACCTACATAAATCACACTATAAACACAAAATGAATGGGACTATGGGATGAAATGGATGGAGAAAAAGCAAACATGGAGCAGGCCTTTATTAAAAAGAAGAATAGTTGAAGCTCACCAGTGGACTGCTGGAGGTTGATATTCTGCTAACATTAGAGGTGTTTCTCATAACCTAGACCATATTAACAAAATGTCAAATCTAAATTTCAGCACTTAAATTAACACTGGATCCCAGCATACAATACAGGAGTGGACAAATCATAAAGTCATTAGCCCACTCATGGTACATGAGTAAATGGACATGGTAAATATGATTTAATGTGCATTGTGTCTCATCGGAAAAAAACACAAATCACGCTCTCCTTGCATTGCAAGAAAATATATTATTTGAGTTTGACTAGCATCTATATTTTCCCTTGATATCTTTTATCCTTGAGTTTACTGCTTGTTGCACTAGAAGGAGACTTATGTGACAACTTTGGGCTGCTCTTTATTTTGCTCGGTTTTATCAGTTCTCTCTCATGCCTGCATATTCCTCATTCTGTATAGATCAACTGTCATCCCATTCATGCCAATTATTCCACCCAGTAAAAACTGCTCTACCATAAACCATTGTGTATAGCGCTGCAGGCAATGAGATTTACAGTAACACAATTGAGGTGCTGCGCATAATTTTAAACATACACCCCAAATGAAAACGTACTTTCTCTGATTATTGAGCCTACTTGTCCAATGGCAAGCACAAATGAATAACTCAAACATGAAATATGCTTGTCCTGGGTACCAGGAATACTGATTTCTCCACCTCCTAACAGATGAGTTTACCCTAACTCATGCCATTTCAACCTGCAACCTGCAATTCAAACAAACAAGCTCACTCATGTTTACAACCCAGTCAAACAAAGAGTGTTCAATTTGCTCTGTGGAGCTCACTCTTTGGTTTGATTAATTGAACCAGTGTTTGCTACCTGTGCGCTGCCAGGTGCACGGTAGGAGGGTTCATTTGCGCCGTTTGTGCGGTATCCCCCTCGCTGCCTGTAGCCATTGTCCTCCCATTCGTTCCTATGTTCTGAAGGGCTGTGGGGTCGGTTGTAGCTTTGAGGGAATGTTTGGTAATCTAAATGCTGAGGTGGGGGAGGTGGTGGAGGAGGTGGTGGTGGAGGAGGAGGAGGCGGAGGAGGAGGTGGAGGTGGTGGTGGAGGAGGAGGGTGAGAGAAAGATGAAGACCAGGGGGCCTGAGTCTGAGCTCGAGGGGTTGTCAGGGGTTGCCATCCATAAGTGATCGAATCAGGAGGCAGTCTAGACATAAGAATAGAAGGTGGGCGTTGTGGAGCTGGTTGAGAAGGTGGGGGAGGATAGGATGGATTCAGAGGTGGCCTTGGGGATGGAGAAGGGTGGACAGATTTGTGATAGAAGTGAGGTGAAGGTGGGGGAAGAGGTAAAGGTGGTGGCAACTGATTGGAGGTGGGCGGAGTAGGGGCCAGTTTTTTCAGAGGCTGTCTTAGGCTCTGGTCCACCTCATCCAGGTTGATGTCATCCAAGTCAGTAGTGGCAAGCTGAAAACCTCCAGGGAATCTTTTCACGGTAGATACAGGAGATCGAGATGGACTCATCTGCACAAAACAGCTCATCTGGTTAAAAAATCATAACCTCTCCACCTCACAGAAAGCACTGCAATCCCAGGTCAACCTACTCATTAGACTCACACACACAATAACTGCAAAATTCACACAAAACGATCTTGAGATCAACTCAAGCTCTGCAAATCTTCACCCAGTCTGCATTTTTACCTCGGGAGAGTCATTCTCCACAGAGGAAATCTGCTCCAGTCTAGTCTGGCAAAGCCTCTCGACCCAGTACTGCACTTTCTCTGACTCCTCCAGATCCTCCCGCTCGGTCTCTGTTACCTGTCCACACCAGCACATGCTGAGATACAGAAACACCTCAGAGGCCTTAAACAGACCATTCCACTGCCTTCCCTTTGTGCAAGAAATGCTGTTTTTACCTATTACAGTTTCCATAACAGGACTTAGAGACATATAACATCAGGGATAATATAACAACAAAATCAAAGTCTGGGAATTACATTATAATGACACTTGTGTGTAGATTGTACCTCTTGCAAGAGTCGATTAATTTTCATCTGTTTCTCTCGCTCAAGTATCTCTTCCTTTTCCCTGGCCAACTTCAGTTCAAACTCCATCTCTTTCTTGTTCTTTTTCTCTGTTGGAAGTGTGTCTATCTTGGACATCTTCTTCTTCTTCTTCTTTGTCTCTTTTCCTTTCTGAATATTTATAATGATTTTTTTCTATATTATGCAGAAGTTTGTTTTTATGCACGCCATACAAAATAGCATCCACATGCTGTCATCCAAATGCAACAGATACTACATAGGATGTTTTCACAATGACACTACAGAGCATTGACTTTATCGTGGTAATGTAACTACATTTGAAAGATAAGGGACTGTATTACAGACACTGCTCTCCATTCCAAACACGCGGAGTACCTTTCTGAGTGTAGGCAACTTTCCTTCATAGCGGTAAAACCAGTTGCGGGCTATGGGATGAAGATTAAAGAGAGTTAAATAGGAAGTGACGTGTTCCGACAACACAACTTAAATTCAATAGCTTCCAAAATGACCCAACCAAAAAAAGAAAAAAATCGTGAAAGGGCTTGCATCCTTTTATGCATTGTGATGCATAATTAGAAGAGAAAGTGAAGAAAGGGGTTGTCAAAGGAATACTTTTACATGCAGAGATTAATTTCCCTTGAACGGCTCAACTTCACTCACTTCTCCACCCTCTTTTTCTTCGTCTTCATCGGAGTTATTATCGGCAGCTGTATGGGTCAGGAGTGCAAGCCACAGCAGAGAGAGACAGAGACAGACAAAAGGAGAAAAGAGAAAGTGATTGCATTCATAAAAACTGAATGCACATCCAGTGATGTGACAGACAAGTAAAAAAAGGTAAGTAAGGTAAATAGATAAGTAGCTGTCTAGATGACTTATGCTGTGAGCATATTATCATCAGTGAAGACAGGAAGCTTTCAGTAAGATTTCACTCTCTGCATTCATGCATGGTAGCACAGGTGTCAGCATGCTGCAGTGTATCAATGCTATGATCGTACCTGAGCTCCTGGGTTTCAACAGAGGCGGAGAACGTGATGAAGGTGAAGGAGAAGGGACGGGAGATGGACTTTTGGACTTCTCCCTGGCTCCCCAGTCTTCCTCCCAATTTTTATTATGCTTTCTCTCTTCAGCCTCTATCCTAAAACAAATCCATACGCATGAAACAATGGCTTGAATCAGCCTATCTAACTTCTGTTTAAATCCAATGCACAGCAGACATACTTTTCCATTTCCTTTCTGTATCTTTCCTCCTCCTCTGCAGCCTTTTGAGAAATCTCCATCTTTCTCCTGCAAGTGAACAAATAATAATTAAAAGAAAAAAAACAACGGATATGATCACCAACCAAGAGTCTGTCAAAAATGAGGCATGTGCAAATGAAATGCACGCGTCAATGTTCTAAAGCCACAGATGGGTGCTGAATTATTTATACCTCCATTTATTATCTGTTAAATGTGAAATCCTGTGATTATTCTGAAGACTTTAATACATCCATTGTCTAGAAATATTATAATCTTATAATTTATTATAAAGAAACAGATATACAAATCAAAAATTAGACTTGAAAATCTATTTTCTTGTCATATAAGGCAAAGTTCTGGCATCAGTTTTGATGGAGCAGACTGTGTTGGTGTGGGCTGTATAGGTTATATGCGATGATCAAGCTCTCTGACTGACAGGCGCTCTTTCTCCTGCTGCTCTTTGACGATTTTGTTGGTTTCCATTGCTACTCTCTTCTGTTGCATGAGCTCCTGGCGCTCAATCTCTCGCCGAGCTTCTACTGCCAACTTCTCCTCATCTGTCATGAACAACTCTCTGCCCTGAAATAAATCCATATAAAAAACTTACCATAAACATACAGAGTGCACATGCACACAGAGACACTGATTATAAACCTCATCTTTTCAACCCACTATATTTTTGAATATTTTAGTCAGAATTGAAGTTTAAATAAATTGAAGTTAGTGTTTGATTTACTACTTTAACATTAAAGGAAAAAAATACTCGGAAACATTAAATATGCTTATACTGAAATATTTGTGATGTGATTGTGGTGGCAATTTTTTTAGAAACTTTATTAATCCTTGAGGGGAAATTAGGCTCTGCAATTAACCAATCTGAATGCGTGTACGCACACACTCGTGCACACCCTCGCGCGCACACAAGTGGGAAGCAAGGGGAAAGTGTTGTTGAATAAAGTACTAAAATGCTGTTGCCCTGCTCCCTTTAGGTAGATATGAAGCAATTTCTAAATTTCACTGGCACCACTCAGCAGTGTGGGTAATGTAGTTGAACGATAACCAAAGTGAAAACAGACCAACATATTGTTGAAAGAATATATTTTAAACTTAAAATATAATCTCATAATTTCATAAGAAAATTAAACATGGACAACACTGACGATCACGAAGATGTTCATTATTAAAATTAATATGCGAGTCCCTCAGGGTGGACTTTTCCTTTAATGCATGGATTTTAAAGAGTTCATTTCACTTTGTCAAATCCCTTATTTGAATTTCTGTGTTATTTCATATTTCATATTCAGGACACAGGAGGGGGATCATCATCGATCCCAACACTGTATCATACACACTATCAGAAGCAATAAACATCTTTTATGAAATACTTTATAAACTGTATCACAATAACTAAAAAATATAAAAACTTCCAAACATCAACAATCTCAAATAGAGTAAAGGCCAAAGATAAACTGCACCAATAAACCTTGGTGTCCCACTGGTCTTATAACCTTATTACACATCTCAATTTATTGTTCTCAATTGATGCAGGGAATGAAGAAACACACTGACCAGACTTTGTGATCACATTGTCTTCAGATTTAAAAGTCACCAGTGTGCTCGACAAATCCTGGAGTCTTGGGGTAAGAAAACATCTTATCAGACACTTTAATTTCCTGTCCTTGAGAGAAGACTAAGGGAATGACTGTGCAGAATGGATTCCTCTGTGAGTTTGCTCTGTGCTAATGAGCACTGCGGAGAGCTGCAGAAGCCACATGTGAATGAGGTCGACAGAATTACATGAACTTACAGCTCCGGTGAGGACTGTGATAGTCAGACTCCTGCTGCTCTTCAGCACTCGAACTGCCTACAAATACAACACAATATTTTTTTATCAAATCCCCAGTTCTAATAAGTCTATTGGATTAGCACTTGTACAAATTAGAAATGAAAAACAAGCATACATCCACATTCACATGATAGATAAGCTGATGAGCCTTACCTCCTTGTGGTCCACATTAGTGAACTCCACCCCATTGACCTCGACAATCTGGTCACCAACCTACATCCCCCAACCCAATAAACATGTCAGTGTCTCCATTTAGATAATAAATCTATAAAGGTTTGTTAAAGGGGCTTCTGTACAACAAGGAGATTAGATCACCTAATGAGATTAGAATACCTGGAGGCCCACGTCTGCAGACAGAGAGCCAGGCTTTACATTGCTGATGTAGATCCCTGGCTTTTGAGTAGGTCCACTTGAGATACTGGAGCAAACAGCAATAATGAATTTCAGTAGTCATTGGGCTTTATGTGCCATATTGGTTTCAGAAATGTCCGTTAGATCCCAGACCTGTGTAACCCCTTAAATGCAATGTTTCATGCTTTCTCTGCTCTAATGCACTTACAGAATCATTTCAGCATCTTTTTATTAATTACTGTCAATTGAAAATATTTCCCTGTACTCAGAACAAAAGAAACCTGTTTACTCAATTTAGTGTAGGCAATAATAAACACCACAATGTACAGACCAGACGCCATAGCCCTGACGTCTTGTTTTCTATTTCTATCACAAAGCACAGTTTCTAAATTCACAAATTCACATTACAAATTCACACAAAGGTGGCACAAAGCAAAATTAATTGCTACCAGGAAAAAAAAAAAAAAAATGCAACTCATCTGGCTTTTCCACTTAATGAATCTTATTTGCGTATGGTCTGACCACTGCTGTGGCCTGAAAAGCAGAAAAGCATAGTTTTTATTGTTGCAGGTAACCTGTAGATGTGGAGATCTCTACGTTATGTCTTACGTCTCTAAGTGAACTTTACGTAAACAGGTTTTGAGTAACAAGTATGAGATATCCAACAAAAACCAACATATTTCCCCTGTATATAACCAACAAATTTCCCCTCTATCTGAGTCAAAAACACTGGGGTATGCTGAACACACTGGGTTTCACCTGATGCCCATGCCTTTGGTGCCAACCAGACTGAGGAACACTTTTTTCTCCTTGATCTCTTTTCCTCCGATGGAGGCCAGGCCAGCAAGGCTGCTCTTCTTCTCCTGAGAGCAACAATAATAACTGTAACTACATAATGAGGATTAAAGGATATGTAAAGACTGTTGGGCCTTACCCCTGATTCAGACACAAACTGATCCACAAACTGCCATTTTAGAGGTTCATCAGGGGAACTGATAGAGACAATGGAATCATTAATCTCATTACTGAACAATAATTCTCATATTTTTAATTTTATTCAGCATAATCAAACAGTGGCACAATGCTTGTTTTAGTTCTCTTTCCCAGCACAAAATACCTACACTATATGACCAAACGTTTGTGGACATCTGACCATCACACCCATATGTTGTGTGATTCCACCTTTGTGGCAAAAGTATGGGGAACACCCATACGAGTGTGATGGTCAAGTGTTCACATAATTTTGGCAATACAGTGCGCAAGGTGAAAATGCAGCATATTCAATTCAATTCAACCAAACCTTAGAAATTGTCACAAAGCAGCTTTTTTATACTTAGATCCCCAATGAGCAAGCTATAGGAGACTGTGGCAAGAAAACTTTACTGGCAGAGCATGAAGAAGAAACTTTGAAAGAAACTCAAAAGGGAACGTATTATCTTCTAGGTTATACAATGTATGTCCACATGGGGTGGATCATGAAGAAATAAGAGCCTTTTTGCTTATGGTGCTCTCATGGGAAGGCATGGAAAAAATGGTTCTCACTCGAAGATGGACAAAAAAAATGGAACAATCTAAATCATACCACCTTATTTGTGAAAAAAGGGCAGATGGGCACTTATAGCTGCCAGTGGAGCTTATGGATTTGTCATCCTCAATGGATGTGACTGTTGACAGCAGTGTGTGAAAGCTACAGAGTTATTGAGGAGTGAAATAGAATGACTCTAGACTAGTCATCAAAAGCAACACCCACTAACCCAGCATTTCACTTGCTAAAGACATGACTACAGGAAAAAAAGTGTCTGAACATACAAAAAATTACTCTAAGAAGGTTCACCAAATATACATCTGAATACAGCTGATATGCAGGACTTTAACCACATACCCACTGTTTTAGTAACTACCCAGTGTGCTAGAGAACAGAGCCAAAACAACAAAAACTGTCCCTGTCCAATTACTATCTAACAGTAATGAATACAGACTATACTCTCTATTCTGCATTAAAGGTTTAAGACATAATTATTGTAACAGATTCTGATATTATGTAAAATTACCTCTTTACTGGAATCATTCCCACATCTGTAAATGAAACAATGTAAACTGATAAACAATCATCCACCTAATACAGTACAAACTAAACAATATCTCAATCCAAATGCTACATTTAAAGTGCACATATTCCTTGATCTTTCTTTAATGAACTACTAGTGCACAGGATCCTGACTCACGTCTGACTTTAAGTGATACAGTCTTCTTAATCTTGATAAGGCTGATAACCTCTTCATGGATGCATGAGGAAATTGAATAGCCATTGATGCGCACAATCTCATCTCCCACCTGCCAAAACAGCATAATTGCTTTCATGGTGGAGTTTCTTTTTCCTGCTTAGTCATTGAAGTATCTAGCATTTTAAAAATTAAACAGGTTATCAGACTGTCTATCCACATTTTGTATTAAACTGACTTAATTTAGGAGATTTTCATAAATTCTGGCAATTATATTAATGCTTAAGTGATCTTAAGATAACTTTAAATTAAGGTTAAAATTTATATATATATGGTTTATATGCACCATTAGGAAAAAAGGCCCCAAAAAGGAAAGAGTAGAGTAGAGTACAATTGCCAGATTTTATTAACATTTTAATAAAGCATATTTTTAATGAGTACAGGCCAGCATACAAATCAATGTATTTTTCTGTGGGCTTACATTTTTTTCTCTTCTTCTGCATATAAAAATAGAGAATTTGGGCTTACTCATAAATCTCTTCCACAGAGTCATGAATAGTGTATGACCTCCTCAAAACGCTGGAAGTATATGAAATGAGAAAACCACGGAAGGTTTTGCAAAACTGATCCATAACATGGTTTTGTACTCCACCTAGTGGTGAGATGATGCCCCAACATCGATACAATGCAGCTGTGCATTCTGTCTTTGTTCATGCGTCGTATCAAGTTAATGTCTAAAAAGAGCTATACTTTCTATGTGGTTTATATGCTGCACTGTATAAGCCCAGGTGTATAGAATCCTAAATAATGTTTTTCATAGTAATAGCAACTGGATATTTTGGATTAAATGCTAGTGATTAAATGTTTTGAGTTTATCATAAAATTATTAAATACCCATTATAAGACAATTAGTGCTACCATCTCTCTCTCTCTCTCTCTCTCTCTCTCTCTCTCTATTTCTCACTTACCTGCAGGCCCACATTTTCAGCCTGTCCATCCTTTACAATCTGTGAGATGAAGAGTCCACAGCCAAACTCTAGGCCACCTCGTACACTCAGGCCCAAGCCTTCAGGGTGAGTGCGATCCAAACGCACTTCCTTCAGCTTCCTGTATGTACACAGAATTCACATTACCAGAGCCATTAATTTTAAGTATGCACACTAGAATGCTGTTTGAACTAGCTCTCTATGAAACAAGGATGTTCTGACCGCTTGGTCATTTCATGAGTCTTGTATCTGGACTGTATCTTGATAAGATTTTAAAATTAGCAATTACACTTACATTTCAGGTTGGCCAGATTGAAAACTGATATGCTGTATTACTCGTTACTATGCTAATCACCTTATTACATTTGAACACTTCCACTGGAGCATGTGCATCTACTGGAAGGGCTTTCCATTGTCAAATATGTCTTGGATGCATTTACAGTTTAATTTTCTTTTGTGTTTTATGTTAAGTACCAGATATAATCATGATACTTAAGACTCATAAGTCAACCAAGTTTAAATAGTGTCTTTGGGACATATAATACTTAGAGGATCTATTATTTATATTGAAGTAAGATTGGTCTGCTCCAGCAGACATAAACATGTAAACAATGAAGGCGTGGCCAGTGAGCTCAAATTGTAGCTCATTTTCTAGCTGGGGGTGATGACCTCAACTATTCATAGTGTAGCAATGCAAAGACGGACATTTAAACTGTCAGTCAAGCAAGATTAAAATAAATGAACTTTTTATGTTTTGTATACCATTATTAGCGAAATTATGCTATTTCATGATACAATTATACAATAATTTACATTGTTCTTTAAGTACACTGTATAGCCAAAAGTATATAGACACCTGACCATCACACCCATATATGGATCTTTGGCAGAAAAAGCACACAGCTGTATAGAATGCCTTTGCCTGTTGTAGCATTATGATTTCCCTTTCCTGGAAATAAAAGGCTCAAACATGTTCCAGTATAACACTACCCCTGTGCACAATACAAGGTCTAAGCAGACATGGTTTGCCAAGGTTGAAGTGGATGAACTTGAGTGGCCTGCACACAACCCTGACCTGAAAAACTATACATATACAGACACATACATATATGAGTGTGTGTGTGTGTGTGTGTGTGTGTGTGTGTGTGTGTGTGTGTGTGTGTGTGTGTGTGTGTGTGTGTGTGTGAATAAACCTATGTACTCTTAAAAAAATCAATTATTTACTGTCAGTGTATTTCCTGTTCATATATTTTTGTACCAAAACTTCTTTGTCTCAAACATTACGTTGCATCTCAGAGATTAGACTGTACTTTTCAGATAATTGTATTCACTACAGCTGGGAACTGGCAGATTCTACTCTTTTACTGCAGTGTGTCACACTGGATTACACTCCTGGGGTTTATAACCAGCATTCTTCTGACATGGATCACTGGGCCTGAGAGCAAGCAATTACATTACCCCTGCACAAGGACAGAGTGGATCACCCCTCCCTCTCTCTTTCTCGGTTTGTTAGCATTTCATTTGTCTATAATTATTTATTTATGCTGTCTTCTCACCTGGATCTCTTTGGTGTAAGGTTGTCATACTCCACCTGGTGTTTGAGAGGGATAAGAGGCCGGATGGCATCAAACAGGGGCAGACGGTTCGGTTCATTAATAACCAGCTTCAAGTCCCCCACCAGGACAGACAGCTCCATAGACCTAATAAAAAAGCAGAAGGATTAACACTATTCCAGAAACCAAGATCTGAACAGGTTTAAAGACAGCAGAACAAGTCTCAATTAGTGAGCAAACTACACTGATCACATTCTGATATGTAAAAAAGTTACTATTATAAGAATAACAGGATAAATCAGGATTCTTAATGAACGCATACACAGATCTGGTTCAGAAATGTAATTAAATTTAGTATCCTGACCTACTGCTTAAATAATATTCAATCCCATAGTGACAGATTTAAATACAAATTTTAGATTAAAATAAAAAGGTACTATTGGTTTTTAGCTTTTAATACTAATGATCTCAGAAATATGGCTGTATATAATTTTCTAAAAGCAGTAATTCAAGCCATCATGCATTAATAAGTTTATATAAAATATATTTTTTGTCCCCCCCCCCAATCACGAATTATGGCATGAAGTAAGACATGTTAATAATGAATTCCCAAATATTTCACTTGCTGCAGTTCTCCATTTTCTCAAATGACTGTTAAAAATAATGCTTTTTAGATTTAGTGTTCTGCCCTGGTCTATGAAACTTTGATGACCGGTATTTCACTCCTGACTCAAATATCAGCAGCAAAGGGTCTTTTGTGAATGGTTGCATGTGACCAGGTGGAGATTGGAAACTATCAGATCTCCATCCAATAGGACAACCTTCAGCCACTGGTCCAATAGAGCAACCACACAAAGATCAAGTGGAAAAACCTATTTAGTAGTTATTGTTCAGATAAAAAGAAACCCAATATATAATTCAACTCCATGTGACAATGTTATTTTCTTCATTGTTCTACAAGCTTTCATGAATTATTAACTAATAAGAAATAGTTTGCTATAAAAATGTAAAATACTGTTGTCTTATTTTGTTGTACAGCTACATTTGTTTGCATTTTTGCACAAATTTGAAAATTAACATGAGAATACAAACAAGCAAAAATGACTGTTATGCCAAAAGATGTTCAGAGGTTTGAAGCTAGTACAACTGCCAGACCTGGACCATAGAGAAATAACAAAATAATGAAATATTTGTACCCTTGTTGCAAAAAAATTTCAACATTTCATGACATTTCAAGCACTTTCTTTTAGCTATAATGAATGACAGAAAGCCCAAAGAACCACCCAAATAACATTACACACTTACTTATGATACATGCGCAGAACATCATACAGGTAATCCTTTTCTGCCTCATTATCAATCAGCAACTCAACCTGCAAAGAAAAACAACACACAAAATCACTAAAAGCTCCTGTACTAAACAGGCTCACTGAGGGGACCATCATACTCACCTTGTGGTGACTGAATTGCTGTAGAAAGATTTTAAGAAAACGTTTAGGCCAGTCAATGATGCCACACATCTCTCTCAATGAGACACAACGGCAAAGAGAAAGGTTTTTGTCGTTGGATGTGGGAGGTGTGTTTCAGTGACCTGGGGAACTGATGTGACACATGCTATTGTTCTTGGTCAGGTGGAAATAGTTGGGTGCTGATCTGCTCCACTAGGCCTACTCATGCCCCTGCACTCCATGTTCTCACACTGAGCGGCTCATTTTACATGAATGTGTATGGCCAAAGTTACATCACAGCAAATGTTTACATGAGACATATCACAGACCTGAAACCCTTAAAGGTGAGTGATGTCCACATTATAATATTATTACTCTCTCTTGTGTAACATGTCAAATACTGTATAATAGTTTCTTGGTAAAAGGGTCTAACACACAATGTACCATTTTTGTCTCTGAAGGCTGTTAATTTTACAGAATATATTTCTAAGCACACATATTATTATTAATATGATATATATGAGTAGCGCATAAATGGCTAGTGTTCTATTCAGGGAGCCTTTCTGCCCAACACCCGGTGTTCCTGGGATAGGCTCTGAATACAGCACAACCCTGACCAGGATAAAATACTTACTGAAGATGGATGGATGAATGAATGAATAATGTGATGCTTTGGAAACCCTATTTGTCTTTGAGCCATAATGTATGAATATGTTTTCCTGAGCAAAATGTCTTCGACATCAATTATATCCTTTTTAGATCAATCTAACACTGTTATTTAATTAGTACAGATAGAATAGACTATTAGAGTACAGTCGAGTCCAACAGAATCCAGTGTCTCCCAAAAGTCTCCATACATAGAGGAAGTTAACTTTTTTTTTTTTAGCAAAATATAACTATTTACAAAACATCCTCTACATGATTGCCTTTCCTTCATAAACACACACAAAGTCATCTCGCCCACTCATAATGAACTTGTGTGAGCACATCTGGTGTTATGCATGTAATTGAACTTCGAATACATTTCTTTAAATGATCTCTTTGCTGTAGCCATGAGAATGACTTCTGGAAAGAATATATAAAGAATAAAGAACAAAAAATTTGGGACACCCTAACTTGTAGAATAGAATACAATACAATAGAATAGAGTGAGTTGCATATAATAAGATCTACATTGGGTGGTGAGGACAGATGGTGTAATAAATATGTGTTACACAAACCACGTGTGTCCCTTAGCCTGGACTTTGACACCATAAATCAATAAAACTGAAATTCCGAGCATGAATCACTTTTGCACTACAGTCCTCAATGTCCTTCAATAAAATACGGTACAACCAACGAAATCTATGATGGATTCACAACAGCTGACAAAAAGGAGGATCTGCATGCTTTAAACTAAGATAGGAGGCTGTTACTGCAGGTCCCGGCCCTCAGAAAGAGAAATGGTGAAAAAGAAAATGAAGTAATCCTGTCTGCCTCACTGACCATGTCTGACACACCATCTATCCATCTACCCGCCCAACCACCACCACCACCACCATCCCCTCTCCCCCACAGCAGATGGGACATAGATCATTGCACTCACACTGGAAACCCTCTACACACTGCAACTGTTATGAAAATCTAACTACATGTCCATTTTTTATTTAACAAATCAGCTTTAAATGGTTATCTTGAATAGACAGAAATCACAGGACCTTTAGCTTTACAGATTCTGTGACCTATAATTAGCCAATAATTTGTGCACGTGCAGTGTTATATACAGAAAACAGTTTTAAGAGAAAACATTTTACATGTGGCATTCTAAACATTTAATGTTAACGCTTATCATCCAGTTTAAACGTTTAAAACACAAGTGTAAACGATAACCGAGTAATCCTCTGTTGGTAGACTGTTAGAAACTTCAGGTAAAGTAAAGGTGTGTGTACAGGTAACTCAGTTCAAACACACCCTCACAGGTAAGCCAGGGAATATCAACGAAATCAAATACCTTTAATGTTTGAACATGCTTCATATGTTCATATGTGCAATATGGCACAAAACAATATGAACAAATTTCAACAGCGTTTTTCACATTTGATCGCTTATATCAGGTGCGCAGCTAGTCTTCCGCCATTCTTAAAGGACTACCGCTCATTTCCCCGCACCGGATAAACATGACTCTGATATCTGTGGTGAACAAACTAAAACGGAAAAAAATTCTCACTCATTTACCTTATGGCGAAATTCTCGAGCTACTTTCCTCTCCATGTTAAAAGGCCTTTGTCGTTTTCCTCGTTTGTGTGCGTGTGTGTGTGTGTGTGCGCGCGCGCGCGTGTGTCGATGGTTTGAATGACGGAGGGTGTTGCGGCCAGAGGGCGCTTTCTCTTGCGGTTTCACTCCCTGTTGGAGAAAAATGGCACAGAGCTGTCATAAGGGGCGTGGGTAACATGTACTGCTGTAAATTAACAATATTTTTTTCTGTTTTGTTTTGTTTATTATCAGATTTAGATTAGACTATGTAAAGTGTCCACCAGACAATTCCTTATATAATAGTTGTTACTGTAGAGAGTGTATTAACCAATGACTGTCAGATGTTCAGATACAAGTTAGTTCCTATTATCGGTTACGTATGTTATAGCTGATAGCGCGAAAAACAGTCATTCCCTCATCAGGCTCTCTCTCTCTCTCTCTCTCTCTCTCTCTCTCTCTCTCTATCTCAAGACTCAGTTTGTTATTTTACCCAGAAACCACACAGCATAGCCCACTCTGCAACTCCTGTGTCCTGACAACTGGGACTCCTTCCATAAATGGTAAATAAATAGGTATACTAACAGATACGCTATCACATCAACGATTATAAGAAATGCATAGTTAAACAGCACCACGTGAAAAAAAAACTTGTTAATTATTGGGCCCGTATAAGTCCCCGTGCACGAGCTGTTATTATAGAAGCAGTACCACATTTACGAAGAGCGCATTAATATAAACCTTTCGTTCATTTTACAGCCGGAACTATTTTCCTGGCCGAGCGCTTATACAAAATTACATGGCTCGTTTGAATACTCGGTTCTGATTGGTTAGCATTCCAATGTCTGTTAATTCAGATGCAGATTAGGTCAACTGGCTACTCTAAATTGCCCATAGGTGTATGTGTTGGCCCTGTGGTGGACTGGCGCTCGAAGATGCTGGAATTGGCTCCAGCTTCCCCGCGACCCAGATGGATAAAGCGGTATAGATGATGGATAATTTATATTATATTATATTATATTATATTATATTATATTATATTATATTATATTATATTATATTATATTATATTATATTATGTACTGTAGTTTAAACCAAAAGTGAAATCACACTGCAAACGTTTTAATTTTATATTTTTTCCACTGGTATAGAGAGACTTAGCTGAAACATATCCCTCTGATCCAGCAGTACAGAGGGGCATGGCAGATGCAGATTCATTATAAAACAACTACCTATAAAAGATCCATTTAAATAAATGCTGTAGTTTGCCAGATGTTTGTTGTGTTTAAAAGTTGTACAGTAAGTGGTAAGTACTTAAATGTCTGAAACTTGCACATTCACATAAATGCCATACTGAAGTGAGCAAATAAGAAAAACAGGAAAATCACAAATGAATATGAGAATAAGTAACAGTAACTGGAATAATGCTTATAATTTTGACATTAATTCAATACATTTTTTTCAAATTTTTATTCCAAGTTTTTCAAATTTATTAATGTCAGAAATAATTTGATGTTTATTACAAAATACTCTTTTTCTGATTATATTCCATTTCCTCTCTTAATGCAGTAACATCCCTTCACATGTCCCAATACATTATTATAGTTTTAATCACAAAAATGAGCTTGAAAAGAATAATGATGAAGGAGAGGGTAAGGCTAAACATTCTTGGTTCTAAAATGTATTGTGAACCATTGTAGAGCAAATTTGGTATGCAGTGACTGGCCACTGCTGATTTTTTTTAGCCTTATTAAACCAAGGTTAAAGAAATCTAGCAAGATTTGATTCAGCAAGATTTAAGGTAGCTTTTACTAGTATACAGTATATGCATGTATTGTTTTACTAATGCAACCTTTTAATACAAGGTTTCAGATTTTACGGTAATATTTTGAAATGCCAAAGCATGTCTTAGTAGCTGTAATATACTAATGCTACACACTTCTTGTAGCCACAGGGTGGTGCTGCATTCAGACATTTCTCACAAGGCTATTTGCATTTACATTTATTCATTTGGTGGAGTGTATTAGCTGTAATACATATTTTACATTATACATAGTCTATACATGAATGATGGATTAATTGTAAGTGTCATATTTGGGTATTTATTATTTTACCTCTTATGGCATATGTTGAGTGTATTTACATAATTTCAGAGTAAGATTACTGCCAGTGTATGTGATATAAGTGCATCAGTCTTTTTGTTTTTTTTCAAATACACATTGATGTGTGTGTGTATGGTGCCCATTGCTATAAGCAGTTACCAAAGGTACGCAAGTGAGTCTCTGTCTCCCCATTGTGAAGAACCTTCTTCTTGATAAATATTATTATTATACAGATATTATATATCTTTCTCCTGCCTGTGCCCATGTCAGACACAGTATAGTGGATTGCCAGCCTAGCTACAATTTAGTAATGTAGCATTAACTGAGCTATATAAAAAACATAAATAAAAATAACAAAAATAACATGTATGTAGCTTTTTAAAAAATCTTCTTCTTAGTGTTGTTAGCTGCTTTATGAAAGTGTTATTTTAGGTGTAATTTTGCTATTTTTAATCATAAGTAGTTTGAAGCTTAACAGGTTACAATTGTCAAGTAGCTTCCCCAGCATTGGTCAGACTACATGTTCATGATATGGGGCAACTTGTGAGCCTTCTTTCTTGTTGTATTATATCTTGGTCATTACCATTAATCATGAAGCTAATGATCTACTGTCATATCTGGAGATTCCTCTAGGCTGTTAATGACCTACCAGCTGAGCAGCCATGTTTCACTCCAGCCTCAGCAGTACCTGTGGAAGTGTATGGGTCGGCTCCTGCTACCTTGTATATACTGTATATGTTTTAGTTCCTGTTCAACATTTAGGTCATTTCAATTATCAATTCATAATAACATAATGATAATCACAAATGAAAGAGGTTCATTCTCATGAATGTCAAAATGTGTTATCTGAATATTCCCTAAACCCATGAAGAACTTCTGGAGCATATGCCATTGTGTTACTGTATAACACTAACGACTACTGTTAAGTGTCCCCTGTTAACTATCTCACACATTGGCCTGGATTTCACAAAAATATCATTCTAACATTATAACAATGCACATTTAATTTAAAATTCAAGTAGGCAGAAGGATTTATCAAAAATGCAAATAATCTTCAAAAACAGGCTGCTTATGGTTTTTTACATTTCGATCACTAGAATATCAGAATTGTGGTAGAGAACAATAGTATGATTTCACACATATCACACATACTATGATTTCACACTATGCATGATATCACACAAGGTGTGATTTGACAATAGTATAATCTCAATTATTATATTTGTAATACATTTATATATATTGTATATATTTGTAATGTATATTGAAAATGTAGCTTATCTCTTTCTTTCTGAGTGTGCTCTAGCATGTTTCTAACTATTTGGACTATGTAATTATCATAGTTTTTCCACTTTTACAAGACTAAATCCCAAGACCACCCATAGCCTCTCTGTGAGTGTGTGTGAGTGTAACTGTTAGTGCATCACTGAACAATTGTGTTGCAGTGGCAGCCCATTGAACTTGGCTTCACTTTTCAATTTTCATAATACTTTCATACAGAAGTAAATGTGGCGTCCAACACACACATATTGAAGTTGAGGCCTACAGTAAGTGTGTTTGTGTGTTTGTGTGTTTGTGTGTGTGTGTGTGTGTGTGTGTGTGTGTGTGTGTGTGTGTGTGTGTGTGTG
>JAQQZR010000012.1:9048728-9076524 GCA_030068235.1 Notoglanidium macrostoma
TGTGTGTGTGTGTGTGTGTGTGTGTGTGTGTGTGTGTGTGTGTGTGTGTGTGTGTGTGTGTGTGTGTGTGTGAAGCTTTTAGGTCAGTGGTGTTAAAGGTGGTTGGCATGGGGTGTTGAGGCTTTCGCGTGCAATGCCTACATTGGCTGAACTGTGAAGGATTACTGGCAAATGGGGATATCAGGCTGGGTGCATGTGCGTGTGTGAGTTCACTGAGAGGCTTTACAGTGCCTCTGGCTTTCCCTGCAGACTCTATGCTTAACCAGCATTTCTAATTGCCCTCCCAGCACAGGACAGCTCATTGCTACAGGTGCAAGAGAAGTGGAGAACTGTCATACTGTCATAAATATGTATCATTCTATATCTGGCTTGTCAAACATTTCAGTTATACAGCAGGTACCACTGCAATACACATAGAACATGAATAATAGAAATAAGAAAATAAATATGACTGGATCATTGTAGGAATGAGCAGAAGTACAAGTGTTCCTATTAAAGTGGATGGTGAGTGTGTACATATATCAGCCAATCATGTGACAGCAGCACAGTGAATAAAATCTTGCAGGTACAGATAAAGAACTCCAGTTAATGCTCATATCAAATAACAGAATGGGGGGAAATGTGATCTCAGAGACTTTAACTGTGGCATGGCTGATGGTGACAGACAGGCTGGTACGAGTATTTAAAAAAACTGCTGATCTCTTGGGATTTTTATGCCCACTGATCCCTAGAGGTTACACAGAATGGTGTAGAAAAACAAAAAACATCCATCGATTGGTAGTTCTGTGGGCAGAAATGCTTTGTTAATGACAGAGGTTACAGGAGACTAGCCAGACAGGAAGGCTATGTAAAACTCATATTTTTTTAACAATTTATAATGCATAGTAATTATTGCAATGTATAAAATGAAATGCATTTTCATAATAGTTTTCATTATTGGTTTCAGTTTTCATATCTATTATTTATTGTTTACTGCTGTAGGTGTATTAACAACTGCATTGTAGTCTGATATAATAACTGTTTTTGCATTAATTTTACTGTTTATGCATATAGACTGTTATATATACATTATCTGC
Source organism: Notoglanidium macrostoma (assembly GCA_030068235.1). Classification (NCBI taxonomy): domain Eukaryota; kingdom Metazoa; phylum Chordata; class Actinopteri; order Siluriformes; family Auchenoglanididae; genus Notoglanidium; species Notoglanidium macrostoma. Next base: position 9,049,805 of record JAQQZR010000012.1, read on the forward strand.
TTTATATACTGTTTATTTTTCAGTGTTTATCCATATACACAATGTAGGGCTTTATACAAATGTGATGTAAGCAACAATATAAATGATGTAGATTTAACATCATGAGAGCATTTGAGAATGTCTCGTCTTACTTATGGGCTATAAGTACTTTATTTTAATTGATGCTTGTACATATATGCTACAACACATTAAATGGGGTTTGCCAATTCTGGTGAGGTCAAGCAACATACCAAAGGAGAAATTAAACATAATACAGTATAAAATCTGAGTTTATTTATTATAATTATATAATTTTGCATATTTTTTTATTGTAACACAATACACACAATATATATAACCATTTGCTACACTGTTTTGGAAGCATATCTTTTTAACAGCTTCCTACAAATGTTTTGAAACCTGTTACATGGCACAGAATCTTTTTATACATGTATATGCAACAAAATTGGTTTTATATTATTGAGAATGTTGATTCTAAGCTCTTCAGTATCGAATTTTTAGATTCTAGTTTACAACCCCGTTTCCAAAAAAAAGTTGGGACACTGTGTAAATGTAATAAAAAAAAGAAGGCAATTGAAGGCAATGATTTGCAAATCATGTCAAACTAAATTTAATACAGACTTAAATTAGAATAAAGACTTTTCAATGAATAAAGACAATCAAATGTTGAAACTGAGAAATTTAATAGTTTTTTTTGGAAAATATATGCTCATCTGAATTTGATGCCAGTAACAAGTTTCAAAAATGTTAGGACAGGGTCAAAGACTGAAAATGTTATGTAATGTAAAGTAATGTAAACTTTACAATGTAATGTAAAGTTTTCAGAATGTACACCACATCCATCACCCTGACTTCGGGCGAGAGGCGGTGTAAACCCTGTGCAGGTCACCAATCTATCGCAGAGATAAACAACTATTTATACTAACATTCAAACCTATAGGCAATTTAGAGTAGCCAGTTGACCTAATCCGCATGTCTTCCGCAATCCGCAATGTGGGAGGAAACCAGAGCACCCAGAGGAAACTCACACAGGAAGAACATGCAAATTCTACACAGAAAGGTCCCAGTGGCAGATTTGAACCTGGAGCCTCCTTGTTGTGGGGCAACATTGCTTTATTATTATTATTATTATTATTATTATTATTATTATTATTATTATTATTATTATTATTATTATTATAACCATTGCAGAACCACAATTGAAAGGCAAGTAATAATGCAGACAATTCTCTCTCAATGCTTAGCTTGTACCAGGTTAGCACAGTGCAGCTGGCAACTCCCACTGGACACAAGCTAGAAGACAGGGTCAGCTATGTCACCCACATGGTTAATACTCCACCAACATTAATAAAGCCCTTTCAGAAGTCCTGAACATGCAGTGAGACCTGTCAGCACTTATTTGTAGACTGCATGTCTATGGGATCAAGTTGGTGTTATTGTTTATGACTCATAGTTTTGCTTGTGGATATGAATGCATGTGGATTCTTATTGCTTGGAATGTTTAGATAGACTCTCAGGTTGAGCCTGCACACAGATATTATAATGGTGCTGATTTTCTTTTACCTGAAAACTGGAAAGGGCATATTCAGTACTGTTCCCAGATACATGCAGGCTGCTGATGCTGCACAGAGCCCTCTGGTGGACAATTTATATTCTACTCCAGAGTGATGCGTCTGTAAGCTTATGAAGTTCAGAGATTCTGGTGATTTTTTTTTCTTACTGATTACACCAGATTTCTCGAAATACTACACAGAACTATGAAACAGAAATATGACACAACCTCCATATACAATTTTTAGCAATAAAGGTGAGTATGCACACTATTATATTGGCTGGCACATCTACCAGACTAATTTTCCAAAAGGCTATTTAAAAGGATACTGAATATAGCAGGTCATCTTATCCTCTGCCATTTTATACGAGCCACCTATTAAAAAAAAAAAAAAAACAAACAGAGAGAAAGAAAGAAAGAAAGGTCACCTACTCAGTTTTGCATGGATGAATTCCCACTGACACTGAAGACAAGAATAGAGCCATAAACCCATCCATCACATAAATGGGCTAAAGGTGGAGTCTTGCAGAGCCATCAGCCATGTGACCCATGCAGTGACGCACTCAGTGCATTACTCTGGCATCAAGCGTCACACAGGAAAAAGTCTTAAGAATGCTGTGTAGACTACTTTGTATATCCATTAAGTACTATGAATGCTAGATTCAACCATGCATTAAGTCAGAGAAAGGTCAATCACCACAATGGTTAATTAACACTTTCCAGATCTAGCTCTGTTAAAAGAAGAAAGCTGGAAGGGGGAAAATACTCATATTTCATACAGATATAAGCTGAGTTCTATTCTGCAGTGAGAAACTCGCTCTGATCTAATATATCAGTAATCCTCTTTAAGGCTCAAACACATAGGGCATGGCTATCCAGCTTTAAATATCTGCTCCAAATGACCCTCTGACAGACCTATACAATTCCCTATAACAAAAAACTACCAGAAAATGGGGAAAAACCTCACAAGACGGTACCAGTATCATGGTGTGAACAATAAAAGGACCTGAACAAAAACTAAACACTCCATCCCCTTTCATTCATAAAGAATAACAAACCAATTAAGCCTGATGATCAACCATAAATATCAAACAATTGCTAGACCCAGATGGATAGGATTAACTGCTTTAAAGTCATTATGGACACAACCATCACTTAATCTTTCAATTCCCCTTAACCATGCCTTTGTAATACCAGTCCAGGATCACTTTCCATGTTGGACCCAATGTTTGCCAATGGATTTTATTAATGTTTCAGGGGCCCAAAATGAAGGGCCCCACGGTGAGATAAAAGCTAAAGCATGATTCACTTGATTATACACTTCAAACACAGACCAGCCAGACTATCTAGGGATGCTAACGCAGAGAGAATAGGTGGAACTGAGACCTTCTGAGGCCGTGGAAGCATAGCCCTCTGATGCCAAGTCAGCTTTGAAGTCAGGACAGCGTGTGATCTGTGCTGCAATGGCTTTTGAGAAAGAAAAAATCTAGAGTTTTACGAGTGGGTGAAATCTGAGAGCTAGCACAGGGCTTAGTGTTTCCCTTGAGTCTTAATAGGGTTTTGATATCGATTAGATTTGAGGCCATTTAATACTCATGCTGGCTGGCTGTTTAACATCTGCATGGGATAATGAGAGATGGCTGGGAAGTGTTGTGACACTTCAGACATTGGGCATCTGTCCTAAACATAGAAGAGGAGAATGAGAAAGAAAAGTGAATATAAAAGTGAATATCAGAGGAATGCCCTCTGCACAAAAATGATAAATGAATTTGAAGAATAGGTGAATGCTTTAAAGAATCGGTGAATATGTTTTAAGAGAACCAAAGAAAGGACTGGATGGCTTAATACCTCATTCTTGAGGGGTAGAAAGGAAAGAATAGAGTGAAAGTGGGGGGACAAACTGTTAGATATCACACTTGGCCTGTTAGAGCAGGACCTCTAATTCTCCTAACACTGAGCAACTAAAGTGTTTAAGGGATGTAAGAATGGTGGGCATGTGGACTCTAAGAAAAAGTCATATGTCTCAGATATTCAAAAGTGAAAGGTCAGAGTGTGAAGGACTCTCAGTAGGATGCTAATGAGCTACTAATACATGATTACGGGTGAAGCTCCATTTGCTAGAGGATCTCCAGAGGAAGTTAGGAGGGGGAACAGGATCCACACCTTGAATACACTTACCTCTGATTCACAGTGGCTACTGTTGGTTTGGTGGAGGTATTTGATAAGGGGATATATTTGTACTCAGACTATAGACTCCTGATGAGGATCATCACAAAATAGGTGGCATATACACAAATCAAATGTTACTTGCCTATAGGAAATAGATAATCAACATCATCTGAAAATACTAAGGATGTTTTCCTTGTTGGCATTCACTTGCAAAAAGAGGAAGTGAGAGACTGGGTCTCTTGGAGGGACCGGCATGATCCTGTCCATTAATTAATGCGGTTCCTCGAACCAGCACACTGCTTACATGTGGTATGCAAACAACTCGAAAGCCGGCTCTGATTTCAAAGTAAGGTCCTCTGGACCAGCTGTAGACCATGGGACCATTTTCACCAGCTTTTTGAAATGAAAGCTGTGTTGGCCCATCAGAAGACCACTGGAGAGAGAGAGAGAGAGAGACTTATTGCCCAAGAAAAAAAAAAGCACAACCATGTTTGAGAAAGTGCAGATGTTCAACTGGATTTGCTAGTGGCTGCTGACAGTTTTTTGAAATAAAACAACTTGCATCAGCTCCTCAAGTGTGCATGCATGTCTATATTTATGTGTTCATTTATTCAATAGAAACATGAAAAACAATACGACAATTTAAATTTGGAATGGTAATAGGCTGATATACTAAAGAAATATTTTTCTTTATTTACATGCAGGTCAGTATACTTCTAAATTGACAACTGCTTCAAATGAATCCCTCTAAAGTATTTATAATACAGGATTTATTGCTGTTGTTGTCCAGAGGTTTTTCTCACCCTCCTGCTTCAGGGCCAATTAGAGTTTACATTCCACTGCAATCCTTTAATCTGCCTCTCTGATCAAAACACTCCTCTTGACAGGTTCACCAAAGAAAATACACATACAGTTAATCCTGTGGCTCTAAGAGGTCACACCACAACATGTCTCTTTACCAATGAAGGATATTTGCAAAAATAATAAATAAAAACACTCACCTTCTGTAGTAAACATAATCATTATGATTGGATTTGACGTATCATTAGTCTACTATCTGTAATGAGGAAATAAGATGAAAATGTCATGATGAAAAGTCACTTGAGGATTGTACACACAGGAGCCCAATTAGCTGCTTGGAGAATAGTTACTCTCAAGAAGCCCAGCTGTGTAAGAAGCCCTCAGATCTCCATGTGGTAAGGTGTAAGAGTAAGGTTATATATGTACAAGACATCCTGTGTTATACATGTAGTTATGGTCACATGCAATTGCACAAATTTTCCTTTATTTAAACATTGATCTGTCAACAGAACAGCTTTGGAGCGCTGGAAATCTTTCTTCAAGAAAAGAATGAAAATAATAATAATAATCTGGATGTATACTTTATGTAGACCTTATAACGAAGCTGTAGAGCCTCTTTGCTTTTCAGATAGGACCCATAACAGAAGAAAATATTCAAAGGGTCACAGAACAGACGGAGTCAAAGATCAAGTGTAAAAAATCAAAGGTCAAGTATTTAAGTGAAGGACAAAAAAACAAGTATGAGTGCATAAACTGTAGCGTGTCATCCCAGATAATTTGCTTGGTAATTAGTCTTGATGCTAGCATTTGATCTGTAATAAATTAATAAGCCAAACTATTAATGAGGAATAACTGTATAACCTAATAACACAATTTTCTGCAGACGGTAAGAAAGGAATAAAACACAATTATTTATATTTACATTTACTGTAAACTAGTCATCACTTCCATTATGGCAGCTATAAACAGTTGTTCTTTCAGCAGCTTTTTTCCTCTGTCTTGAAGTTAATAAGACAAAAAAACGCAGGTTGTCATGTTACCTAAAAACTCAAAGTGCTCTGTCTTGAAGATTTTCCGGTGGCATAAAGCTTACAAACTTTTATGTTGCAAAGCATTCTCACTGGAAACTCCTTCTACCAATGTTAATTCTCCTTAAATAAATGTCTCCTTCCAGGAAACCTCTCAGTTAATCACAGAAAGCTAGCTAGCATGGATGGATCACATTTTTAAGTTTAGAGCTGTCAGTCACTATCAGAGCTCAACTATACCAGTAAGGCATAAAGTAACAGTAAGCTATTATTTTGTTTAACTTATCACAGTACGCCACAGTCACCACACCAGTTTATTGTATTATCCTTAGGTTTGTGCTTCTAAAATGTTAACATGGCTTTTCTCTGTGCATCCATAAAATCTCATTACATTTCAAGGCACGTATCTTGTATATAGTCTCATTAGTTAATATTAGCTGGCCACCACACTCAGCTTTAGCCCCTGAATTAGCTTGCAGTTTCAGCCAATATAGTTTGTTTACCCAATTGTATATTCATTAGTAAGTTAAGATAACAATCTCAAATGCAGTAAAAGGGTGGCCAACAAAAATGCACATGACTTTGGGCAAATACTCAAAATAAATATTGTTCCAAAATAATCCTAAAATGATTCCTGTAAACAATTTTCCTAAGCTTATCCTGACAATGTATTTTTTATCGGTTAAAATGTTCAAGGCTGCTTGGCAATAGGAAATACATTTAATTTCCTGAACTCAGCCAATGAGCTCTCATATCATATCACTGAGTAAAATTAGATTCCTTATACCGTTTAGCAGGAAACCTTTTTGCCTATAAAAAATTAAAAGTAGAACTAATCAGCTAAAGCATTTTATTATGCATCTTTCAATAAAGCCCAGGGAATATAGGAACATGTTGAAGCGCTAGCATTACACCTATGACACTGGCATACACACACTCACATATCAGCTTACACACTAGCGTGCGACACCCGGCATACGTTACACATGCGTGCACACACCCACACAAAAGCCCCCCTCCGTCCCCCTGCACACACACTTTCCTCTATTATTTCCGTATTCATCACAATTTCACACATCTTTTTCAAACTGGCTGGATAATCCCTGTGTAGTGCAGCTTTGTGGTATGTTGGACGAACAGAATTCCAGTATGGCACACTCAGACTCCAAACCCACTGAGAGGGAGAGTCATACACTCTCAGAGCTCATACCAGTAAAACATTAGTATACACATCTCCAGTAACTATCTATTGTTCTCTTATGGCCACACATTATAACACAACAGTAACTTAAGTAATACAAAAGAAAGTTAATGTAATAATTAGGTTATTAAGTATGTACATAATATAAAGAAATACATGTGTTTTAAGCCATTAAAAGTAGACAAATTGTTTTAAGGTTGTTAACACCCAATTAACTACTGAAACAGGAACTATGCAATGTTATACCTGTACTCTCCTTAATGTGAAAATCTATGATTATACATAAATATGAAATTAGGAAATTCCTCCATGTCTGTAAGTGATCACAATTAAAGACTTCTTATCTGCAGATCTGTGGGCTTTACTTTAAGTTGTTTTGACAAAGATTTTGCTGAGAAATCTCGTGAAATCCAAATAAATCCATATTTCTACAATCTGGACGTAGGTCTGCAATCTTCATACAGTCTCCATTGTCCCACATAGCTACGGGACTAATTAAAAGCTAATAAAGGGGCTTGCAATAACCATAAACACAGGTGTGATTTCAGTATATTTGTATCAATTTGCATTTTTATTTAACAGTGGTATATAGCTAGCTAACATAGAATGTTGGCTTTGTTGCTACAATTAGCACTTTATCCTGTGATCTTCGGCATGAATAGTCTAAATATGTGGAACTTAATTGTGACATCACTAATAAGAAAGTCTCAGATTTCAATACAAAGCATGACTTTTAAACATCCATCCATCCATTATATCTTTATCCATCAGAGTCACAGGGAAGCTGGAGCCAATCCCAGCTGACTTTGGGTGAGAGGCAGGGTACACACTGGAGAGGTCACCAATCTACTGCAGGGCTAACACAAAGATGAACAACCATTCACATTCATATTCACACCTATGAGCAATTTATAGTAGCCAGTTGACCTAATCTGCATGTGTGTGGGAGGAAACCGGAGCCCCGGGAGGAAACCCACCCAGGCATGGAGAGAACATGTAAACTCCACACAGAAACACCCCAGTCAACGGACAGACTAGACCCTTCTTGCTGTGAGGTGACAGCACTAACCACTGCATCACCATGCCCCCGGACTTTTAAAAAGTGTTAACAAATTTGAACCAAACATTTGTATAACTGGAAATAGCCATCAAAGAGGCTTAACCATAAAAATAAAAAAAATCTTTCTAGGGCTACTTGGCAGACTTTTAAATGATCACTCTGAATTTGTGTTTAAATGTGTTTATCTTGCTTAGTGTGCATATTCTGTGGATAAAAGTACCACATCACCCTTCACTCTGAGATATGAACGGTTGAGTTGCTAGTGAACTGAATTATTTTTATTTTTTTCTTTATGGAACTGAGAAAGTCTCTTTCTAAAAATGTGGCTTTTGCACTTTGTTACCAAATTTGATCTAAGTATCAATCTGTATTATTGGAATCAGCCATCCAAGAAGACTTAATCATAAAAATGTTTTATTTCAAATGTATTTTAACAGTTGGAAGACTTTTACATTATCTGTTTGGTTTTTGTTTAATAATTTTGATTCATGTTTGAATAAATTCAAATTATACTCTGTTTAACAGAATGATTTCTTGTATTCTGCTATGCTCAGTTTCAGTATGAGGGAATACAAATGACTAAGAGAATGACTGTGCTGTTATAGTCATGATGTATAATATGTCAGCATGAATGAACCTTGACTCAAAAGCTGAGCATAGATTCAGTGAGCGTGCACGCAGCCAGCGCTGTACTGTTGCCTGACTGAATGTCTCATGAACTCCTCACCTTCTAAAATTACAGCGATGACCCTATAGTAAAAACACAAATTTGTCTGATACTTTTGACATAAATAAAAAAGGATCTAGAGTTCGGAGCATCAGTGCGTCTTTAAAATGTGTGAACAGCATTGTCTGTAATCTAAGGGTAAAAATCCTTGTTGCCTGTCATCGACAGTGGCCATGACTGTTCTCATACTTTGTGCATAGTGTCATCGCTTGTTAAAGTGCGAATTACCTCACTTGATTTTGCACGGTGAGGAAACTGGCTTGTTCAACAGAGACATTCTTTCCAGTTTAGTTCTCAAATCGTAATGAGGCCACCCTCAGAGGGCCAAACATGACTCCAACTGGCACTGCTGTGTTTGCAAAGATCTGCTTTCATAGTTTTCTATTGTTTATTCAGGGGAACCCAAATTTATCTCCTAGTCTCTATTTTACACCCAGGCACACACAATGTACTTACATTTGTAGGCAGACACCCCGACTATAAGAGGTGCCACATGCAGGATATTCTTAACATATTAACCTCTGTATCATGGTTTATACCTAGTCCATTTCAAATATTTGTGATTTGAATGGTGACATTCTTTGCTTATTTAGGCTCATATATTAAGGCTTTGCATTTTTCATTAAATATGTTGTTGCTTGTCTACTAAGATGTCATTCTTCCAATTTAATGAATAGAAATACATAGGGATTAAAGGCTAATTGTTGCAATATCAATGTTACAATGACTAATATCTGACTGAAATGTGTCATAATAGCATGTCTAGTCTGTAAATCGGCTTACTTTGAGACAATGTCTGTTGTTAAAAGCGCTATACAAATAAAAAATTACTGAAAGAGTAAGTATGCTTGGTTTTCTGGATAGTGAGTCAAAATATGACAAATACGTTATACCCATTTATAACACCTTTCACTGAGCTAAATGATGAGAAATTACAGAAATTACAGTGGGGATGAAAAGTAACTAAAGTGGGGTCAAGTTTTCACTTACATAGTTATTACCCACATTAGGCTATTACATATAGTTGATTTATTAAATGCAAATTCAAATGATTCTAAATGTTAATGAGATAATCTGTGACTATACATAGATGAATTGATGTAAATTAATTGATCTTTCTAACTATATAACAATGATTCTTGATGTTTATTCAGCCATGCTCATACCCAAAACATTTTCATGAGATAAGATACGATGTCAGGAGTCAGGGGTCATGAGCAGGGTGTACACCATTAAACTGCAGTTAACAGTTCATACAGAGAGAGCTTGTGTCAGGTAGGGTGTGTTTTGGAAGAGTCATTATTTATGAAAGGGCCACAGTTGCTGCTGTAGGCTTCTGGGTAGCTGGGGAATATAAAAAAGTTGGTCATCTGGTCAAGGGCTGAAGGGAGTGTGCGGTGAACAGGTGGGGCAGGAGATTGTGGGACAACCCACACCTGCCCTGCCTGTCAATCAACAGAAAGGGAGAGAGCGAAACACAGAGAGAGATCCGATCCAAGTATGTCTCATGAGGTGAAGTGAATACAGCGTCATAGTACGTTTCAGGCCTATGGTGACATTGTAGCCTAAACCATATCTTCTTCCCTGAAGATCTGTCTCATCATGACATGGACTGAAACCGAAACCTTAATCTATTTTTATAGCCTGCTCTGTCTGCTCTAGCTGCTAACTTATAGGGAGGCAGAAAAATATTATAATTTTATCGTATTATATACCTATTTAAATGTCTGGTTGTCTTCATGATGGTGATGATGGAAATAGCAAGAAAAAAGCTCAGCTGACACAAGTATATGAGGTCATCATACCACATCTAATATTTACAGTTCTCAGTCAATACAGTTGCTGAATCAGTTCCCAGACACTGTGTCTACTGCATTAAATCTGCATTAATACTGTATCAGCAAAAGACAGTAAAGCATAGCTTATTTGACTATATTATCTACTAATAATAGTCAAACTACTCATATAATATTTTAACAACACCAATCATGACCTTTAGTTGAACATCCATTAGCAATAATGCTTTCCAAAACATACTTCTTGAAAACAGTACAATCCAAATGAACTGCTGACTCCAGAATCCAGGCCATTCTAAATCAGAGGCCAAACACAGACTCTCAGGCCTTTCCTCCTCTCTCTCATCCTACTCCAAGTGTAATCTTCAATATTCTATCCATACATCCATGGTTTTGTGAAAACTGGCGTCCTCTCATGCTGTAGACCAGGGTGTGTCATCCCCAGTGGGGTAGCTGCCCCGACTCCGACTCTTATACAGAGCCTGGACCAGTCGGCTGGGCCAATGTGCTGGGCAAGCAGCAGGTGCAGCTTAGGGAATGGTCTTCTACATCGGGTATGATGGGCAGCTCAACTGTCTCACAGAATGGACACACATACAGCCTCACACACACTGACAAACTGACTCAGACACACATATAGGACATATTGCATGCTGACATGAAGATAGAAATGCAAGTAGGCTGGTACGGAACCATAATGCTATACAGACTATAAAAAGGAAATATATCGTGGTTTTTATAATAATATTATCATAATATTATTATGTCAATATAATACTCAAAAAGTATCCATAAGCATTAAAGTTCTCAGTAGATGACTATCTGGGTTAGAATTATCTGCAGTACTAGGAGAAGGTATTTGTCAGGCCTCTAGAAGGCACTGTTTTCTCTACAGGCCAAGTGCTCTCCTGTGAGCGTGTGTTTTGAAGGCCATGAGGGACTTTGGGATTCTCCAGTTGCAGGCAGTCAGACTGGCTGGCACCCCAAAAGTAGCTTCTTCATCCCAGAGACAGCTGTTGTCTCCGTGACGACACAAGTGGCCAATGAGGACCAGTGCTGTGCTGAAGGGGGGGAGCTTTGCTGTGCTGAACACGATCAAGTGGCCGAGAACTGGAAGGCCCAGTTGGCTTTGAACAGTAAACACCATTCCAGGATCTGCAGCAGGACAAGCCAGAGCATGGCCTCATGTCACTCATATACATCCTAGCACTTCCTTAATTTCTGTGAATGTTACATGGCACACTCATTGTCATCATGTCATCGAGACATGCTGAAGCAGTGTGTCAGTCCATTGCAGGTCTCTTTCCTTCTTCCTTCCTATCTCTTTCTTAAATTTCTTAAACAAGCTTTGGGCTAAAATATTAAAATAGGAAACACATGGCTTAAAACCAGGAAGTCAATATTAGGATTGTTTACAGAACAAGAAAGCATCTGATCATTAAACCTAAGGTATAGTACATTGTGAAAACATAACATATTATGAACAGCAGCTTGGAGACCCTGGTCTTGGTCTTTGCCAGGTGACTAGTGGAAAAATTACAAGAAAACTTTTCCAGTTTATAAAGTCCCAAGTCAATCCTAAGCATGTTCTCGCTAGTCTATTCGCTTATATTTACACAGAGCATGCAGGATGTTTATAGTGTTTTACAGTTTGTGATATTTGCCGTATATTGGAAAACACGGTTTCATGGTTATCTATATAAAACTTGCAAATAAATCAACATTTCACAGATCTGTAACTGAATATAGGATTTGGAGAAACAGTGACACAGTATTTATTTTTTCCAGCAGGTACATGAGCACAAAAGCCAGTCTGCAGCAATCAGACACAGACAACATTATTTCAGTTGCAGCTTAAGCATAATTTGTTGGTTAATGCAGGCATTTTTGTTATTTTTGCTGGGCAAACCCGAACTATTCTCCATTTGTCCTCTGTTGCTATTTTTGTGGTCATAAATTAATGCACTGTGCTGACATGAGTGGAGTGGTGCAAAAGGGGGTGTGGCATTAAAAATTTGGAGACTGAAATTTTCAAATCCATTTTCATCCAAAATTGCCCAAACGCAGGGATAAAAAGATCTTTTCCTGACTTGTGTGCAGCACTATAAATCCTGTCCCATTTAGTGTATGTTCACAATTTGTGTTCCTTTACTTCAACATAAATAGACTATTTAATCCAAATACTGACTAAATACACTGTAAACAATTTCTACAATTTCAGTTATACAGAATTACAGTATTTCTGTATTAGTATTTAGTAATTTTTCATTTCTGTAATAAAATACTTTGTCCCCACCAGAATTCCAACCGGATGCTTTAAATGTTTGTTTTGTATTTTGTCACAGTATCAAAGAATAATACTTTTAATAAAGAAGTAAAATATAGGATACAGCATCATTAACTAACCACCAAAAGCATTTACCTGAGTAGAAAAGGAATCTCATCTGGCTAATTTTACCCATTTTTTCATTTCTTCCATTTCTTTGTCAAATGTGAAAAGGGTTGGTTATGAATGAATACATCCAATCAATAAAATGTCTAGTTAGGTATACTGTTTGGTTTGGTTTGGTTAGGAATTTTACCTTCACCACTGATTAGTTTGTTCTTCATATTGCTTATGGATAAAATAAGAATCCATGTTGTATGTAGTTAGCAATCAGGTGAAGTAGCCTTTTTATGTTGGAGAGGGGTGACCATTAACAAAACTGGGTGTTGATGGAAAGATATGCAGCTGGAAAGAAAAGTAAATGTCTTATGGTAGCATATGCATATTTTTGTACTAAAATGTATCCTGCATCAGCTGAAAATACCCTGAAAATAGTAACAAAAAAGGTGGTTTGCATTCCAACCAAAATAAATAATCAGAAAAGCAATTAGTAAATTGCGCTTTGAGCAGTACAAAACCGGAGCCAAGAATTATACTGAGGATATTGTGGATTGTGCAAGTATTTTCTAGAAAGTTCCCAACACTTGCTCTCTAAAAATACAGCAAATGTATAATTAATTGTGTAAATCTTTCATGTGACCATGAAGAGAATATGTATAAATTTCTGTGTTCATTTTTAGGATGGACTTCTTCAGTACGTCCTATTTCATATCACATGCTTAATATTGTTCCCAAAGTATAGAGTAGTTTTCTTGGTGTGGTTCCTATAGTTTCTTAAGTGCTTTTATTTTTTACAGGCTAGTATTAAATTGTGAAGAACCTCACTTCCCAGGGTATATCTTGTATGAATATTTATTTAATTTGTTAAACTATAAGGCAAAGTAATACCTTAAGGACAATGTCTGAAACCATTTCACCAGTACACATACACACACAAGTTGCACCTGCCTAAACGATAACAATAAGGGCAGAGTTCTCCCGCCCTGAGCAGGCCTGATCTACTCCACAGACGCTGTAGAACCTTGGACTCTTACCCTTAGTGCAGCCTCATGATCCCAGCACCCCTCTCTCTCTCTCTCGCTCTCTCTCTCTCTCTTTTCCTCTGGCACTCATTGCTCTATTGTTTAAGATGGAGAAGCGCAGCGCTCCCTCTGATTCCCGTGACTATAACAGCAGCTGGACATGGCCCGCTGCTGCTAAACCTTCCATAAATCTTCTGAGCCTCCGGTCCATCCAACTCTGACTGTACAGTATAAATGAACAGCTTATGTAAAAGATGCCTAATGATATATGTGATACCAAACAATATATTTTTTCCTGAAAGGTCAACATTTTAACACATGTTGTATCTCCTTTGATTTTACTTAATAGGCTTATAGAAATATTGTCAAACAAAGCAATGCCAGCATGTTATTACTTGCATCCTCATAAATATAATAGATTAATAATACTCTGATATTGATGCAGTGTACATTGCAATATGATTAATAACTGTATTTACACGTGAGGCAGCCAAGAAAATGATTTCCCTCAACGATGATCTAACTGTCGCATGCCCTCTTCCCAGGCCCTAAAAATGGCTGATTGGGGTTATTTGAAGATCTGCTCAAGGGGGAGGTGTGGGAAACTCCTCCTAATGTCAGAATCAGGTGGAGGCTCTTTAATGACACCAGCATGAGCAGCAGTTAGCAATAGAGAGCTGGCACATGCAGCGTCAGGGGAAGGAAAAGCCACTGATTGGCCATGTGACAGGAACCAGAGAGCATGACATTTGTCCCCCATTTACTTCAGGAGGAAGTGACCTGCCACCTCTTGCGCACCCACACAAGCAGTTGCTTTGAGTGTGAGTCGTCTTAACTAACTTCTTTGACATAGAAACTGGCAATGATGATCTGTGTGAATGGGAAGGCTTTTGATGTTTGCAGAACATTTGTGGAAACTGTGAACTTGCTTTGTTGATTTCAGATGTTAAGCATGATTCTGGATGTCTTGGAATAGATCATACATTTCAGAGAATTAGAAATAATTAAATCATTTAAAATACTTAAATAATCAAACACAACTTTAATTCCTTATTAAATTGAAAAATCGAGTTTACAAAAATCCAAGCATCATCAGTTGGCAATTGTTGGCTAAATCCACAGTTGGCAAAATGAGGCAAAAGCTAGCTAGTTTTCACCATCCTTCTAATGACTAGTATATCAATTTCTTAGTTCTGGAGCGACTGTAAACTATATGCCCTGAATATGCTACAAAAGTGCCCATCTGTATTGCAGCAATGAATTTGTTGATACATTTTAGAAGCTGAATCACGATTCCATTTGTGGGAGGTCACAGTGGCCCCCTGCTCTCTGTATGTGTGTCTGATGATGTGTGCAATTAAACCACTGTCAGTGCTGACAGCCTATGACAGAGTCTGTCACTATGAGTTGGATATGGAGGTTTTAGGGAACAGGAATATACAGAAGTGTGCTTTAGACAGTCCATCTGGTCCTTCTCCAACATCACACAGAGTGCTGGGCGAAACTGGGGCTCCATTAAGGAAGCTGGACTAGGAAACTCAATACTAATGATTCAGGAAGAGAGGGCCTTATGAGGAGCTTTAGGCCAACATGCACAATTATACTCAAATAAATGATAAACATAGAGAAAAGGTTGAGAAAGGACAAATTCCACTCTTTGTCTCCACACACATATTTTGCTTTTTGGTTTATTGAGGCACTACTAGTATTAGCAAATACACTACTGTGCATTAATTGACCTTGAGCAGGACTTTTCCATTTAATCACTATTACTAATTATATCACTACTAGGACTTTCTGGAAAAAGGCATTTGTCCTGTTCTTGCAGACTTAGTACTGAGATGGCTTGTCCTTAAACTACATTGAAGGTTACAGTTGGCATGCCAAAGCTGTGGCTGTGACCAGCTGAAGGGCAGAAGTGTGCAGTGAATGCTTTGTTCTTCTGTTTTGGCAAAGGTCACTTAATGTTGTAAATTTATTGGACAGTTGATAGCTACTTGCATGAAGAGTCATTACTTACAACATACTCAGGTTGTCCAGCTGCCACTGTAACATTTCACAAAGCTGATTTAATGCTTTGAATATAAGGCCTTAGGTCTGGCCATGCGCATTCTTCGCCTCTATTTAAAAATCACTCTAAAGAGTGTCATCTACACAACTATAAAGAGGGTTTAAATGTTAATGTTAATCCTGCAAATGCAACCATGCGAACTGATCTATATGTGCTTTTAACTGAGTGGTTTCCTTAAATACTGTGTGCATATGAAGACAGCATCCACATTAGCCCAGAACTTGGAGACAAGCTGAGAGAAATCTTCCAAAGCAAAATACTCCATGCCACCCATCCAGTTTCCAGTCTATTTCTAAAGATACAACAGCTTTATTCTTGAAAGAGGATATAATTTTATAGTGATACATACAGGACTTATCTGTATAATCCTTTGGGTAATAAGGACAGTAACTGTTGATTTTAATTTGGGGAGAATAAAAACATAGCATGATCCATGACAGCTGAAACAGCACCATCACTGACAATGATATGAGTATCATGAAGTTGTTATCAGGCTCATGCTGCTCTCACTCCAATGGCATTACAGCTTAATCACAAGCAGACACTGAGTTTCCCACCATTTTATTACTGGCTTTTGGGATTATTATAAAGAAAAGTACTACTGTAGTCTAAAAATATGTTTCTAGTTTTACAATTATGAATTGAGACCTTACTTTACTATATTAGAGTTAAACACGTACATTTTCTATTAAGGAAATGCACTCTGTACTCTCACTGGCCAAAGTACAGTTGGTTCAGGTTTATCAGTCCCTCACTATCCCCATATCAGTGGTTTGCAAACTTCCTAGTCAGAGAGTCATTTGTCAGTATTAGCATGGATCATGTCAAGACCCAGTCACAGACATAAGGTTAGGGCACAGCAGTTGAGTAAATAGTGACCATGATCATCCTGCCGTATCCATTTTCATGCTTAAGACTTGGTACGACTACACTTACCTAAAGATAAACATTCATAACAGTGAGACACGGTAAAGAGCATAGCAGCAGCCAGACACTCAGGTATCAGAACCCCTCCTAGAGGGAAATGGTTTTTATTTACACCCACATTTTAGGTAGTAGGCCTACCGGTCATCAGTGCTCCAACATTTAAGCAATATTTTCAGAAATTCATAAACAGGAAGATGAAGATCTGTTAAACTCAATGCAGCTATTAAACATCTCATTCTTTTACTTGATAACCACAAACCTGAAGTCTGGTGATGCTATATTACTGGCTAGTAGATTACATGGATTTTCATCCAGATCTTGGTCCTGACAGGATGACTGACCCTTCACTTCATCTCTGCCATCACTCTGAATGGTCTTCCGTGGCCACTGATATCTCTGTTTTGTGAGGACTGGGGACTCTGTTGTTATTTTAGTGCATCGCTATCAATCAAGCACTTGAATATCAGAGTTGACTTGATCCCAGTTGCTTGCCTGAGTAATGTGAAGCCAGGTTAATTTGAATCCCTCCTTTTTTGAGTCAACTGGAAACACCCAGACCGTATTTAGATCAGACCAAGCACTTATGTATAACAAAAAAAAATTACACTGAATGCACAAACATTAATTTGCACATATAAAGCCTTGGTGATTTACCCACAATAATATTCTGTTCCACTACCAATGCTGCATTTCTGTGAAGTTTGATGAAACCTTCAGTGATTCTGGGGGTATAGTTATGTCCATTCACATTAAAAAGCCTGCTTCGACAGATCAATACAGACCCCTAACCACGAAGATGCATCAAAATCCTGTGCCAAAGCAATACGGGCTTGGACCGCATCATACGGAAACAGACCCCTGGGACCTATTTATAACGTGTCCTCTACCTCCGAAGGTAACTTTTCTTTCACACTTTCCTTCCAAGCGTTAAAAGAGTCCTGCTTAAAAATGGAATAGCCATATGTAGCAGGCTGGCAGTGTAAATGGTGTTTTCATCAGGTTCTACTGCATTTTGCCCTCCTGTGTCTAGCCGCTCAGGGCCAAGGGCAGCCCTGCCGTTGACAGTTAATAGGATCTTTGGCTTTTTTGTTTTGAGCTAGACTGACTCAGATTGATGTCCTGGAGAAAGTCACTGGTTAATTAGAGAGAAGGCTGTGTAATGTCATGGTTCTCGTCATGCCCAGGGGACAACTGAGAATGAGGGGTCTAAAGTTGAGGGAAAGGTTGAGGGGTGTAGTGTTCTGGGTTTGCTTCTTCGGAAGGTCTTATTAGCAGATTAAGTATATGTCCAGTATAAAACTAGAACAACGGCTTAATGCAGAATTGATTCACTTTTTAAAAGCTCTTAAATTCACTATATTGCTTTGTAGAGGTCAGTGTTTCAGAAGCAATAAAATGAAAAACTGCTTCAAGAAATAACTGATGGTGATGTGTTTTATAATTATATGTATTTTATTATTAAATGTATTAACACAGAACAAATAAATTTGACTAAACATCTACAGTATACAGTGTACAACTAATCCCAATTTGGTTTAGCATTTTTTTTCTAAATTTAATTCCTTAAAATTTCAGGACATATCGAAGGCCAGACTCACATTCCTCACCCCTCAGACCTACAGAACTTTCCCCATTTGTTTTCTTTAATAGCATAGTTATGGAATAACATTCTTTATTAATTAACTATATAATAAAGTAACAAGCAGGAATACAGAAAGAAAACACATCAATCGCAAATGGATATCAAATTTTCTCTTTAAGACTGCTAACTATCTGTTCCAATTTATAGCACTGTAATGGAATCAGAGGTAAAGATCAGGAAATGTACATAATCCATTGCAGACATCCACATGCTATACAACAGAAATTGATGATTATGGGGACTGATGATTAATTATTAAACAAACTGCTAATATTTGACACTGAATGCTTTACTGCAAACAGGTGTAAGATCATACGCAGTGATGTACAGTAGCCCATGTATTGTAGCACTATTAACTAACTTGTAACTGGACATGTGGCTGATGAATCCATATAAAGCAGAACAGAGCACCAAGCAGAAGCTATCAGGGAGACTGGCCTTTCCTGGTGGGAGATCCACCCAGAGGTCCAGCTCTTGGCTGCAGCCTCCTGGTAACTGAACCTGTGCGCAGTTGGACAACACAGCGTGATAATTGGGGAATTACAGCTGTTAGTCACACAAAATACATTGCAGTTGTGGGTCAGGGACCTGGAGGTCGAGACACAGGAAGCAAAAGTGTAATTTAGAGGCAAAGAGTGCCAATTTCAGCTCTTCCACCCCCCAGAAAGTCCACCTGTTCAGTAGACCTGTAATATGCAAAGACCAACATAGTTAAAATATAATTAGTAATTATTCATTTTCTACAGTTATGACAGATGATCTCTTACACCATTTATAGTGATACTGACTTTGAGTGAGTATTAAGTTGTCAAGCAAGCATTGTGTCAGACATTTTAATCTTGATTACAAATGATGTCTTATAATCTCAGCACAAAGCTTTGCAGTTTTGAGAAGAATTTATATTAAACATTAAACTAATGACTATTTATGATATTCAAATAAATATCTGTAAAATTATTAAGTGGAAAATCTCTAAGCAAATACAAATTATTAGCTTCATGTCTGGCTGCATCACACCACCCTTTTGTTGATGATTTTCCAATGTCCAGTTGCATTTTATTCCTTACTTATACTCATTAGTATATCATAGCCTCCATATAAGGTGTTATTAAAAAAGCAATACAGGTAAATATAATCAATCAGACCATAACAGTTGAATATCACAATGCAGACATTAAAATATAAGGATTAAAACAAGATGGGGGATGCTGTTATAGGAAAATAATCATGACAGGGTGGTGTGATGCAGTCGGATATGAAGCAGAGTTAGTCTTACTGCCACAAAGTTTATTACTTTCACACATTATAGTACATTCCGAGTGCTTCATTCTTCATATACCACAACATTTTTTATGAATTACAAGTTTTTATTTATTCAAATAATAACATGTCATGATTTATCTGTTTATGTATAATGTTGTGGAACATCAACAAATAAATAAACCTCTTAACATATAAACAATTATGAATGGCTTTATTCCATTTTTGTGGTCTGTCCACCATGCAAGCTGATACTTCTAGAAACTACAACATATTAAAGGGAGCATATTAATATAAAAGGTAAATGCCAGCCATGCTGTTATCAAAAAAATGAATCAACATCTTCTGACCAATCAGAATAGACAATTCCAAGCCATAGTAAATCTGGACTGCATTACGTGATTTGTGCCTAGTATGTGTTTTGCAGATGGTCAGTCAGTGGTCAGGCCACCTGCTTACTTTTCCTGTTTCAGGATAACCCGCCTAGGAAGGTCACCATGCCTTCCAATGAGAAACAATGTACAATACACTCCAGGTCAAGGGTGAAGTGAAGAGGCCTACACATATAGGTGATCACTGAATAATATCAATATTGAACAGACTACTCAATCACCTAGATACAGTATTTTCCTGTGAATATACAATATTTACCTTGCTGCATGAATTATGCCATGTAAAGCAACTCTACAGAAGGAGAAACCCCTTAGATCATCTGGAAAGCACATCTAACGCCACCTTATTGAAGCCCCCCAGACCTCTCCTTGTACCCCCTGTAGAGCCTGGGTAGAGTGGGGACAGTCCAGTGTGATTAACACCCAGGCGGGAACAGCATGTCAGTACATGTCCGCTCTGAGCCTCCCTTAAACTGCATTTACACACTGATCTAGGACCAGCTCTCCAGCCCAGATCCTAAAACCTCACCTTAAAAAATACTTACAAGCTGTTCTTGGATCAGCACTAAGAGAAAAATTGTATCTCTGCTGTCTCCACTGCGCTGTTTTGGGATTGGGAAGGCCTTAGGACATAAAACTCCCACGGGGAGCACTCTTCTAAGCTGTTGAAGGTACACTAATCAGGGTCACAGATTTGTTTAGAGAGAGCTCAATGTGGTAGACTACTTCACTTGTGCTTCATGAGAAAATAATGCATTGACTGACAATAAAAGATCATTTTGAGTATAGAGCATGAAAGGAGCATGCACCATTAGGGCAGTTGTTGAGAGCAAGATTTTAAAAGAATTACCTTAAACACAATGTACATGTAAGATTTGGAAACTGAAAATAATGGATTAAATTATGGTTTTATCTTTGTGTTACAGTCATGGAGAAGATATAATGCCCATAGTGTGAATAACAAATTGACAAGTATTAAGCTATTTTTTATAAATGGCACAATCATAAAAGTGAATTTTCAGCAGATGTGAACTTATCCTCATCATTAAAATGTACTAAATAAATTTTTTTCTGACTACTATACATTTATGATTTTGGTGCCCAAGTATAGTAACAAAATTAACTCAAGGTCCTGTACTACCAGTTCATCCAGATTTTCAAAGATAAAATTCACTATCACATTTATATTTTGTGTCAGCGGTTAGGAAAATTACAAAAAGTACCCCACAATTATTGTGTTTTTACGCAACTACACTGATATAGCGTGCTATAGCATATACAGAATAGTATGGAGTCCCTAACACAGTAATGGAATCCCTGAACACTTTTATGGAAAACAAATCCAACTGATGACATGGACGATTAGGATGAATAATCGAGTTGGTGTAACTTGATACCTTGGACCACTGACTAGTATTTTGACTAATATTTGTTAAAAAATGAATAATTGGTGTTGGGAATACCTTTGCTAAAGAGAGTGGCCAAAGTGATAAATGTGAAGTCAAAACAATAAGCAGATAATAAAAACTTTGGAGCCATAAAGTCATCTTAGTGAAATGAATTCTAGCAGCTCATAGTAACTGCTAGTTCAACTGCATAGTAACACAATTACAAAATTATTTATTAATAACAACTTGATAATAATAGTAATGATAAAATCAAAGGCAATACTAAGAAGTGAAAAGCTATATTTACACTCATGTAAGTAATATAAAAAATCTTCCTATGGTCCCTGATCTTCTCAGATCTATGCATTTTGGCATTTGATTGTGCCTAACATGGGAATTCTTGAAAATTAGATATAGTAAAAAAAAAAAAAAAAACTTTAATGTTTTTTGAATACTCTTCAAAGAAAGCCAAAGACAAAAGTGTAACCAGTACAGGCACAAGTCTTTTTTTCCTTCTCATGGTCCAACATCTGGAAATTTTATAATTTTTTTATATGGTTCTTAGGACAGAGCAAGGTATGCCACACTGCCCAGACCAACCAATTTACAACCCTGTCTGCTACGTTGACTAAATACACCTGGATACAGTGCGATTATTCACACTTGCTCTGATTCCTGCAGTGGAAGGGCCAAGGTCACAATTCCACGCTCCTTAGGAGCCCAGAACATGCAGAGATATGCAGTGATTTTTATAAAATCTGATACCAGCTACAGTTTAACCAGCCAGCCAGATCAATTCAAAGCTGCAAAGTAAACTGAGATTTAACTGTACTGCTTCATTATCCAGCGTAGGTCTGTGAGAATGAGCTAATAGTTTGTCTTAAGTAGCTAGTATTTCAATTTTGGTATTCTGAAGTTATTAAAATTTCATCCGTTTGCTATATAAGGAAGCTGAAACACAATCACTAGGATGATTCGTGTTCATTTTTAGACAAACACTGTGGAGGATTTCTTCCCTCTAACCATAACAAATTCTCATCTTAGTATGAACAGTGATTATGCATTAAAATAGGATATTGAATACCGTTGTGGAACAAAATGTCTTCTTGAATGTTATTTGAATGGTTAAGGGTTCTAGCTTTCTAAAATGGATTATACTCTGAACGTTCATAGTTTTCCCAGAATGACTAGTTGCTATAAACGTATGAACAGAACTTAAGGCTTCTCTTAGAATGATAACTTGTTGAAGATTTATAAACAGAACCTAAAGGATCTCTCATATTGATAAGCTGTTTATGAATTCTAAACAGAACTCAAAGGTTCTCTCAGTGCGACAATTTGTTTTACAAATATAAACAGAAGTTAAGGCTTCTCTCACAGTTCATAGCTGTTTCAGAATTCTAATTAGAACCTAAGGGTTCTCTCAGAATGCCAAGTTTTCAGGATTGTATATAGGACCTCTACTGGTTTCTCCACAGGGATGTGCTAAAGAAACTTTTATGGTTCTAGAGTTAACCTGTAGTAATAAAATTTTCTATTCAAATGACTAGTAAATAGTCATTTTCTAACTATAAATGTCCACCAAAAATAAATTGTGTTCTGGTTCATGTATTTTATTATTGAATAAATTATGCATTTTCACAGATGAAAGCTCACCAGTATTCTACAGCTGCCTCTGTTTGAACAACATGAGGCAGGAGAGGGCAGTGATGATCCCACGTGCTAATGGACCGTATGAAGGCAGCATGGACTATGGGATTGGGCAGGGCCGTGACAACCCACTGTCAGTAATTCACAGCTCCTTTTCTAATTATTGCAATGGGAGATGTCATTAGCAAAGTACCAAGAAAATCTGTGCTTGATTCAATAAAAGAAATGTATTACTATTAAAAGGTCATGTAGAAAATACCTATTTGGGTTCTGCCTTTAAGGCAGTGTGACTGCTGATACAGTTACATGCCAAGTCATTGCTTTATCCCTGTAACTGATTTGTGCATTAGGGTCATAGACCTAATCACTGATCAAAACATTGGGCTGAGGATCAGGGTGGGGAGTTTGCACACCATCTTACTATCTCTCATCATTAAGGCCTGATCACCTCTCAGGCTCACGCTCCTTTCTCTTAGCACATCATACTCCTATTTTCCAAGCTCAGTGCCAGCAGTTTGGACCTCCCACCCTGGGGCTGGCACAGCGCCTGAGTTAAGTGCAGGACAGGCAGGGTGGCGCCTGTGCTTTAATGTTTCACAAGGCTGTGGGAGTTGGGATTACTTGGTATGGTTCTTTAAAGGCCGTGGCGCGGGAAGCAATTTTTGTGTGGGTTTTAAGCCCAGTATAGTAGTATACTTGTTTTAAGGCCCAGCACTTGGGAATAGATCCAGACCTGGAACAGGAGCTATACCCGCACCTGGCATGGGCATGAAATGACCAATAAAAACAGAGGAACCTAAAATATTTCTCAGTGCTGTAAGACATCCGATCTAATTGAAGGCGTTGGAGTATGTTTACATATTTGAACAGATTCTGAATTGATAATAAAAAAACTTGATGAGAGAAGGAGAATGTTTTGAAGCTTTTGACTGCTGGGAAGCTCTGTGATGAGATACTTTGCATGGCATTTTATGCGAAATGGAGAGAGCATGAGATAAGCCAAATGGTGGTGTCATAGGAAACAGAGTAGTTCTGCCAAAGAACCCAACATGCTTCACGGCCAAAGTCTGAAGCCCCTTACACTAACCTGCCTTCTACGGTTATCCAGCTCTCCAACAGAACATGCTAATAACATCATTTCCAATCCACTCTTTTCGCCCCTTTCTAGATAATTTTGTTTTGAAAAAACAAAGGTTCCGATTTCCTCTCTCAGAGCCCCACTGGTGCTTCTAGAGTTCAGGGGTTTTACTTTAATGTAGCAGGGTGGATGGAGGACTTTAAAATGCCTATTTGACCGGAGCCAGTTGGACAAACTTGGCACAGAGCACAGGTGCTGATAGGACATATGCCATAACGCCGTGCATGCACACCAAAATTTTCAAAAATGGAAATTCTGACATGATGGCAAATATGACAAAAAGCTGTAGTTCATAGTTAGCCAGATGCCCCAGAAATGAAGGAGGTCAACTTTCAAAATGTGCTCCATGTTTCTTTAGTGGCACACAAAACAACTGCAGTGAACAGACTAATGTAACAGGACAATGATGTCGAGTCATGTGTTTAACATCCATCCATTATATATAAGGAATTATTTTAATAAATCACTATTTTCTAACAATATCAAATAAATATCATGCCTTGTGATAATCTGAATGAACTGACTCATGAACTCTCACCATTATCCAACTCTCAATGTTAAAAAAAAGATTGTTATGGTCTGCAACAATTTCATATCAAAACTTCTTCTCACTATTTTCACCATGGTCAAGGTCTCAGTGCATGCTCTTATGTAACTCTATCTGGGAGTGTTACAGGGCTCCTGGCACCTCCCATTAGGAGCAGAACTGCATCACCCTGGCTATAAACACCAAGGTAAGCACTTAAGTGTCCACAGACAGCACATTCCAGCACCTTCGTCACAGCCATGGTTCACATTAGCATTACGATATTTGGGTAGTAACTCAGTCAAATGGACACAGAAAGGGCAAGAAGAGTAACCTGGGGGATTAAGAGGTAAAATGGATGTGATTTAGGAGACACAAAGCTGTGACTGTTAACTGTGTGAGTTCTCAGTTTACAACTAAATGCAGGAATATTATACTGTATATATAACAAATTCAACATTAAAGCTTACAGAAATTATTCACTGTTGAATCAAATATAATAAATCTCTTATTATAGAGGTGTCAGTACACAATTCTGCTTTAAGAAACAAACAAACAAACAAAATGTAATATAAGCTGTTGTCATGCTACCATTTTGGAGCTCTAATGGAATAAATCTGATAGGTCTAAATCACAAGGTTTTATAAAGCTTCATCCTGGCTGGGGGTCTTTGGATAGGCAGGGGGTCTTTGGGTCTTTTGTGTGGCAGCAACACCTCAAAATAGCCCTTAAAGCCTGCCTATTGACAGGCAGAGAATAAAGGCATGTGGCACGCTCACTAATTACCTTAAATAAGGATAATTAGCAAAGCAACGCCTTCTGTTTTTACACCAGGACCTGATAGCCTTTAGCTTTAATGTGGTAATCCTCTAAATTGTTTAGGTAACGAGCATATTTCAAGCAGTGTCAGAAGGCTACTGAATTCAGGATGTTTTCTGTTCGAATAAAGTGAGCTAAAATTCATAAAGGTCCTGTTTCATAAAATTCCTGTTTTATGGTCCAGATAAGCAAGTAATATGCTTGAATGGAGAAAACAGATACCTTTTAATGCTTAACCATTAATGATTAGTTTGTGGTCATGAGTAAGTCAGTTTAACGTATTTATATTTTGTTTTTTAGTGGAGCTTAATGTTCCCACTTTTGAATAGAGTCATGGATTATACAGATTAGACATCTGTTATGAATTTGACACAGGGAGAATAAATACAGAATTCTTTGTCCATTTGTTGTTCAATATTCTGTTTTCACCATGGCTTTTTTTTTTTGCTAATCAGACCAGAGCGGGTAAGCTCTGTGAAAACTCTCCCTTTCTGACTTAATGTCTATAACCCTGTTGGTGTTTGCTGATCCACTGAGCTGCTTTAAACTAAATCATTTACATAAATATATGTGATTGAATAAACTGCAACAGAGGATCTGCTACAGAAGTCGAACTGGCTCATATTTAGAAACCTAGCGTCACTGAGTATGTGTACGTAGTTTTGTGTATTTTTGTGTAGACAATGTATTTATTTTATTTTGTTTTTTAAGAAGTGTTTTTATATATTTCAGCTCTGTTACAGTATTTTCTCAAGTGCTCATGTCGTTCACCTGAAATATAGTGGGCATCTGAACTACAGTCTGCAAGATGATGAGCCCTGCACTGTACTATAGTATATTTGTTAAAGTAAATGAGCAAGGCACATCCTTGACATTATTACACAGATGGTGTTTATCTGTTTGACTTATTCCACAGCATTTCCTGAAAATAATTCCTCTTTTCTGGTTCTCAAAGGTGCGACAGGTTGATGACAAGCTCGCAGCATTGGTGACACTTCACATTCAGTAATGATACACTACATTTGGGCCACCATGTACCTCAAACGTTGACCATTTGCATGTGACAAAAATGTAGCGAAAAGGACCACCAAGACAAAAGCTACAAACCAGGGGAGGTTTCAGGACACAAGATACACTATTGTGACACAGGGGGGGGGGGGGGGGG
>JAQQZR010000012.1:9076534-9091031 GCA_030068235.1 Notoglanidium macrostoma
AAAATTTTTTCACACCCCCCCCCCCCCCCCCCCCCCCACACACACACACATACACAGCCCCCACCTCCAAATTTCAGCAAAATTTTGTGAGAAGTTGGTTTGTCTTCTCCTTGGTTTTCACACCTGCCTCTCCCGTCACCAATAACAGTCCCAAACTCTGGGCAAGTGTCTTAACGTCCTGTTGTCACACGGCTGTGTCTGTGTGTGTGTCCTCCTGGAACTCCTGCCCCAGGATGCGAACCAACACAGAGAGATCAAAGCCACAAGACTAAGATAACATTGTTGAGCTGTGATCCTGCCCCAGGCGCTAAAGCATCGGCGATGCTCCGACAAGGGCCACCACGGCTGGGGCCTGCCAAACAAAATCATGAAAATGAGAGGGGTTTAGGTTATTATGGTAGAGTATATGCAATATCGTAGTGTCTAAAACTGTGAAGCGGTCACTAGCTAAGGATACATAAATGCAGAGTTGAAATTTTCTTGAAATGGTCTACTGCAGAGGAAAAGAGGAAAAAAAGTCACAGATAACTGGAGAAATACTCAGTCACAGTACTGATTGTATTTTAGACAGTAAGGCTGTACTAACTAAGTGATGGACACCCCAGCAGCTGCAGTGCCTCTGTCCAGCATGTAGATAATGTAGGTATAATTGGTAAAAATGTGTGGTAATATATTGCTCCATTTGGGGTTCACTGACGGAGTTGATGCAAAGAGTGTTGGAGGTCCCATGGCTTTGGGACTGATGACAGTCAAACAGACCACACAGAGAGCACCCCCCATCTCACACAAATTCACACACACATAACACGTACACATTTACAAATATACACTTTGCCTGACCTCGTTTCTAACCTGCAGCGTAATCTGAGTCTCATTAGTATTTTTTTCATATTTATTTTAAAACATTAAATGGATGCATGTTTTGTACTTAATAATTACAGAGGATTGCAGTGATGCCTGAAGAGACATGTCAGCTATGGTGTTATATTATTTCTGTACATTAAGCTACTACATTGTTTTTACAGACATAATCATATATGACTATCAATATTAATGAGTAAACTAGAAAAGGTTTATAGATGATTTTACCTTTCATAACTATTTCAAAAATTCCAAAGACATGTTAAAGTGAGTGACACACACACAGTGACTTGAGACTGGGTGGGCTGGGGTAAAGGTGTGCTTAATGACTGCTCCTGTTGTTTTATAGAGCTCTTCTTCAAAGTGTTTATGGCGGAGCCAGGCCATGACACCCAATTTCTCTCTCTCTCTCTCTCTCTCTCTCTCTCTCTCTCTCTCTCTCTCTATCACTCTCTCACACACACACACACACACACACACACATGCAAACACAAACACTTATATGTGGTCAGTGTCAAGCCCTCCACTGTAGACGCAGCAGAAGGCCCCCACCACATCCTCATATGAGTCTCAGTCCTCCTCGGCAGCCTCCTGCTGACCAGACCCTCATTCACGCAGGATTCAGTTTCAGGCCTGTATCTCATAGAATTACATTGCCCTTTTAAATTGCTCCTAGATGCCACTTCACCCCATCTCACTCCACTCAGAGACACATCCTGACAATCTGAAAAACACAGATCCAAACACGACACTTTATACACCAGCTAAGCTTCACATACTCACCTGTCATTTAAGGTGCCAAATTTCTTTTAATACCTGCTAGTCCTGTTGCCATAACCCACTTCTGTAACCATATCATGATTTAACTGCTTTGGGGTTATACAATATCAATGATATATAAATTATTTCAGAGGTACATAGCCCCTGTGGTGACATCCCTACTTAAAAAAATATGCGTGGTCACTACTTACTAACATGTAGAAACAATATCATGGCCACTGTTTAGTAAATTATGGGAAAGAGATCATAAAATCATGGCCGTTACTTTTATGAGGGAATGAGATAATTAAGTGTGGTGACATATAAATAAGGTGTGGTTACTGTGTATACAACGTAATACAGGGCTGTGCTGAAACCACTACACGCTTGTGGAAAACATGCAGCTTGTCTGTTTTAGTTAAGATGTAGACACTCTAGAAACTTACACTCACAATTTATTATTCATTACTGTATGTAATATCTCTTTCCAAGAATACAGTGTTCACATTGCACAAGTTTGTTCAATAAATTTTTTTTTCTGTAAATAATGCATAAGATACACAATAATAAACATCTCATGTATTTAATTTACAATAACTAGTTAAAATAGATGATCTGTACTCTATTGTTATTAAATATGAATTAATATTGAGATCTTTTTATCTTTTAATCAATCTCAAAACTGAAAACATGCCTTTTTTTTAAAAAGATACCTCCTTTTCCTTGCATAATTTTCAGAATTGTCACAGTGAAGTGGCTTTATGGAAAAAATAAAAACTATTGTAAGCTATAGAACTGAGATACTGAGATGTTCATTGTTTCTAAATCATGGCCATGCATTATTTCTTATATAGGGATGTCATCGGAGCTTTGATTTCAAGACTGAAATTAGTTGGGCTTGAAACTACACTCATTTTACATGGTTCTACTACAGTGAGCCACAAATTCAAACAGCAACTTAATTGAAAATTAGAACTGGATGAGGCGTGACACTTATTCATAGTCTAAGATTTGATATATTGTGACTACAGTCAATGAAATGGTAAGGTTTGGGTAGTTCATACTGGAACTGTTACGCATGAGAAGTGTTGTAGAAAGATCCAGAAAGTCTGTCGTCACAAAGATTGTAAAGAAAGCTAAGCTGACTTTCGTATGGTGTCAGGATCATTACTACTCCTGACAGGAGAGAAGAGCAACCTGAAACCCAAGCTGGTGTGCTGGCCAACCATGCCACAGCACTGCATCCCAAGCATTCACACCAGCAGTCGACTCATTGCTGCACTTTCCTGCTGTGTAGCTTCAGGCACGTGGCATGACACACATTTATCTAACATCAGGGCACTGGAACCACCTGATCGCTTTCACAGCCAACCTGATGTAGCACTTCAAACACATACAATCATATACATATATGGACTGGTTGTAAGCAAAAAGCAAGTTGCAGTGCTGGTATTTATTGTGATAAAATGATTGATGCTCAGTGTTTACCGATCAGAAGGTTGAGAATTCAAATCTCAGTTCCACCAAGATGCTTCTCTTGGACCCTTAAATGAGGCCCTTAACCCTTAGGTGCTGAGTTCAGTGTGAAGTGATTTGGATAAAAGCATAGGCTAAATGAATAAATGCAAATATAAGTCTCTGAATTCATCAAACCTATGACTATGTTCTGTTCTGTAGACACTTTCAGGCTTATTTACAACTCTCAATATTGTACGAGAAAGCAGACCTGAGACAACAAACGTAAACAGTCCTTTAATGTACAAAAAATTGCAGGTTCTTGATATCACATTTCTTTTAATTATATTTCTTATTTGATAATAGATTTCAGGTATTTCAGTGAAATATTTCTAGAGAAACTGATGCTGCTCGGAAAAATATCATGACTGGTTCCTCACCAGCTACTCCAAAAAAGATTCTATAGCTTCCTTAGCATCCTTAACAACCTCATTGCCACCAACATCAAAAACAAAAACTTGTGATTTAGCAATCTTTAATTCATGCTTCATAAAACACATTATTATGTTACACATACTCAAAAGCAGCATGCTATATTTGTCTCTTTAATGAGGGCTAGCATTCCAGGGGTTTCTTTTTAATCACAGTGCCTAGGACAAATGTGCTCTGGCCAGAACACACCCACATGCATGCACACACACACACACTCAAACACAGAATGCCCCTTCACACATGCTGGGTGTCAACAAGGCGTAACACATCTCATTCACAGCACTTTAACAACAACTTTACCAGAACTACAAAGCCAAATAAATAGTTTGAAGGGCACACTCCAAATCCCCTTATACAACAGTAAAGAACCCCATAACGTAGTCAGTCCTGTGCAGATCATTCTAGCAAAGGTGTCAGGTACCACTTATGACGTTTGACAGGGGGATCAACTTTCTAGCCTTTTCTGTTATGATCTCCATTTGTATTTTCCTTTGCTCATCTCATTACCCAGTTTGGGCAGCAATTAGCAGGCCGACGGATTGTGCTAAGTTGTGCCAGTGACGTTACTGCACATTGCAAACAGACAGCTGCTGGTCCTGGTAAAAGCAAAGGCCCATTGATGTATTTACCAGCTGCGCTAGTAAGCCCTGGGCGGCCTCTCGCGCTATATCATGGGCTCGACCCTAACACGATATGTACTATCTTTTCATATAGTGCATGATTTTATAGCAATTTTACTTAATAGATTTCTGTCAACTTGACAAAGAAATGTAAACAACTGTGTTCTCACAATTTACCATTATTATAAGTTTTCAACATATTGTCACTCATCTGTGCCCTTAGTTATAAGCTATAACAGACAGCATGTAGGGCCATATTAAAATATAATCTCTCATTCGCTAAGCGTGCCAGTTTCTTCCAAACATATTGAGCTTAATTATAGAAAAGCATTCGAAAAAGGGATTCTTACAGAATCAACACCACGATCCTAATTTAATATGACACTAAATTCAACCTAATTTTAGATTCAGATTTTATAGCCCATGAAAATCTACTGTTCATACTTTCCACCATCAATGCATACTGAGGGAATCCAAAGGCCTCTGCTTACGCATGAGCTAAATTTTGTTTTCTGACTCTTGCTGTGAGAGGTGGTATTAAAATAGAAAAGGCCACATTCTGACACTGGCATACTGAGAACTTATACACTGCCTGTGATCAACATTGACAAAAATAGGGCAACAAATGAAATAATAACCCCAAGAAGGCAGGCTACATATTACAGGCATATACGTATTTATATGACTCACATTTTTCTGAAAGGTTAAGCTGTGAATGTGAGTGAAAACTGTGAATTGCAAAACAAAATTAATCTGAATTAGTTTTAGTCAGTGTACTATAGTATCAGTGACTTTCGGGCTTAACTCCTGCATTGTAGTTACTAAATGATTTGTAGTAATAACTGTATAAAATGCCTTAAGATGAATAACTGAATAATAAACAGGAACTTTAAAGGGTTAATTACATATAGCTGCACAGTACCAGAAATTATGCAGTCACAATTAGAAGTAATCTGTATCAACACCATGGTTATAAGTCAATATAGATGTTAGACAAAGAATGAAAAAAAATAATTTAGCCCATTACTCCTGGCCAAACAGAAGCTGGATAATTCCTTTCAAATCCAATGGCAGCATCTTCTGATTGGACAGAAAACTATATCCCGTTGGGAGAAACAGCAAAGCCTCTCTGTCTAACCCGAGTATGTTTGGATAGCATTAAGAGGAGGGATGTCTAGCCACTATGAGTCATACCAGACTATCAATAAGTAAAGACAATCCTGTGACTCCTTTAGCCAGGGCAGACATGGTAAGCAGAGGCCTTTGCAGTGCATGCCTTCAGAGCAGAGGTTAGGCAAGTTAAACAGCTCCTCTCATTGACTCTTAAACAGCATAAACATAAATCTGGGTTTGGAAAACTGGGTTTCTGTTCCATTATTTTAAGAGCATAATTGTAATGTAAGCTAGAGTCCAGGCTGATCCAGCACAGAGCTGGGCTTGTAGTCATAATGGTGCTCCAAGGAAGGTCCCCATATTTACAGCCTAAAGCAGGTGTGAAGAAACAAAGTCTCGCCATCACTCCTAGCCACAGTAAAGCAGTGAATACATTGAACTGAGCTGAAGTTTTTTTTGGATTGTTAAGCCAATTAGCAAACTAATGCCTAAACCCAAATCCTCAATATGGCTCTGTCAGGAATCTGGCTTAGAATGCTTGCTCTTATATTAGTGCAAATGGTGGGATAATGCATTAGAAAATAAATATAGCATAATGTTATTTGATAATTCTGTGATTTTGCGTTATTGAGCCTTATATTTTTGATAAGCTCAAAGCTGTGACTTTTCCACTTTATATTTTTTGTAAAAACTTCTCACATATGATCAGTGGCATGTAAGTAGCACATTTATGATGTTAACGCAAAAAAAACCTTCCTATGCCAAGGTTTCAATTTGTCTTACTGTTTCACTTAAAAGGAGGCATTAATTCAAGCCTAACTTATATCATGATATACTGTCCATGAATTTCAATTGTCTTAGATCTTCCCCTCTATTTCTTTATATACGACATCATTTTGAAAATATTCCAAAAAGTGCAAACATGAAAGAATCTACAGTGGAAAAAAACACCCCTAAAATTACTGGTTTAAAATGCTGGAAATCTTTAGACAGCTGCACCCAGAGACACACTTCTCCAGCTCAGCCAAAGACAAAACATGGACAAAAGGCAGGTGGTGGTCTATAGGGAGGTCTACAGCAAGCTTCCTAAAGGTTTGACAAACTTTGTCAGTCTGTTCTTCAGGAAAAACACAATTGTGCATACCACAAGACAGACAAACATGTGCGCGCACACACACACACACACACACACACACACACAAACACACACACACACATACACACACACACCTCTCACTGTGCATAATAGTGCTTTTGCAACAAACCCTTTGATTGAAATTTGAACTCAGGTATTCTAAGCTCAATTATCATTGTTTTAACTCACTGAGAACAAGCCATCAATGCTTTGTCCCTGCATTGGGTGTGCAATTTGTTACACTTATATAAATCTGGACAAGGTGATTATAAACGTGTTTAAAGGAGCAGAGGTCAAGTCAGGGGTGTAGGTCTTGGTGACCTAGGGCTGACCATAAGCTGGGTGTTCTCCTTTCTTCCCTCCAGACCCAACGGGCCCCCAGGGGCTGGCCAGTCCCTTATGTCCATCATCCAGTCCAGGGAGAACAAGGAAACATGGGCCATGTCTGAAACAAGAGAGGGATCTGCTGGGGGAAACACTGAGAAGACTTAGGGCAAGTGTTACAGAAGTATATTATCTGAAGTATCATGGGTGAAGAGGGCCACTGTGTTATCACTTAATGTATCTCAAATCACTGTGTGTCCAAGCATTGGGAGAATGCAAATTGTTTTTGGTGAAACGTGAGGCCAGACAACTCATGGCTACTAAGAGTTATGGTTATAACAGCCAGTCATTGATATTTGGCACTAATTAGGTTAATTCTCAGGACAGAGCAGGGTGAATGAAGATTAATTTCAGGGTGACCCCAGACAATGCTGCCTGACATGAAGCAGAGGCTTTGATTAATTTAAAATAACAGTGTGCCCCAAATTCACCAACAATTGCAATTTTTTTTTTTTTTTACTATAAAGTGCCACATACATACAATGTTCTGGAATGTCTGTGAGACAAGTTAGTTCCTGTTATTATTACATTACAGCTAAAAACACCCTCTCTTTCTTTCTACTTAAGTGAATAAGACAAAAAAGGAGCTGGTCATGTTACAGACAAACTGGATAATGCAAAGTCCTCCATCTTAATATATCCTAGGACAGAATATTTAATGATTGTTACAAACCGATGACACTAGAGACTCAATATTTAAAATTTAAGAGACTATTACATACATTTTAAAAAGTAATGGAATCATGGAAGTCAGGTTTTAGAAAATATTCCATTAAAATTCAATAATAAAAGAATTAAATTAATATGTAGTTGATATCTCCTTAATTTCTAATGTAGCTTACAACTGGCTAGACAATAAAAATGTTTTAGAGGCATTCCCAAAAAGAAAATCTAATATTAACTATATGACCATTAGCGAAGAATCCAAATGATATCATTTAAAATGTCATACTGAATAAAATAGCCTATAAAATTCTAAATAGTTTTATTCCAGATAGCTATATTTTATTTACATTTTTAGATATTTCAGCTTTCCCATGATGCCATTTTTTTTTTTAAAGTACACCATTCCCTTTTCTAGCAAAACCTGACAACCTGATGCTGCCAGCACCATGCTTCACAGTTGGGATGATGTTCCTCTGATTAAAAGCTTCACGCTTTTTCCTCAATACATAGAATTATTTTGACCAGACAGTTCAATTTTTGTTTCATCTGACAAAGAACACTCCTTCAAAAGACTAGGCATTTGTCCTGTGGATCACCTGCAAACATCAGTCTGGCTTTTTCGTGCTTCTCTTAGAGTAGGGGCTTCTTCCTTGCACGACAGGCTTTCAGGCCATGGTAATACTGTTAATGGAGGTTCATGCTTTGGTACCTGATAAATCCAACTCCTTCAGCAGTTCCTTTGTTGTTGTCCTGGAGTGCAGCTGTATCCCTGGGAATTTTTTTTGCCTCTTCCATGAATGATGCCATGCCTTCAGTTGATTATGCGTTGAATTGTTTGGAAATTGCTCCTAAGATGGAACTAGAACTTTTTCCGAGGTCTTGCCTGATTTTTTCCATGGGTATCAAGAGCCAAAATGCATTGTCTCTAAAGAAAGGCCCTTTTATACCAACATGTGCACTCCCAAATAACTATTAATTATAACAGTTGGCCAATCAGGAGCTTCTAAAAGTCATTACATCAATTTCTAGAATCTACCCACAAGCAAAATCCCTTTATCATTCATGAACAAGAAGAAAATTAAACAAAGCTTTCAATTCAAAAAAGGCAAATGGTTGTTGATCATTACAAGTCATGTAATGGACATAACTACATTGCCAGTTAAAAAAAATATATTTTTTAAGAATAATCAGGGACATAAGAAACAAGATTCTGTAACAATCACATGCGCATACTGTGCACAGATGGCAGGAGATTCAGTCATAAAGAATGAGCATAAAGATAACATTGATCCTGTGATGAAACATTTCATTGTCTCTTCCAGGATGCTGCTGCTGCATGGGGGCTCACTCAATGATTTGAAAAGGATTAAATTGTTATAAATCATGAACTTCTCAGTCACCAGATCTCAGCTCCTATGGGACATTTGGATTGATGTGTAAGACCGTGCTCCCCAACCACCACCAAAACACCAACTGAGGGAACATCTTTTGGGACAATGATGTGAATCTTTTCATACAGTTCCAGAGACTTGTAGAAATTGTGCCAAGGCTCGCTAAAGCTTTTCTGGCAGCTAACGATGGCAAAACACCTTCTGCTTATGAAACAATTTATGCTTTATTTTCTCATTTTGTCACCCATCTGTATACTTACAGGTCCCTCCAAAAGTATTGGAACAGCAAGGCCAATTTTTTTTAAATAATAGCATAACATAGCGTGTCATTGTCATACCCACCAACCTCATGTCTCATTCACACGTAAGAAAACACCTAACATTGTCATAATGAATGTAAACAATGAACATGGCTATTGTTAATACTCGCAGCTGTAGACTAGCTCGCTAGCTTTAGCAATATGGCTGCAATATTTCTGCCTAGTCTTGTGGAAGACCCAGTCATGCACAATAAGATGATGGACTTTTTTCTTTGTGCTGTCAGAGCATTTGCTTTTATTGCTGTCTGGATGTGAAGACAATTTCAAGTAATATAACAAAAAAATGCTACTAAAATGTTACCTACCCTGCCTTTAATGTTAAAGTTATTTATCTAAAACATGCACATAGGTTTTGTGATGGACATTTTACCTATGTTTGGATTATGTTTTAGCTTTACTTTACATACATATTTGTAACATCAGTGAGACACAAATAATGGCACCCCAATCGTGGAATTACTTTACTCATCAAGAAATCAATGGGAATGCAAACGTTTGCACTTAAACCTAGATTCCTTGTTGGTCATCAAGTTCTACTAATACATAGTTTAGAACGTTTTTTTTTTTTGAAAACACGAATTAAATGAGACTGCTCGTAACTTCTCCCCCTTCTTGCTCACTTTCGCTAGCATCTCACTCTCCCACGAGTGCCGGATGAACTTGTGCATATGGCCCCGGAAACGATTTCACCGAGTCGAGTGGGATGTAGACAGCGCGGACATTTTTAACTTTATCGATGTCCTGCACTTTATTTTGCTGTTGTAGATCAGCTATAGGCGTTATAAAAGCATATGAGGGAATCAGGAAGCGCGAGTAGCTGTACAGAAACAACGTTTGCTTGCTGCAACTTTTCAGCTCCAACATGTCGGAACCAACCGGGAAGAGAATGAAAACTAATGTACCCATGTGTAAAGCACACCGCGCACTGGTGAGCAGTAAAGCCAAGCAAAACTTCCCTGCCGTCGTTGAGGAAGGTTTATGTGGCGTTTCAGCTTCAGTGATGGAGTTTGCCTACCGACTCGAAGCGTTGGTAAGAGTTTATCCAGGAGCCGCAGAGTAAACAAATATTGCGCAACAGCAACGTAAAGCCTGCCTGATGCTTTACAGAGACATAGTTCCACGTTTATTTTCATATAAGTATGTTTTTATCTGTGCCCCACGTGAGTTCTGGAGGTTATAATCATAGAGGACTATAATCCTCGACCTTTTAACAGGTTAAGTTACATGAAAAAGCACACCATGAAGTGCCGTGTGTAGAAGTTGGGGGAGACTGGGGACGGTTGCAACACTTTTTTGCATTTTTCTCAGTTACTCAGAGATCATTTATTAATATGTTTTTACTGTGAGGTTAGGGGATTTAAAAAAAAAAAGTTCTTTGTTGCTTAAACTTTTTGCAGCCTGGAACCTCTTTACCTTAAAAAAAAAAAAAAAAAGGATCCCCTTGGTGCTCTGTTATTTCCTGAACATGATTTTGATTTCTGTACAATATTTTGCCTCTTTATTAGATCCATATATCTTTTCTGAGCTTTCTACTAACAGAACACTTTATGTTCAAGTTGATATTATTTATAGATCTATTGACTTTTCTATTGAAGTTTGTCTTAAACCCATTCCATTCAAGTGACCAGCTAAACAAGCTGATAATAAAGTACTCAATAATAAATATATTATTTAAAAAGTATTTAGAAATTTTTTCACAGATCCCTGGCTATGCTTCATGGACCCCATTTTGAGAACCTCTGGTCTAAAATGCAGGTTTCCAACTGTGGTACTGGAGTACCATATTTCAGTATTTCCCTGCTCCCAACACAACTGATTCAGCTATTTGACCCCTTGTGAGAGAAGGGTCTATCTGCAATCTTGCAGCTGACAGGATGCGCTGACTTTACAACATGGTCACTTCAACACAGTAGTATTGCAAAGGAATGCAAAACTAGATCCAGAAAATGACCCATGACCCTTAGGAAGCTCCATAGTCATTTGACCTTTTCATAACAGCTTTATGACAGTTCAGTAGATGCCTGCGTGTGTAAACATTCATGCTAGCGATTGGTTGATAGTGCTCTTGTATGTTGTCAGGACAGACGCTGAGTGTAAATTAGTTGCTGGGAAATATTTTCAGAATAAATGCATAGATTAGTGCCTTGCCCAGGCATTTACAATATATTAAAATAATATTGCTAAAATAGCAGAAACAGGAATTATAATTCATAATTACTTCATGTAGTTTAACATTTTCCAACACAGACTGTTAGATGAATACTATTTATCAATTCATCCATATATGACATGTACATATATACATATATACATATTATTGCGTATATACATGTACATATAGATTATTGCATCAAGTAAAAACTTAAAACATGCATTTGTACCCTTACTGAAAATTTATGTTTCTTTTTTTGTATTTCAATTTGTCCGTTTTTTCTAACCCAAAAGTGTTTTCTGACCTTTAAAGGAAAACAACAGACAAAAACAACAACCACCTTTTGGCTGAATTAGTTTTTATGTACATTTTACATTTATGTCATTTGGCAGACACCCTTATCCTTATCAACTTACATATATCTCATTTATGCAGTTGAGGGTTAAGGGCCTTGCTCAAGGGCCCATCAGCAACAGCGTGGCAGTGCTGGGATTTGAACTCACAACCTTCCAATCACAAGTCCAACATCTTAACCACTGAGCTACCACCGCCCTTTATGGCTATAATATATCAACATTTGGTAAAATCATATGACAACAGATGTAGATAACAAGAATATTTCTTGGCTTTTCACAAGTAATTTATGAGCCATATACAAACAGACATTATGGCAGGACATTTTTAAATGTTTAAACATTAATCCATTATTTTGTCTAAATTTATATGCATTGCTATTCATTATTGCATATACATGTATGCTGCATTACACATGTATACTGAGATCAGTCTGCCCAACTTGGAGTTTAGTATATAACTGTTACAATGTATAAAGAAAACCTTAGCAAACAGTCTAATTAACCTATAAAATAATATAATAAAGCTGAAAATTTGAACTGAGGTTAATAATAGATTTTATAAGATAAAGGTTTTATAAGAGATAAAGTTTTATAAATGTTCTGCTTTTCAGAATAAGTGAGGAAATATAAATGATATACTTCCTCAAATTAAACTTGTAGTATTGCACAAGTAATAAAATAATAAAGCTATAAAATAAAGTAATAATCAGTATCAATTTCTTTAAAGTTACGTACCATCTAATTACTAGAACAGAACGGGCTGAAGCACCAGTCTACTCACTCTTATGATGTATAAATTCCTTTCTGGGTCTTTGAGGAGGTGTAATTTGTGCATGTTGGGTTTTCAGGCTAAGACGTTTGAGCAGGATGATCTGCCCTTGTCCCGTATGGCTGCTTTTTTCCATCAAGAGTCTGCAACGGAGCAAGCACAGGCCGAGGCCATGCTACAGTACCTGTCTGAGCGTGGGGGACACTACTGCAACAAAGTTATTCAGGTAACATCGTCATATCGCCATCAGTTGACTTAAGACCTGTTCTGCATTGCATTATAGTGTTGCCCACTTGCCTTTCTAAAATAATAGGGGTACAGTTTAATGTGCCTTTGGCTCAAATTGTAGGGAAGAGAATTTTTCATAGATATCTTGTGCTATTTTAGTGCCTGCAGTTATTGCCAAAACGATATCCTCATCATATTACTCGAGGCATCCATGTCTCCCTATATACCTTTAAAATCTCATTTTTTTAGAGGGGCTCTTGGCAGGCAAGGGCAGTGGTTTAGTATGGAAGGGGTCAGAGAGAGAGGGCTAAAACCCCTATGGGCTTTGCGGGGATCTCTTCTCTAATGCCTGTCAGGGTATACGTTTCCCCTGAGTTCCGGAAAATTGGGGAGATTAATGTGAAAGCGGAAGGACAGTGCATTAATTGTAGTTCCAGATGTATGCTGTGGCACTGGTTCTGCTGCCACTTTAGCCTGGGACTTCTTTCCTCCCCTTTTTTTGTTCAACCTCCTCCTCTTCCCTAGTTTTATGACTCATGTAAAATTGATCCGGAGTGAGGCTGGTGAGGGTCCATCAGCAGCGATTTGGAACACCTTGTTATCCGCTGATGCATGGAGACTAAGGCATGTGTGTGTGTTTAAATGTGGCCAAGTTACTCCTTTAATTGTAAATATCATAGTCTTCCACAAAACTAGCTCTGTCTAGAAGTTTTAGTGCTCATTCAGGTATTTGTCAAATTATTTTCACTGTGTCTTTAAAATTGTTATATTAAAGGTCACATAACTTTGGTTTTAACTGTGGCATTTGTAAATCAAAATAGCATACATTTTTTCCGAAAAGATTGTAGCATGACCATTATTTATGCACACTTTATTTTACTGTAGATTAATATTGATGAAACTGATATGTTGCACTCAATTTTCATGTAATTTGTCTGTAAAAAGTTTGGTAATAAAAACTTCTGATATATTTTCTATTCTTTCTTTTTCTGTATTTATGATGTTTACAGTTATTGCATTATAGTTTACAAAAGACCTGTGTGTGTGTGTGTGTGTGTGTGCACGTGTGTGTGTGTGTGCGTGCACACATTCATGCTTGCAGAGACCAGGCACTGAGCAGGTGTGTGCGCTGCTCCCTGCTCTGGAGCTCATTCTGGACCAGTGGAAGGACGAGATGGCCATCATGGTGGAACTGTGTCAGCTAGCGCATGAGCATGAGGACCCTCACACCAGCTGTATCGTTAGACGTCACTTCCTCAATCCACTTATCCCAAAGATCAAGATTCTGGGTGACTTGCTGACCAATGCTCGGAGAGTAGGATGCACCACTGACAGCACTGGAGGATTCGGAGAATATCTCATTGACCAGCTTTACAAGGAACTGAGTTGTGCTTGAACTTTCACCTTATAATGAAGCCTCCTACTGATGCAAAAATCTGACCAGCAGTATAGCATAGAAATTACTTCTATTCTAGCTTGTGGCCTTGATAGATAATCAGTATTTTGGAACAGTAATGTGACTTTGTTTTTAAAAAAAAAAAGTGTTAAAACCAAGCCATTCTGTTTTTTTATAAGCCATTTTGATATTTATAAGAGTAAGTAACTGATAATGTAACTAATAAACTAAAGTAACTAAAATTATATATAATGTATGTATATGTGTGTGTGTACACTACCAGTCTGTTTGCACACTCCTTCTAATTCAATGTTTTTTTCTTAATTTTTATTACTTAAAAGTCACTTCATGTCTTAAAGTAATGATGGACTGTTGTTTCTCTTTACTTAGTCGAGCGGTT
>JAQQZR010000012.1:9097289-9118195 GCA_030068235.1 Notoglanidium macrostoma
TAGATAGATAGATAGATAGATAGATAGATAGATAGATAGATAGATAGATAGATAGATAGATAGATAGATAGGATAAGAAAGCAATCAGTGCTGCAGTAGAGAAAACTAGATATGGCAGCAGCGCCACCTGGTGTCCACACATCACACATCCTTTTCTTATGTATATCTTCTGTTCCTGTGTTATTGTGTCTACGTGCTTCCAATCCGCGTTGCAAGCTCCTCGAAATTAACTTCTTGTATACTTATTCTCCATATTTACTTTATCTTGCGTAATTTACATTTCGTTATCGTCCACATTACATTTTATAGATATGCACATCTGTAGGGTAAGCAAAATAAATGCTGATTGGACCGCAGGTCTCCTCAACATCAGTGACTGATCTCATTAATGTTCTTGTGGCTGAATGAACACAAATCCTCAAAGCCACACTATAAAGTCTAGCGGAAAGTCTTCCCAGAAGAAAGGAGGTTATTTTAATAGTAAAGAGGGAATAAATCTGGAATGGGATGTTCATAAAGCGCACATGGGTGCCATATAGTGTATCAGATAATGTGACAGCATATTCAGAATTATAGGAGAGATAATAAAGATGGTGAAAAAGCCAAATAAATCAAACATCTATAATAATTCATAAAAAATAATAATTCATACATATATAATATTGCATGGATAGTTTAATCATTTTTAGTTATATTTAAATGTTAATGCATGGGGCAGACCCATCATTTTTAGAGTGGAGATAAAGGGCCACAAGATACTTAATTGCGGTCACGAAATCGTGATGCATAAGCACAGTTTACTTTATTCATTAGCAAATGCAGACCATGTCCCTAACATTAGCATTTGGTTCTTCTTTTTTAATCTTTTTTATTTTGATAATCATTTCATGACCGTTATCCGATGCAGCCTATTAAATGGTAGAAAAATATCTTGGATTTTCTGGTAAATACAACCAGTATGTTTATTCTCGTTATTTGGCCATAGCTCTCTTACTTGGTGACGAATATGAAACACAAAATATAGCCTATTATTATAATTATATAATTATACTACTAATACTACTACTACTACTACTACTACTACTACTACTAATAATAATAATAATAATAATAATAATAATAATAATAATAATAATAATAAAAACTTTCCTGGAAAATTTAACAAAAACGTAGAAATGTTAACTGTGTTCCGAGTACTGAAATAAAATTGTGCTCATGATTTGGTTGATTGTGCTCTCTTTTAAAGACAGTGATTTTGTGTAGTGGATAATCTGAACAAGAAGTTTGCTGCGGCTGGGCTACAGATCAGCTTTTTTAATTGGTTAGTGACAGAGATTCAATTCTTCAATTGGTTGGTGATATAAGCGTCAATTTGAGATAGCCAGCATTGCAATACTCTAATTTCGGTTATCTTGATTTCACGCTCTATAAATGTAGAGTGAAACAGAACTCCAGAACCATCAATTTTCAAAATAACCTTTAACAGTGGTTTCCTAGTAATGACACTATTTTCAGTAGCTATTAGACACACTCCCAGAGTGCTCAGTGGGCACGTTCATTTCAGTCGAAGTGTCACAAAGTTATTTTGTGACAATGTTAGTAATATGGTAAGATTTTTTGACGGTAGATGGTGCCTTTAATGATTAAATAACAACTCCCTGACACCACAACTAATAGTCTATACTACTGTCGCACTTATTTAATTGAATTTAGAGATGGAGCCGCGTCAACTAGCCTACTGCAAGTGACAGAAAGCAACAGCCGACATGAGAGAGAGTTCAGATTTATTCTACAACATGCAAGTTAATACCTGACGCGGTAAAGCGACAAATTCAAACCTTTGGCTCAAATGTTTCCTGGGACCAATTTTTCACTTACAACTTTAGTTCCTACCTGCAATTAGTTCCTATGCACTGTTTGACTCATTAAAAAAAATTGAAAACACAAAATTTATCCTTTGTTTTCACGTACGTCACTGCGACCTACACAATTACCCACAATGCAACGCGCTTAATATATGCAGCTGTTTTGTTTCCCTAGCTAAACACTGTAAAATGGGTCATGGAGATAGGATATGCCTTCTTTTCTGACATTCAAATTATTTTATTTAATTTCTTTAAAAAATCGTTCCAGTTTGTTTAGACAGAAAATGAAATACACGTAAAAT
This sequence comes from Notoglanidium macrostoma, assembly GCA_030068235.1. Lineage (NCBI taxonomy): Eukaryota > Metazoa > Chordata > Actinopteri > Siluriformes > Auchenoglanididae > Notoglanidium > Notoglanidium macrostoma. The sequence continues at coordinate 9,099,457 of JAQQZR010000012.1, forward strand.
GTACTATAATTCAACTCATGCACCCCAGGTGATAATTTACCTACATGTAGCCTGCTTTAACCGTTAGATAGGCATTCAGATCTCTCCTGGAAGATCTATTCTGTTTGTCAATGTTGCTGTGATTTTTTTAAATGAAATTGTCTAAATAAGTTGTACATCTCATTTCAAATTTCGATTAATCATCAAAATGAATGAGCACAGTGCATAATGTTTCACTGTGAGATATACTTTTTGGATACTAAACAGACACTACATACCCACAAGAGACTACAGTAGCACTTACTCAATGTCCACAAGAGACAAATATGTTGGACAACCGACTTATGTCTGTTAGACAACCGACTTATGTCTGTCCCCTGGTTTCCTCCCACCACTCCTCATACTCCAGTAGGTGAACTGACTATGCTAAATCGACCCTAGGTGTGAAACAATGTCTGTCTGTCTGTGTGTGTGTGTGTGTGTGTGTGTGTGTGTGTGTGTGTGTGTGTGTGTGTGTGTGCACGAGTGAATGTATGGTGCTTGCATCAGTGTTCCCAGGAAAGGGCTCTGGGGCTAAGACCCCGACCAGGATGAAGCAGCAGCTGAAGAAGAATGAAGATTCAGATGGTGGCCCACAAGACAAAGAAGTTTGCATGAAAACATTGTACAAAATTCTTTTTAGCCTGTCGACTTGGCCTTATGCAACGCTAAAGGAAAATGGCCCAAATAATGAATAGGCTGAAATAGTTTTATAAATGTATTCTCTATGACTTTCTACCAGAAGCAAGTTTCGTGTTGACAGTGAATGTTACTGTATGGATTTTATTTTCAGTTACAAAATATTAGTAGGCCTTTGTCTAATGAAAATAACTGTCAATGACAGGGCTTTTAAATGACAAAATGACAGCACCCCTACTGGCAGTAGCTTTAGTGTAACACTTTATTTACATGAAAAAATAGAGAACCAAACAGCAGTTCAAGACAAGGAAGTGTGAGTGTTGAACAGCTATCATTACAGAGTCCTGCAGAGTAGCTACTTAGACCTGTGACTACTAAAACTACAGATAGCATTGTCACTGTAGCTGGTGGATGGTCACTTTTTAGTGGACTGCACAGTAATCTCCATCTGTCCATCAGCCATGTGCTTGCCAAGGCTTGTGGAACAGTCCACTTACTTCCTGCGGCGGGTGGCAGCTCCCTTCTTGCTGCTGTAATGTGACAATTGCCAGGAACAAGCGAAGTCAGACAGTCTACTTCTACTATTATCTGTTCAAAAGCCAGGTATTTTTATATCATTTTAATTTCATTTTATTTTATATCATTTTTATAAACCACAATGTGACTAAATCCGAAGGCGTTTAGAGAGGCACATTTGCTTAACGACAGTGTGTTCAGTTTATACTGCATGCTACATGCCCAGTCACAGCCAGCATCACTTACCTTTGTAAATTTATGTCAAGTCAAGAAATAGACTTGAAATAAATTTGCCTTGAGACACAAGACAGTAATTTCTCTTTGACTGGTAGAAATTAGGAGTCCAGAGATGTTGGGAGGTGTTAGTTAATCTTAATGAATGTGTGTATGATATAGAATTGAATGTTGAATGTGTATTTTTCTTAAAAATTGTGAAATGCTAGTTATTCTGTCATGCATAGCATTAAAATTATGATGTAAAATTATATGGCTGGTTAGAATGGAATAGAACAGAATAGAATGGGATGGGATGGGATGGGATGGGATGGGATGGACAGTGGCGGTTCTACACAAACTCAGTTTGGGGTCCAGGTGAGGACAAGTCGCTCTTGATCAAGTTGGTAAGCTAGCTAGCAACTTATTGTTACTTACACATCCAAATCAAGAAATTGTTAGAAATTGTTAGCTGGCTTCATAACTTCAAAAACTTGACTGTTATTGAAATACAACTAAAAAGAAATAAGCTGGGATTTAAAGTTTTAAATCAATACCTTTCTTTTCCTTTGGTATTGCACAGACGTTCATAGCTTTTGGCTTTCTGTGGCTTGACGTTCACAATAATGCCCCCATCTAAAAGCATCTAACTACACAACTAGTTGTTTTTTTGTGTTCCACAAATAAATAGGCTATTTCAAACCTTTAATTTAATGGTCTCAAAGCAAAGTCTGTCCTTGTTGTTATAGTGACATTGGCCCCCTTGGACCCCACTTAGAACTGCCACTGGAGATGGATATGATATAGCTAGTCATAGTCCCATAGACTAGATATAGCAGTCTCATAGACTTATAGTCACTTTACCAAACTTACTGTTTCTGGAGTTCATCAATGCGATTTCTGAATGAGAGGATCTGAAAACAACACATCAACACATTTTAACAAGCATGAAAGCATTCGCGGAGGGGGAACCGGCTCTCACCTTGGTATGTCCAGCTCTCGCAACAAGATCTTGTGGATCAGGATGACACAATACTACATACTGTACACCCTAATTGCAGTCTGATACAATGACTTACACATTGTCCATGTTGTTGGAAGGAGGAAGTGCTATGGTCCTGTTATAGTCTTATCTTTGAAGACTTATGGACCTGAGTATCTGATTTTTTTCTACAATAAATGAATGATTTCATGTGTTTATATAAAAAAGGAAATAAAGACCTTGTGGGTCACCTCTTCCTCTCTGTTGTTTCGGCCCTGTAAATGTACTGAACAAGCAGACACAGAGCATGCTCAGCAGGCTTCAACTAAACCTGTAACAACTTACAATTTACTCAGCTCCTCCACTCTCTTACGCAGTGTTGTAACCTGGAGGACATTGAAGTTGGGTTTATATGCATCTCAGGTCGAACTTCTCAACTATAATTTACTGAGTACACTTCGAACTCTATCTATTCTGCCTGCAGATGATTAAAAACTATTGTATGATTGTTTAGTTTAAATATGTGAATTTCTTACCTCATATTTCTGTTTCTTCAGCCTCTCTATATGGTCAAACTTCTCAGACTCAAGGGTCTTCATCCATTCTTGCAGCTCCTTGGCCTTCTCTCTGTGATGTAATTCAGTGAGGTTAGATCTTACAGTGCCATCTGCTGGGTTACTCCCATCTTTGTTTCATATTGCAGTACAGCTTACTTCAGCTTGTCCTCACTGAGGTGGTCAATATTGAGTGCCTTACGCCTCTCAGCCAGGATCTTTCTCTTCTTTTCTCTCTCTGTCTGTTTCTTGCCACCTCTCTTGGAGTCAGCCTGGCATTTATACCCAAAGCTAAGATTTAGTACCCATTTATTCAAAAGACACACATTTGAAAGTGCTCTATGTTACAGAAAAGGAAAAGATAGGAAGAAATCACCTTCTGCAGGTAGCTGCTAAATTGGGAGCCCATGCTGGATAGGGCTGACTTCTTCTTAGCGTCCTCATCAGCTTTCTTCCTGGCATCAGCCTCTTCCTTTCTCAGCCTTTCTTCCTGTTGCAGCCACAAGTAAGCAAGTAAGTGTGTATTTGCTGGATTACAGATGGAATGAGAAATACCAGTGGGGGAGACATACCTCACGCTTTGCCTGGCGCTCCTTCTCCTTCTCAGCCATGGTCCTCTGCTGCTCTGCCCTCTCAGCTCTGCGCTTCTCCTGTTAGTGAACGCACCACAAACAGACACATATTACTTTGGCATCTCAAGGCATTTATATTATTACCATTTTCAATCCCATTCAAATTCACTCACAATTCTCTCCTTGAGAGCGATGATCTCCTCCTCCTCCTTCTTCCTCTGCTCGAAGTGAGCATCGATCAGTGCCTGCAGCTCCACGAGATCCTTGTTCTGACGCTTCTTCTGGATGTCCTGTTTGGTAGATATGCAAATCCTTGTTTCAGTCAATATAAAAAAAAATGCCATCAGAGTGACTATTCTAGCAGAAAAATTATTCTGTTATTCAGTTAGGTATTCTGTTAGATTGAAGGACACTTACATCAAAGTCCACTTTGTCACCCTCAGGGATCCTGGGTGCCGTTGGCCTTTGGTAAAAAACATTTAAAAATTCAATTAGGGATTAAAAAGGAATGTACTCGTATATAATAAAATCTCTGTGTAAATTCCAGAACAGAGTTTAACTCTCAATCTTTGCTCACTGCATTCATAGTGATGCTGAATGTGGGTTTTGCTACTTACTTGAACTTGGGCTTCTCCTCTGTAGATTAAAAATGAAGAGGGGACAAGTACACAGCATTTTGTTAGAAGTCCACTCATGGTAGTATATGAAGCAAACTGGTATTTCAAACCAAAACTCAAAAATGGGTAGTAAAGTACTTAACAAACACATAATTATTTCACATAATGGTCAAAAGATTAGGAAACCACAACAATAGAAAATCCTAATTTGAGCAAAAAAATTAGATGAGCATTAATACATGAACATTACAAAGACATGGGAAAATTGTGAATTTGATTAAAACTTGTTACATTGAGTTATTATCATTATCATCATCAAGGTTTAACTGATTTAAATCAAAGTTAAATTTAAATAAATTTGCAAAAAATTAGAAAGACAAGAAAGGGAAAAAAGAAAAATGTGATTTGCTTCTGTTATCCAATGCCCAACCCACGTGTGTCCATTTTGGACTGGTCCAAAATGATGCCCATGCTTGGTGGCTTAGTTAGCACCTGGTCCTCCCTCTTGATAAGAACGGGTCAGTGATTGGTGCATGGCATGCAGATTAACTGGCATAGCAGGGTTAGATGAGTGCGCAGAGGCTAGTGGTTGTTAGCATTTTATATTCTTTCACCCTTTTTGCCAAAAAGATTTAAATATGGACACACCATTTATTCATTTATGATTAAGAATCCATCTCTATCTCTTAATAGATCTAATAAATCTTATCTTTAAGTTTATTGGCCAATTATAAAGCAGTGCTTCTTGCTCCAAAAGAATGTTTTACTGGGAGGAACCTCAGTGCACACATTCTCCAACAGATGGAGACTACAAACAGCTGAGACAAGGGACAAAGGTGTCCAACATGTCCAACATACAAAGGTAAGATACATCTGTCATCAACATACCTTCCTCTTCAAAGACCTCTGCATGCAGCAAGCAATGAAAGCAAAAGCAGAATAGACAAAATTAGCAAAGGCAATACAGGTTACATTTAAAGGTGATACAATACAACATACACTAAAAAGAGAAGCTGGATTTTTGGGAGATAGTCAATTATGAGTATTCCCCATAAATATTTTGCTGTACTATATTGTAGCCACTATCTAAAAGCACAGACTGTTTACTACTTCGGGAAAGGGAATTAAGCTTTGTTGAGAGGAGATCTAAATGAAAGGTGAACCCAAGTATTTTCACATTATATAATAATTTTTTTATCTAGCTCATCAAAGTTACCATAACATTTTGCTTTGAGGTAGGCAAAAAGTACACATCCTTAAATAGGGCAATGATTTAACAACTTATTGTTATTGTAACAACTTAAAATATAATTAAGTACATTGACTATATTTTAATCACCCTAAATAAGGATGAGTACTAAACAAAGAATACTCCAAATAATTAATCAGTTAACTTTAACTTGTAGTGATAGCACTGTAATTCATGGACATTCTGATAATAATGTGATCGTTTTATATGATCGAAGTGCATGCCAAAAGTATCAAGGACCCTCTCTCTATCACAGGCAGTCATCATTGCTTGAGCAGAAGTGTTGATGGTTCATATCTAGAAGCATAACATATGGTTATATGCTTAATGGCAATGAAGCAATGACAATAGTCTAAAAGCTGCATCATACAATGCACAGTATAAACAGTGAGAGGGCAGCAAAACTCAATGTAGCACCTAGGAGTCACCCGTAGGCGTGAATGCAAGTTGAATTCTGACAATTACCAGGTAAGAAGAGGAGGTTATGCATGATTACTCAGGGACCCTGCATGTGGAAAGTGGGGTACGGGTGACACTAATTACCCGATTAGTGCACTGCAACCGGCATGTGATGGAATGGAGCGCACTGCTACTTTACGGTGAAGGATGACAGAATATTCCATGCCACATACCTTCTACCACAGCCTCAGCTTCTGGCTCAGGTTCAGGCTCGGGCTCTGGGGCTACTGGCTCTGGCTCTGGCTCTGGTTCAGGCTCAGGCTCAGGCTCAGCCTCAGGTTCTGGTTCTGGGGCTGCCTCAGGAGCCACCTCTACATCTACTACCTCCTCAGCTACCTCTATACATGTGCAAGGGAATGGGGATGGGGAAAGGATGGTTATGGTTAGAGAGGTTAGTGGATGAGGTACAGGGTGAGTAATTATTTTATATTAGAGGGAGCAGAGTGTGGTTATTCATAGCCTGGCTGCCAATAATGGAGTGGAGGTAACAGCAAGGCCACCAGGGGGCGCTATCATGGGAAAAGTAGCACATGGGGCAGAAGTGAAGAAAATATTATTTACATAGATAATGCAGAAACAGGGACCTAGAAATCACTTTGGAATAGTGTTACTGTATTAAATTGTAGCAAATGGAGCAATTGGAAAATCAGTGATCAGTGATATTGATTTAGTGTGTTCATCTGAATTCTGATCTAATATAGTTACTGTCAGTGTTGCACAATTTTTGCTATTTTGAAACCTGTCTAAGCTTCAAAGTAGGTTTGGGTAATTAATCAGTCAAGCTATACAAATAAAAAAAATCAGTTTAGAACACAAACATAGCTAAACAAAAGAATGATCCGTTAGCTTGCAGGTGACATGATATGGACTGGAATAGAAAGCTTCAAATGATTTATGGGTCCATGAACAACACAGAATGACAGTAAATGACAAAGAGATGATAAAGTTAAAGCATGCAAGAACATTTATACAGCATCTCTGGTAGTAAAAAAAACGAGGGGAATATTGTGGGTAAAAATAATCAGTATTAGAATATTAGCATCAACAGAGAATTAGAGTCGATGGAAATAAAATGTCCATCTAATATTGGTATTTTACCTTCATCGCCGACTTCTTTTTTAATTTGTAAAAAGAAAGCATTAGATTAGCAGAGTTATCAATAGCGTCCAGCTGTGCATAGATCAGTGATCTGTGTACAGTTGGAGCCATGCCAAGCATACACTGTCCATTCCTCCACAGCTGATAAATTCATACATTTGTCATTGAATGTGTATCTAATAACATAATATCATCAAATTTCATCAAGGGTATGTGACCTTATGCAGCTATGGAGTATGCAAAGTGTATTTTATCAAAACAAAGCGCTGAAACTGTTGCAAATGGTTTCATTCATATTTTGAATTGATTGATTGGAAATGTTTTATGGTTTAGATGGTATTTAGAGACATAATCCTAATTCCTGAAATACACTCTTAGAAAAAAGGTGCTGTCTAGAGTTTGAAAGGGTTCTTGGGTTTGTCCCTGTGTAGGGTTACTGGGTTCTATATTGGGTTTCCTAATTAGAAACATTCTTAAGCAGAAAATGTTTAGAAAGCTAGAACCATGAACCATCCCAAGAACTCTTGAGGAACCCATTTTTTAAGAGTGTATTTTCTAATTGTCAGGATTTGCCGGCAGTTTTGATATCATGCATAGTTAAAAATATACCACTGATATTAAAGAGGCATTGTTCATCCAAAAACTTAATAATAATAACACAAATTGAACAAATGTATATTGAGATAGTTATGATTTAGGAAGTTATAAATGTCTCAGAAGCAAATGAAACAATAAATAATAGCTTCCTGTAGTTGCCAACCTTAAAACTGAATTGGAAGCAATAATTGCTATTAAAGGTAAAATGGCAGTACTTACCCTGCTGCTCACTGAAATAAAAATAATGCAAAAAAAATATTTATCCCATATTTATGTTAAGTTTAATGTTCTTGATGTAAAAGTTGGTTGATGCCATAGGAAGAAAACTCACACATCCTCTGTGTCAGACATGATGATAGTGGACTTTGTGACTGAAAGGGATAAATAGATTAGATTTAGTCCACCTTGTACTTGGTCATCCTCAGACTATATATAACAGTGTTGGAAAATGTCCATGCCTACAAATTTGCTGTGCTAAGCTTTGACCCTGCCAGAGCTGCCATATCAAAATAGACAAATGACAGGAATGGCCATTAGACATACTAGAGTTCAAACCACATTATCAAACCGCATTCCTGGGCTTTTCCAACTGACATGCCATTTCTGCTAAGATAGACAGCAACAACTAGATTATTAGCTATAAAAATCTTCTGAAACCCAAGCTGTGCTGAGTTGTAAGTGAGATGTCTCCTCATATGGGTTTATAGCAATGATCTTTTTTGACTTGGTCTGAGAGATTAATGAGCCTGTCAACATACCAGGTTCAACTGTAAGTCCAGAGGTCAAGCATTTTACATCAGTACAATCCGTTCATCGAGAAAAAATGATGCTGTGTCTTTACAAAAATTTTGTGATCGTCATAATCTTGTGATTATATATTTTGATTTTGATTAAACCTATAAGCACTGGGTTAGCTAAATTAGCTGCATTACATCTGCGTTAGCCAAGACGGGCCTGAGTCAGCACTAATATAGACTTCCTTTAAGGTTTCTTGTGTGTAAGTGTTCCAAGTTAGACAGGTGCAAGTGCCTTTCTGACATGGTTCAGGGATCCAGTTTCCATCATCAAGATCAGGTTCTTTCTCTTGGAATAGTATCTGTAACAAACACTTCATTCCCTTATGTGGTCATGGTGAATACAGATACAGTTTTGGAACTTTTGTTGAATTTTGTCAGAAATTCAAACCATATCCAAATTCATTAATTATTGTAGTGTTAACTATTTTTGATTGACAATTGATAATTAATCATTTTAGATTTCAATTTTTGCTGTTTTGACCCTGCTTTTACAATGTACATCCATGTATATTTATACCCCATATAAAGTATCCTCTATTATAAAATCCTTGAGAATTTCCATTAAACCAACATAAAATTTTAACCAACACTGCTGAGATATTCTTATAGTTTTTTTATAACGTTATAAGTGTCCATGGTAATGTTTGAAACAACCAACGCTGGCCTGATTGAACCAAATTAATCCACCAATAATAGTAGCTGCTACACCAGCAAACACTAGCTACTGCTAATATGAACTCACGCACACAAACGCACACACACATTCAGTTTTACTCAAAGAAAAATAATAGCACCAGAATTTTCTTTTCTTTCTTTACCTTCATAAATCATAGCATGACAATCTGTCATATATATTAGCTACATGTATTCATGCTTTGTCTTAACAGTCTTTAACTAGCATGCAAACTGCAGTTCTCTGTACATTTCTTAACAAATAGCTATTAACCAGAACCTGTTATAGCTCCCTCAGTGCATTTGCCAGTGCATTATGTTTCTTCTCCGTCCCCTCACCTGAGAAATACCTGAGAAAATGAGAAGACAACTGCAACCAATGGAAATAAGTCTGTGTTAATATCTGTTGATGATTAAAACCCCTGTTGTGAAATATCCTCTGTTTTCAATCCTGAATATTCCTGCACAGTGGCAATGCTTTTTGCACATGTATATTCCACTGACATACAGGTGGAGGAGGATACCCTGTTCTCCAATTACTGCTTTCTCTCACTCACATTCACACACACTGTCACCTTTCCTTTCCATTACAGTTCTCTTTCTATCTCAGTGTCTGCTTTCTCTGCCTTACCTCAGAAAAGCTGAAAAGAAGTGAGCTCCCTGGTGGCGGAGACTGGCTGTAAAGTTCTGCAAACATCCACGGCCGATTAAGTCCTTCTGTTATAGTGATACTTGATCTATGAAAGCCTCCCATTGGCCAAGAGAACATGGTGGGCATGGCTAAGGAGGCCAAGTCCAGGTCTTGGCCTATGCACTGAATAAGGAGATGAAATGATTGGGAGATTGTGGACAAGGCACAAGTTTAGAATGTGGCAAGACGCTATATTTGCTGTTACATTAGGCTAGCAAATTGATCGTTACATCTGTGACCAAGTGAGTGGGAGAGGCATTTAAAACATGGAGGCATCAGCAGTGTAGTCATAGAGCTTAGAGCTGGGTGTTTCCTCAAGGAAGGGTTTGCAAATGCACAAATGGGGAATCTATACATATGTGGGGATTCCTGGATGTGAAAAATGTGTACAACAGATACACATAAAGAATTAAATATTAAATAAATTAGGATAAAATGAATAAAGAATTATAGCATATATTCTGTTTAATTTAGCTATCTCAAGTGATATTCTGTAACCAAATTATTATTATTATTATTATTATTATTATTATTATTAACAAAACACAGTAATAAGAATAAGAATAAGAGGATTTATTTTGCCAAGAACAATTTGAAAGAAATTTAGCCATATTCTGAAAATAAAGCATGACTAATTTATGTTAGCATAATGTAATTTTGTTACAGCAGCATATGCCGCAAGTCTTTTAGTGTCCTGATGATCTAAGGTTAACAAAGTGTCTCTTAATATCCATTTCATAAGTACATATCAGTATTCAGTAATATCAGAGTCTTTTCACACCCTGCTTTTGGTGTCAAGGTTTCACCCATTACAGGGTTCAACGTTAAGCATTTGGCCAGCAGAGGGCAGCATTTTTACAGTCACTGAGGCTCCCTGTGTGGACTTGGATGGCTTGAGGTGGGGAGGGCGGCTGGTGGGGGCCGTATGTAAGGTGCTCTGGCCACCTCCTGCCATGCGGATGGTCCCTCTGCACCACATCACCACTCTGGGCACATTCTAAGTAAAGGGTTCAGGTTTTATTTTTGGACTGCTGTGGAGCTAGTGCCTTCCATTTTGGAGGAAGGGATGATAGTTGAGCTTAACATGAGCCCCTTGTTCTGAAACTCCAGGCTGGGAGAAGCAGGCAGCAGCCAGTCGCCCCTAACCAGCAGAAACACAGGTAAAATAAACCTAAATCAGGGTCAAATATTTCTTGTTTGGAAAAGTGCATGCCGAGGTGATAATGTCACTGCACTGGGTGGTGTTGTGGTTTAGGAGCAGGTGTTGTGGGTGTTCTGGCATGTCTCAGATGTATTGTATCATGTTGGAATTAGCCTGTTGTTGAAAGACTTAGTGATATTTTGGTGATGGACTTCTGTATTGTAATGAATAACAGCAGATGTTCATAAGATGACATTTAGTATTCAGAAAAATTCAGATGCCATGCAAACCAGATACCAAAAGTTACGCAATTATTATTTCACTTAGGTTGCCGTACGTTGGAAATGTTTTGCACATTTTCTCCAAGTGAATTTGTTTCTTTTTATTAAAGGGGACTCTTTCTGAAGTGAGCCATCTGTTATCTGTTATCTGTCTTGGTAAGTTATGTTTGTGCTTCTCTTATTTCTTACCTGTTTTTGTTGTTGTTGTTGTTGTTGTTGTTGTTTGTTTTCGCTCAAAGGTGCTAAGAAGAATTACTTGTGCAAGGCGTGAATCTACTGCCTGACTATTCTTACACTTTCCTCTTTTGAACATGTATTGGAGTTACTTCAACATGGCTAAGCCTCTAGTGCCTTAAAAGGATGACCCCTTCTCATGTGTCATGTGTCAGGCGACAGGTTCAGTTTCTGTGGGAGTGGGGCTCTGAGGAACTCTTATGACCACACTGCCTATAGGATTATGTCAATAATATTTCCACAATTTAACATAGATGCACTTAATTTTTTTCACAATTAAATAAGGTTTACAGAATTAGACAATAGAAGGATAAAATAACTAATTCTGTTACAGGTGACTTTGAACATTTCAAAATACATTTCAAAATATTGTTTTACTTATTCATGAGGAAATAACAGAAACAAAAGTGAAGTCTCTCTAGGCCTATCCTGGGTCTCAATTAACTAAACACTGACTGTTAATTAACAGAGGGATTTCTTAGTACAAAAGAACTCTGTACAGTATATCTGAACTGGACAGCAGGGGCTGTCTGTCACATATGTTGATAGGCAGCTACTGCTGTCAGATATGCTGTATGGATGGTGATTAAGTGTCAACTATCTGTGATTTATAATACATCCAATTTTAATCCAATCTGTATCCTGATTTGTAACTGCCCTATGCTGTGAAAACAGTACTTGGGCATTATTTTATATATTGGAGTGAAAGTGTGGCTCCAGACTCTGTGACAGGGAACAGACAATTCTGCCACGTCTATGCCTCCTAAAATTAGGCCAAGGAACTCTCTAGCATGTGAGTGGGGTGTGGTGCTGTGTCTGAAGAAATGAGTGGCATAAACTGCACTGGTCTCCTTACTATTACACAAACAGCTGCTTGGTGTAATCGTCATCCGAAAAAGATTGAACTCACACCAAACTGAATGGAATGAGTCTACTACACTACTAATTGCTGAGTGAATAATAATAAAAACAGCAAACAAGAAGGAATTTAGTAATAAAAAGGTCAAATTTATTAAACAATATACTAGTACAAGAGAAAGGGGTTTCATTGGTAGAACATTTAAAAAACAGGAAAATATTTAACCATGCTATGATACTGTGAGTAGTGGACTAGTGGTGCGAATGATCATCATTGAACTGAATTTTGTTTTCATAAATAGAGTAAAGTAGATTAACTCCAGTGTTTAGGTCTAAATGAAGGATATTCCTTAACAATAGTTAACTATGCTCAGTAACGAACTGGACCCCATATACCAGTGTCGCTTGCTGGAGAAAGGCTTGAACCTATCTCTATTTTTTTGTATTTATTCTATATATAAAACAAACTTCAAAAAGCCTAACTTTACTGTTTGGCTCCAAACCATAGTCCATCCACAATATTTGGGGTTGGGTCTAACTCCAAAATATAACAATGAGCTTTTTATTTCATCTAACATCCTATTTACATATACATAACCAAAATAGCATACTTTAGAATCTGATTTGTGGTCTGAAAACCTGTGTGGATACATTATAAACAAGGACAGGTGAAAAAGCGACGTAAACATCATGTGCTTCATGACATTATACATTAATACAGATATATATGTGACGTGAATAATAAAATCAACAAGCCCCACCCTTTACTAAAATCTGCTCCTAGACATGTATCTTAATGACTGAAAGTTATTTATGCATGTGAATGTAAAACTTGTAATAAAGAAAGCATCCTTGTAAATCGTTCAGATCACCAAAACATGGCAGTATGCAACAGACTTTTACAAGTCATTGTGGCACAGGTTGCCTAAAAAACAGACAAAAAGTAAATGTTAGTGATGGGTCACCTCAACATACCATGTTATTAATAGGCCTTTTACACATTTTGAAATAAATTTTATTTACACATCCTACTTATATTTTATATATATATATGTATGTATGTATGTATGTATGTATATAAAATATATAGAAATATATATTTTACATTATGCAGTAACATAAAAGGCATTTTTAATATGAATACCCCTGGGAATTTATAGCAACAAAAGATCTTTTGTGTTTCACAGATATTCCATCAGCAAAAGTAGCCAAATACTGTATGTTAAGATGTTATAGATGCCTTTACAAATTAAATGCCTCCAGTAAGTCTCTGAACAGCTTTTGGATCCTCTCTGTTGTAATATTCAGAGGCCCATGTAGCATGACATTCTTGCCATGAGAGGATCATGAAAAAGTTTAGATTTAGAATATTTTTCAACGGATTTTATTTTGTCTTTGATTGTTACTTTGTTTCAAGATTCACTCATTTATTTTTTTTAGATATGGGATTCTATCTTTGAGGGTTAATTGTAAAATAGAGGCATTTTTCTTTTTTTCAATTCAAAAGTCCGATGTTGGACATACACCTGCACAATAAACTATATATGCTAATGTGTTTTTCCTATTTGTTCCAGGGGGCTGACATTTTTTATGGCTGTAAATATCCGCAACGTTGCCCAAGCAGGCCTGCTTTCCCAGCAGTACCCACCCCCTCTACTTCCTAAACCTGGAAAGGAAAATGTCCGGCTTCAGAAGTTACTTAAGAAAAGTGCTAAGAAAAAAGCTGCTGCCCAAGCTTCCCAGACACCAGCCCCTTTCCGCTCATGCCTCTCTCCAGTAACTGAGGCCAGTCCTGACCTAGAGTACAGTGACCACTCAACTCCACCCAAGACACCAGAAACACCAATCTATGGAGGTACACTGCACCCACGGTTCAACATCAGGCCACTGTATCAGCATTCACCATCCCCTTACCCTCATCAGGGCAGCAGTTCTTACATCACACCAGCAAGGTTTTCCCCACAGCCTTATGTTACAGCACACCATTCAGCCACACTATTTTCATACACAACTCCTTCCACTCCTGCTGGTGCACCATTAGTTCCTGCCTATTCAGCAACATCTATAACTGTTGCATCTGTAACTACCACAACTGAGATAATCCAGCCTACTGCTACAATACCAGTTCTTGTGGCAGTAAAGCAAACAAATAATGTGCTGGCTACACCCACTTTTATCATCTCTAAAGCTGCAAGTCCTCAGCCAACCTCCAAACCTATGTTTGATGTTCCCCAAATTACAAATTACACTTCTCAGACAGCAATATTAAAAACCTCTCAATATGCATCCTCCCCAAAAATGCAAAGGAGTAGAACACCCATTTCGGAGGTGCTGCGAGGTCCAACACCAACATTTGAGGTTAGAAGGATTGTCACACCAACCTCAGAATTAAAGAGAGATAAAACACCAACTAGAGAAATCAAAAGGGTCACAACACCTACATTTGAAATTAAAAGGGTTGTAACACCTACAACTGAAATTAAAAGGAGTGTAACACCTACAACTGAAATTAAAAGGGGTGTAACACCTACAACTGAAATTAAAAGGGGTGTAACGCCTACAACTGAAATTAAAAGGGGTGTAACGCCTACAACTGAAATTAAAAGGAGTGTAACACCTACAACTGAAATTAAAAGGGGTGTAACACCTACAACAGAAATTAAAAGGAGTGTAACGCCTACAACTGAAATTAAAAGGGGTGTAACGCCTACAACTGAAATTAAAAGGAGTGTAACGCCTACAACTGAAATTAAAAGGGGTGTAACGCCTACAACTGAAATTAAAAGGGGTGTAACACCTACAACTGAAATTAAAAGGAGTGTAACACCTACAACTGAAATCAAACGGAGTGTAATTCCTACAACTGAAATTAAAAGGAGTATAACACCTACATCTGAAATGATAAGTGACACAACCCCAATTTCTGAAATAAAGACTGTGACTACTTCAACTTTAGAGTTTAAGGGAGGTACTACACCAACATCTGAGATAAAAAGTGATGCAACAGTTATGACTGAGTCAAGAAGGGGCAGATCCCTGACAAGAACCAGGACGCCAACATTTGATCTTTCACCATCAAAAACTCCATCAGGGCGACCAAAGACACCATCATATCATGTTTCACCTGCTAGGACACCTGTTATAGAAATTTCAAGACCTAACCCACTTTTATTTGCTGTCTCTCCTGTGTATATGGAGGGCAGAAGATCTAAAACACCAACCTCAAGTTTAGTTGGGCCAAATGATGAAACTCCTCAAGAAACTGAGAAAATAAAGAAAAAGAATCTTTCAGAATCAATACAAAATGGTGAGGTCCATGTCAAAACATCTGAAACTTCAGAAGCTGGAGTGTCTTCTGAAAAGCCCAGAGAACCTGAGTCAAAGCCTAAGGTCAGAGTACAAGGGACTTCAAAGACTACAGAGACCACTGAATCCCAAAGCTCAAAGACCAGTGTACATGAAAGTCCTAAACCTCTAACTCCTACAGTTGAATATCAAAGTCCCAAAACACCAAACTCTGAGTTTTTTGAAGTTGTTAAACCCTTACCGGGGTATCAGAGACCAATGGTACCTCCGGTTGCAGGTCAAAGACCAAGAACACCAACATCAAAAGCCAAATCAAAATATTATGGTTTAACCCCAGCTGAATATGTTGCTTATGGAGGAATACAGAGTCATACACCTGCATTTGGTATCTCTAGATCTATATCACCAGTCGATATAGAATATAAAGCTTCAGAACAGGTACCTGTTTTGAAAGAGAAGCCAGAAGGTCCAAAGACACCTGCTGATAAAGTATCACCACCCATAACTGCTGCTATTGAAAATGAAATTCCTGTTCCTCCAATTACTGAAGTCTCAGAGGCCACAATGTCAAAGGTAGAGGCAGAGCCAAAAGTGGAGCAAGGTATACCTACATCAGAGAGAATGGAAACAACCACTGGAGTTCCTGAAGTTAAAATTCCAACTATTGTTGTATCTAAAGTTGATACACCACCTTCAGAGGCTCTCATGACAGTGACCACTATTCCTGTTACACAAAGAGTTAGGTCTCCGACATATGACACATCTAAACTGAAGACAGTGCCATCTGTATCTTTAAAGGAGACCACTAAACCTGAAACTCAGCCAACACCACCAGCTGTAAAATCTGTAAAAGCTGTAAAAGCTATAACACCTAACCAAAATGCAGATAAAAGCTCAAAGCCAACAAAAATAAGCACAGTGTCACAGAAGACACCAGAGCCTCGTTTGGCTCTACTGGAGAGGATTAAAGAACAAAAAGCTTTATCTTCCCCTCCAACAAAACCTCCTGAAAAACCTGTGACTGAAACAACAGAAGATAAGCCTCTGGTCAAGCCAAAGGATGACCAGAAGGACAAAGTTAATAAAAGTGAGGATAATTTATCAACACCAAAAGAGAGCATACCAAAAGATGCTAAGCCTGCAGTCACAAATGAGAAGGACAGCATCCTCCCAACTGCAGAGCCTCTCTTAAAAGCCTTTCAGAAACCAAAAAGTATGAAGTCAAAACTCAGTGGCTGGTCTCGTCTCAAAAAACACATGGTAGTGGAGGTAGAGGAACCCAAGTTTCCTGTTTCTGAGCCAGAGCTAAATAAAGATGCTCTTGATGGAACTGCTCAGGAAACAAGTGAGCAGGAAAACCAAGGCAAAGAAACAGATAAGACTAGTGAAAAAGAAAGTAAAGATGCCCCCAGGGCTACAAAAATGTGGGACGCAATCCTCTTCCAAATGTTTGCAACCAAAGAGAGTATCATGGAACAGATTGAAGCCAATAAAACTGAGGAGCAAAAGAACGATGAGGCTAAATTAAATAGACCTAAAGAAATTCCTGCATTTGCACATCGCCTTCCAGTTCTCCTTTACAGTCCTCGATTTGATGCCAGGAGACTGAAAGAGGCAGCTTCACGACCAGTGACAAAGATTGCAACAGTGTTTGAGATGGGGCTCATAGGACGCAAAACTAAAGAGGAAGAACCAAAAGACTTTAATAGAACAGCCAAAGGGTTCTCCACTATCACCAAAACTACTAACGTCTAGGTGAGAAGTAATGAAATGGCCAAGGATACTGTATTTTTTCAGTAATTGTGTACAGTTCTATTTATCACAGTTCTAAGATAGTTATAAGATAGTAACTATCTTAAAGTTGAAATTAAATAAGAAAGTGAACGTTATGTGTTTGTATGAATTACACAGAGGATTTGTGGGAAAAGCATATTGTTTTACCTCACTCACGTCACAAGATGTGGTAGAAAAAAAAAACAACAACCCTGAAATGATTGTTGAGTGTTCAGAGCTTCTTTATTTAATAAATTGGCTCCAGTGTCATTCTGAAATGCCTGAATGACATAAGGTACTTTCACAATGTTATAACAATCTGCTTATTAAGTTATAAAACTTAAAAGAAGTTTTAGAATGGAGGCATCATGGAATGTTCAATTTATCTCTGAATCATTCACATGCAGTTTAAAATACACTACACCCACTGCTTATTTCATTAGGAATACCTGTACACCTGCTGTTTCATGCAGGTATCCAATCAGCCAAGCATGTGGCCACAGCGCAAGACATAAAAGCAGTTCCTACTGTAGCCTCAGGTTCCTGTGTTGTGCTTTGTGAAATGCTTTTCTCTCTGCTCTGTCCTCTCTCACCAACAAGGCGTTTCTGCCCGCAGAATTACAGCTCACTGGAAATTTTTTTGTTTTAAGTCTAAACTCTAGAGACTGTTGTATGTGAACATCTCAGGTGATCAGCAGTTTCTGAAGTACTCACTCTGTCTGGCACCAACAACAAATCCACAGTCAAAGTCACTGAGATTACACTTTTATTCCACATGTTGGATATAAACATTAACTGATGATCTTGATCTGTATCTGGATGATTGTATGCAATCCACTGCTAAAATATTATTGGCAGATTGGATACTTGCAGGAATGCAAAGTATCCTAGCAAAGAGGCTGATCATTCAAATTTAGTGTACTCAAAATGGTGCTTTTTAAACTTTTCTTTTCTATTTCTCTTCTCTTCTATTATTTTATCTACTGCTTTGTACAGTGATGCCTGTTAGACAAAGGTCTGGTTGTATGTTCAGTGAAGGAACAGTATTTACGGGGTATTTGAAAGTTGTAGTTGGCTGGATAGGAAGAATGAGGGCAACTGCGAGATAATGAACACTTGGAAATGAAGGAAAGTGTGAATGTAAAAGAGAAAAAGAAAAACAGCCTGAATATACCACCAATCTTATATACAAATGACGACCAGAGCTGGTCTACATGAAGCTGTATATTACTACAGGGTGACAGGGATCTTACACTGGAATCAAGGTTACATGATACAAAAGTGTATACTGTCAGCTGTTATGCATGGCTACAATATTTGGTTTTGATTGTTCCGACTACAGCAAGGTTAAAAATAGATGTTAATTGTCCATGGCATATGTTTTATGATTTGCCATTTTCTTGTGTGTGTGTGTGTGTGTGTGTGTGTGTGTGTGTGTGTGTGTGTGTGTGTGTGTGTGTGTGTGTGTGTGT
>JAQQZR010000012.1:9118342-9141112 GCA_030068235.1 Notoglanidium macrostoma
TGTGTGTGTGTGTGTGTGTGTGTGTGTGTGTGTGTGTGTGTGTGTGTGTGTGTGTGTGTGTGTGTGTGTGTGTCGCACTGTCTGTCATTAAAAAACCAAATGGGTGCACATACAAATGTGATATGTAAAATACTTTGCATTTTAAGGTGCCAGATTAAATGTTTTATATTTTTTGTAATAAAAACTGCTCATGTGAAGAAGATTGGGCATGGGTATACTTGGTTATAATATATTTTTATGCAGGTTTTTGCCACGTCAAAAGAATGTGCAGTTGAAGAAAAGGTATCAGACTGTTTTGAAGAACAATATTCATTGTAAAATTAAATAAGCCAATATTACACAATGCAATATTATACAAAGATTCCTTACTGCTTACCTGATTTTCCATTTGCATAATCACTGTAATCGTCATCATCAATGGAAATCTTCTCATATTTGCCATGGCCAGTCACAACAAACTTGTAGCGTTTGCCCAAACAGGTGCCCTAAGAATAAAAAATATATATGAATAACATTTGTAAATCTAAACAGTAAGAAGGCAAAAAAAAATGTACGATTATAGGAAGCAAATGAATAATTTACCTTCCCTGCTTGTCCTGACTGCCCAGTTGCTGATCCTTCCCCTATGATCTCCCACATGTTCTTTTTCTGGAGCACATCTCCTGCTTTAATGTCCTGAGAAGAAGTACAGAACAATCTTGGAAACTTTTCTCAAGAAAAAAAAGAAAACAAAACAAAATAAACAAACAAAAAAATGTAAATAATCACCACACCACCAGAGGGCAGTGCACAGTGGGATTACAACAAATACAAGGTCAGTCCCTGTTCAACAACACTGCCTCAAATACATTTGCTACTATTGTAGCAAGGATTTAAACATTTGTCCCAAATAAGCTTTTCAGATCAGAGAGAAAGAGAAGAAATGCTAGTCTATGTTACCTCAAGAGGGAAAGATAAGGAGGCAGATGAAAGTAGCAGAAAACAGAAACTGGAAGCAGAAAAGATAAAGAGGTCTTGGTGTATTATTGCATATAGTACAAATAATTACATCTGAGCAAGTTAAAATATCTTGAATATAGTCAACTTTATCTAGTATTTCATATTATAAGAATACAAGAAGACAAATATAGGATTATTAAACATATTTCTTTTTCTATTTTTACTAAATTCAAGTGAATTAAATTAAATTTCAGCAGACAAATTTGCTAATTTTAAACATTTATTTCTAGAAAGAGGAAAAATTATTTGCCAACAGAATTAGAACATTTAAAATCCACTTGTTCAAAAAAATGAAAAGTTGTTTTACTGGATAATATACGTCTAGAATTAATTATCCTTAAAAAAAGTGCAGTCAATCCATAAAAATTATCAAAAATGTTTAAGGTATGATTATCTTAACAGGAAATCAAGTTTTGAGGGAAATAAGCTATAACCTTTGATGTGTAAATTGAAATGAAAGCATAGCAACAACAAACTTGTCATATTTAGTCATATTTATAAATATTTTGGTGACAGATAGATTATAGATTAAGGAATGTATTTATGGCAAAATTAGAAAAACTATATGTGGGTAACTTGTTTATATCTTGGAATGAAATTTTTTGCGACACTGCACTCATTTTGTAGTGACACACCCCAAATGTTTATAAATATGTTTAATAAGCTTATAATCTTATATTGGTTCAATTGCAATCTTTCAACAGCAAATACTAGCTTAATTGTACTGTATTCAGAATATTTTCACTTGCTAATATGTCATTTTTTGCAGTGCGTACCCAGAGTGTGCATAGATATATATTCTGCATTGCATCTCTGGTAAACTTCATACAGAGAGTTCATTGTGTTTACATGCACAGTTTAAATCAGCAATAGAGTGATATGACTAGAAGCCTACTCAGCAGACGCTTACACATGGTCTGGACTGTGTGCATCTGTTGCTGCCCTCTGGGCTTCCTTTTACCCACTGAGTGATCAGATCAGCTACACCCACCTTCAGTCCATCAGTGTCCTAAAACACATACAACATACAATACATCTGTAGAAGTTCAACTCAAGAGACTCAGACCAAAGTAAATAACACAGAAGGAAATACTGTGGAAAACATATTGCAGGAGGATACCAAATTCACAAAATCCATGTGTCCCTTTTTCCTTCTAATTGGATATTTTGGGGTTTATAAATGTAGCCTTTTTTCCTACCAGTCATATATTTCCTTCCTCATATGACAAGTTGCTTTCACTTTTTATTTGTTACAGATATTCTGCCTAGCTGCATGTTTTTGGACAATAGGGGGAAAGGATAGAACCCACGCAAACATACAAAACTTTGCCCAGATAGCAACCTGAGCTCAGGATCAAACCAGGGACCCTGAAGCTGTGAGACAGCAACACTACTTACTGTGCAACCCTTGTTACAATATGACGGAATCTGAATCATCTTTGATAGCAACATGTCATTATGAGTCATCATACACGCTGAGATCATTTCCGAAATCACCACTAAGAACATGACAGGATGAGAATGTCAGCATTCATGACTGCATATGAACCAACCAAACAAAATGTTTTTCCCAGTAAATGATAATATTATTTCCATCACAGTATTGCTTAAAGTTGTGTTGAAATAAAGCCTTAGAGTGTAGTGTGTTACTCATACAGCCCTAGAGGAGCGGGTGTTGTTGGAGGAAGTTTTCACTGTAATGACAGAATTCTGTTTTTGTCTCATGAGTGAAAATGTATTTCTTTATTATAATTTACATTTTAGTGAATATGGTTGTTTTCAGACCTTTGATGGAGTTCCTTTGGCTGTGCCCTGGCTCCAGGCCTCTCCTGCCTCAAACAGATTCTTTTTGGCAACCACTGGATCAGGAACACTGGGCATGTCCGCTACAGCTGACTTGGGTGTCTTTAATTCTTTTGACGAGCTCTACAGAACAAAAAACAGAACATCCTGTTACCATCCACCAATAAGTAATGTATATATTTGGTGAGAGATGGCGCTGATTTTTAACTTACTGCTTCCCATTTCCAACATACATCTGTCCTCATCCAAAATTCACCTCAGAATATTTTGTGACCCATTGTCTTCAGATGGCATGTATTGCACATGGACCAAAGCCCCTCTTAGCACCAGACAAATACATTTTTACCATAAATTCTCATTAAGACTTACAGACTGCTAAAGAAGTGATGGTAAAGTACTTTTAAAGAACACTAGGGCCTCACTTAACTCATTCTATTATACAACATTCTATTATTACATTCTATTATACAACACCTGGCATTTAAAATGATGATACATCTTGTGAATAGTCAATACTAATGTCAAAAAGTTACAATACATTTCAAGTAACAAGTTTGGTTTGCATTCATACATTTTCTTACGACTTCATTTATGATTTTTTCCCAGAATCACATTTACATTGTCTGCGAATCATGTTGACATTGGGATCAGACTACTTAATGATGATCTGTCATTTAAATTATAAATGTTGAACTGGAATTTGACTTTTTAGTGCTAGACTCTGATCAGACTTCTTAATGCTTAACTGGGATCAAACTCCTTAATACCAAATGATGATCATACTTCTTAATGCTGTACTATGCTAAACTGGGATCAGATTTCTTAATGTAAAATGGGGACAAACCTCTTTCTTGCTAAAATGGGATCAGATTTCTTAGAAATGGGATTTGAATGTGAAAGTAAGGGAATGACAGCTCACCTCCACAGCATGAGTGTACTGCTCCAGTTTGTCATCGATCTTAGACAGGAGTAGCGGTGGCTGAGTCTTCTTAAAGCTGTTGCTGTTTCCAAAACAAAGACACTTGGTCAAGGCATGTCAACAACTACACGGCACATAAAAGTTTTAAACCTCACCTCATCATCTGGCCAGGAGCCCAGATAGGAATAAGAGGAATTATTATCCCTGGTGGAGTATTTCTTTTTCTCCAGTTTTGTGAAATGTCCCCACAATGAAAGCAGATATTACAGCTCCCATTCACTCATTATCATTTCAAAGTGGACCTATCTGTCTTTAGCACACTGTTATGGTTGTCATCGAGGTGCCTTTCTGCTGACAGTGGCCAACCAAAATCTCTAAAAATATGTTTGAGTTTGCATGCATGCACATGCACAAAATGTTGGACTCTTCTATTTTTTGCAACAAGTTTGAACAATACACTTCTGCAGGGAAAAAAAAAATTTAACATTCAAAATTGGCTGGAAAATTTGACCCTGTATTATTCATATGCCAGTCACTTTATATGTATAAGATATTAAATCAACAAGTATGTGGGAGACATGTTTTAGTCATTAGCGATACAAGCGGGTGATTAACTAGCTCCTTTAGAGATGACGCAATGCTTTCCCATGACAAATGCAGTCCACAAATCTTAGCAATAAGTTGTCTTATGGAGGAAAACCGAAAGCATTGTCATTCTGCCTACAGGCAAACAATATAATGTAACACACATCCTTGTAGCTACCTTTTGCTGTCATAGTGTTTTAACCAATTACATAGTGCCAGGTACAACTGTGTCATCTTTTTTGATACTCAGTGAAATATTAACAGATAATCATATTCCGAATAAAAAGTATTAATACTGAAATCCAGCACACATATTGTGACACATAAGACATTAGGATATTGCTTGCGTGGGCTTCACCCTGCCTCCATCTCCCATCTGTTTCTTGTATTAAATCACTTTTGTAGCCCAAAATGGACATTTTGCTCTTAATAACTCACCAACTTTACATTTCTGAGAGCTGTGAATACTGATAAGTTTCTGCCTCAGACTGCATGGAGCCTGGTCTGAGTCTACCACAATATCTCACAAGCCACCAGAGGAAACACACACATTTTCCACATCTGGACCATGTTACCTGTCCCATAAATCACTGCTAACAAAGGTGATGAACTAACAGCATATGAAGGTGACCTAAAGAACCCAAGCACCTATGTCAATGTTTATTTTTAGACATCAGTCATTTAGCTCAAATGCCTTACTTTTTCATCTAAGGTTATTTATCGTCAACCCAAGACTAGGTTTAGGCACCGAATAAATTGCCACCACGTAAATATGTCAGTTGGACATGCTTTGTGGTGACTGACAAGGCCAGATAAACTCACCTTTTCTTTAAGGACCGATTCAAAGACTCTGTTCTGTCCATGATCTGTGAAAAATGAAAGAGGAAAGCATGCAATGACTGCTGGTATGAACATTCCTTTCATAATTTTTTCCCTTCATTTTCATTCGCAAGAGAAAGTTGATAATGAAGATCTGGCTGCCCTGCATTGGAGCCTACCTGCATTTCTTATATTCATGGGTTTTCAGTACATTATTTTTAGTCTTTACTGCATTTTCACTGGTTAAAAGAATCAGCTATGAGCAAGTGAAACGCTGAGTATAAACATGAATAATCAGGTGGAAAAAGATTTAGGACCTACACAGTTCTTTCCCTGCTCCTGTACTTCAAAGCAAACAAACTGTCAGTGTGAATGCTCAGTGACTCTCATTTCAACCCCACAAAAGAAGCCCTTGTGTTGCTGTCGAGCCTGCTGGCTTTTTGATCCCCAACTCACCGAGCATGTACTTTCAGCTGTCAATCTCTCCTCATGCTCTCTCTGAAATTGCACATGCAAGCAGAAGGAAGCTCAGGACCACAGACATGAAACACCAGCTAACCACCAACCCACAGTACAGATACAACTTGTAAACCGACAGAGACGTAACATGCATATTTGTGTAACAACCTGGGAAAACCCATTGGATGTTACTGAGGATGAATTCTGGCAAATGGCTAAATGTTCTTTGTTCATTTTCAGTATAGAAATGCTTTCATTAATTTGTAAAATTGGCCTAGAACAGCTTTCTGTTACGTCATTTAAATAAGTGGCCAATTTAAGAAACATAGGTGTAAAAAAAACCACCTGAAAGGTCTGTAAATTGCTTTGAACAAGTTGCTGGTTACATATTGGTATTAGTATAAAATTTCAAAAAAGAAAATCACCATATGAAGGGTTTTCCCAGGCCAACACACATTTGTCTTACTTTGGAATGTAATTTGGCTTGAGATTAAAGGTATAGTGCATTATGAAAATCCATTCAGACAGCAATAATAATAAGTGTACATTTTGAAACAGTAAATTTATATTATTATAGTAATTTGATAGATGCATGCAGTGGTACAACTAGAGCAAAAAGGCACATATAGTATGGCAGCATAATAAAGGTACATTCATACACACACACCAATTTAAGTCTAAGATTAAGGTAGTATCATTTACAAGTATCATTTAAATTTTGCTGGTGAAACAAGATATACTGAACAAAGGCAGATAGTATAAAGTAAAGTGTGATGTGTGCTAGTGATGTCAGGCTGTCTTGTACAATAAAACACAAAGAGAGCAGAGAGTGAACAGCAAACTTACAAATAAATGCATAATGGATGCTACCACAACACAATCTCTTAGATTAGTCTCTTAGAAAAAAGGGTTCCTCAAAGGTTCTTCAAATGGTTGAGTTGTAACCTTTTTTTTTTTAGGGAAATGTTCTTTAGTAGGCTTCTATATAGAAGTTTTATGCTTTCCCTCAGAGGGACAAATCAAAGATGCCTTTAAGATTGAACCTTTTTTTATAAGAGTATACATGCACTTTACGTGTAAGTGTTAAAAAAAAAAATGGGTAAAAACACTCAGGAAAAACATAGGACACACAACATCTCACACACATGCAACTTACAAATTTAAATGGAATCTATCATCTGGAAAAACAGATCTTTTAATCAATTCCATTTCATCAAGTTAAATTTACAATACATATACAGTACATAGTCAGAGTCTGCACTATCTACAGTACTGCTCTGTTATTTACCTTGAAAGTGGGACTCTTTGGACTGAGAGGGTTGAATGACTCATCCCCATCTGGGGAGGACATATTCAAGCTCTTCATCCTCCTTTCAGCTGCCTCCATTCTTCTCCTTTCAATATCCTCCTTCATCTGTCTCTTCTCCTCCTGTGATCCATTCCACACAATTTATTATTATCAGCCACACACATTGATCTCATTATACAGTTTAAAATGTCATTGAGATATTATCAGAGATTATATTTGTGTATGCTTTTCTTTTTTGTCACCTCCTCCTTTGCCAGACGCTGCTGCTCTTCCTCTTCCTTCTTGCGATCCTCTTCCTCACGCACTCTTCTGCGTTCCTCTCTCCTCTTCTTGAGCTCCTCCAGCTCCACCTCAGCTTCAGCCTGCCGCTGGCGAAGCTGCTCCAGCTCCTGGCTCTCCTTTTCCTGGTGGCTCCGCCGGATCTTCTCCAACTTCTGCTCTGTCTCCAGAGTGGCCCCTGCCGGTTCCCTCGACTCGGAGCCCTGACCTATGATTCTGCTGGAGGTGAACATGAGGAAGAAGGGTCATGAAAAATCAGTCACAGCAGCAGTTTTGGAAGTCCCCTGGCAATAAGCCATGTCTGACAACACCATATCAGCTTTTTCCTTCAGGGAATTCACACAGATTTCTTTAATAAAATGTTCTTAGCCAGTTAATAATAACTAAGTATGATGCTTAATTATTTAGGTGTAGACTTCTAGTGCTTTAAAGTTTCTATAAATAACATCATGTACTGCATTAGTTAAAATAGTTACATTAGTTAACAAACTACATGCTACTATATCTTGAAGTATATACTTCCTATCAAATATAACCAACTCTGTATACAGAGCATTAAACATTGTTCTAGATAAAAATATTCTTTCAGTGACATAAAACTCGCCTTGTAGTCTTTCTAGTTTTCAGCAGATGTGATGTCACATCCTCTCCAGCAGGATCCTCACTGTTGGTGGTGGGTGTTCTATCTTGCTGCAGGAAGACTTTAGATGTATATGAGACCTTCACTTCTTTTCTCACTTCTTTCACCTGATAATTTAGCCAAGACAAAAATATAATAAAGATTTTCTCTGTTATATGTACAAATATAAAAACTGAATTAGAAAATTATACTATGTTGGCTTTTACCATATCCTCCATGTGTGGCCTTGGCTCCTCCACATGCCTTCTGTTAACTTTGATTAAATCGTCCTTCCATTCTGGTGTCTCTCGGGCCCTATGGCTGCCTGTCTTCTCTCCAAACAACATGGACTTCTCACTGCTCTTCCTCTCCGCCATGTAGTCCACCACTTCATCCACTTTGCCTTGGCCCCTGTGCTGTTGATTTAGTATGGTGGAGTTGATCTCCTTTCTTCTGCTTCCTCCATTCATGGTTCTTTCCACCTCCAAGTCTTCGTCTCTAGGATCATTTTCCCCTTGCCTGACCTGTCTGCCCCGCTCCAACCTCTGAGTCCAGTCACTGAAACCTTCATCCTCTTCCAGTGCACCAGAGCTGCTGGGTTTCAGTTCACTCTCAAAGCTGCACACACAAAAAGAGGTCATAAAATTCAACTCATAAACTCCCAAGACCTATTGTCGGGTACAAACGTGTACACTCTCATAACTACATACATTTGCTACTAGTTTTATTGTAGTAACAACATAATATATTGTTTTTTGTTATTTAATAGGATGTATTAATATGATTAACTAAATAACAGGCTCAGGCCTTATGTGGCTGGCCCTTTGACCTCCACATAATTTTTTTTCATTTGTCCTTCAGAAATTTGTACTTTCTAATTGTACTTATACAACCTCTTTGTTTTCTTGGTTTCTTTTTTACCAACCCTCTCTCAAGCTTATCATGATATAATAATCTCAAGATGTGGACATTCTTTATCAATTCACTTTTTAAAGACGCAATTTTGGCACTAAAATGGAAGTTTTTGCTTTTCTGGCTCTGGATTATCGAACATTTGTGAATATTTGTAAAATCTGAGAAAGTTTATAACAGCTGAACTATCATACAGACTGTCAGCTGTTTCCTTTTGACATTGCAGAACACAACTGAAACCTTTAAAGATGGGTGGCTTTAGGGAGGTGTTACATTCTTACAATGGTAACAAGAAAATGGTCATAGTCATTATATGAGAGATGTGCTCAAGTTAACATCCAGTGAAGCATGAACAGACTCCATGTGGCAAAGCAACATATAGAGCACAAAGACCTGCAGCAGTATAGCTACAAATATCCAGTCATAAAACTACACCCTGACGTCATTCACTCCATCTATTAACACCAGCGTTTGACTTCAAACACAATCCGAGGAAGCAGATGTTTGAGGTGTGATTGAGGTTTCTAGGTGGTTTTGTTGTTGCTCTGGTTCTCTTGCCACAGGCAAGCAGACACCAATAACAGATGTCAGGATGAATAACACCTGATATGACTTTACACTTGATATGACAACACCTGAAATGGCAGCAAGACTAGACAGCATGATAGCTCACTGTCTAATGTTGCATGCTATAGAGAAAGGAGAGTCAAAGAACTAAAGAATAATCAAAGCTTCAGTCTCAGGAACATTCAATCCAACAAACAAGACTAAAATACAGCTTGAAATTCTAGCTTTGAAGATTGATGTGGAGTATTAAGTTCCATCAACATAGAGATGGAATGAAATATCTTAATGATTCGGCATCAAGGATTACATAGTTAAGTAATATGATGAAGTTTTTTCCAAGTCATACAAAACTAAAAGACTAAATGCCCACATACATTAGAAATGTCTGACATGTTTGAGACATCTTTCTCAGCACAAAGTTTCAGCATATTTAATGATCCAATTAATAATCGTACTTCTCATCAGTCAAGCTAAACCACCCATGATTCTCTGACAACTGCCATGTCAGATGACTGACTCTGCAGTCTATCATATAATCGATCAACAAACTTTCACACAACCTATCCTTGCTCGCAGTCTCCAAACTAATCATATACCCCTGTTTGCAATCAGTACATAGACCTACCCTTTATATTATCTAGACTATTCACCCTTATTTTCCTAAGTCTTGCTCCAGCATTCATGTCTGCGACGTTACTGTGTTGTTTGTTTTGCAATCCTGTCTTTCTGGTTTTGACTCCAGCTCCTTTGCTTGTTGGGTTTTGTCCAGGTTATGCCCGTTAGATGATTATCCGACTTGCAAGCTTACTGTTTACAAGTATTGCCTACTCCTTTTGTCTTGTTCACTTTTAATACAGCTTGACCTGCACAGGAATTCCTCTGTCTGCAAGCCAAAATGGAAGCCAATAGAATGGATGCAGCTATCACTGCTCAGTACTGCGTTGCTGGTGAAAGTACTGCACATTTATGCACTGTACTCTCTTGAAGGGCCCGGTGTATCTTAGCATCAGCTTTTAGCACCCAGTTAGAAGAAGTCCTCAATAGACCAACATACATGGTCCCTGGAAAATATATTATATTTTTCCAGGAGCAGCTTGAAAAGAAAGCAAAGTTCAGGCAAGGAAATGATTAAGCTTATTTACATCAATTAATTATATAAGATGAAATGTCAATGGAACATAAAAAACATATCTTTAAAAATACACCTGCTGGTTGCTGGTAATATATTCTTTGCACAGCAATATGCTGCATAACATTGTATTATATCATTTTTAATCGAGATGAATAAAAGTATGAAGATCCCCAAAGAAAGCGCTCAAACTTGCTCAAAAGTTCATTTCCAAGATTCTTCTACGATCAGCCCATAATTACAGGGTGTTCTCAAACAACATGTTCTCCACGTAAAATGGTGGAAGAAAAAAAAAATGCTTCCCTTTTTGCTTTTTTGAAAGCTATGAACCAGACAGGCTACAATTACTCTGTTCTGATAAAAACTGGAAGCTGTGCAAAACATAGAACAGCCCCCTATCAAGCTTTGTCATACTATACATTCTTCACTGCTTAGATAGTAATGAAAGGGTAGTTGTGGCTCCATGTAGTAAAAGAAATTAGAAAGAAGGAAAGAAGGAGAAATATAAGTAAAAAATCTTTTACTATCAGACTTACAGACACTCCTCAGTGGGTGCAGAGCTGTCCAGAGGAGATCCGGCTGATCCGGTGATACTGTGTTCCTTTCTAAGAGCCTCTCGGGCCCGGCGTCGTCGCTCCCTCTCAATCTCTTCCGCATCTTCAATACTGCGCTGAGCTGTCACTCTATGGGAAACAGGACACAGAAATTTCATCATTATACTGTACATGTTCACAATTGGTCTTGCATCACCAACCAATAATGTTGTCATGTTGTTGTTGTCAACCAAGACCATGTTTTTTCACTGCATAAGAAATGAGAAACAACCCTCAGTCCAAAGCCACATGACACCAAGTGACACTGGATCATTCACAGCTTCTTTGGAAGATTCTCCAAACAATAACATGTTATATTCTTGAAATGAGAGAATTAGCCAGTGGAACATCTGTCTCAGGGTCAAGCAACAGCCATGACTAAGCAAAGACATCCCACACACATGAACATACTAGAGACGTTGATGCATCCTTGTGTTTATATAGCCTGTAAATACACACACATTCATGCCACAGACATCCATTGTGCTGGGTATGCACATGCACGTGTGTGTATGTTTGTGGTTGTGTTGGAGGGAAGAAAGTTTACACTAAACCAGAATGCTTTGTGTAACTGGTCATGATGTTAATTATTTGAGTAAATTTACGAATAATGCATTTAAAAAGTGATGCTTTTTGGAATGTCTGAGAAATGCTCTTCTTCTGTGGTAAGAGATTATTCCATTCCCCTTTGGGACAGTGTTGAAGGACTTGTCAAATAGCTTCCATCTGGGTGCCTTGGCATCGTATTACAATAAACACCAATCTGGCTTCTGAATCACTTAAGAGCGTATATAGCTCACTAATAGGCCATTAATGCATACCAGACCATATTATCAATACAGTCACAATCTGCTCCAGTGGCTTTTATGGCATGTCCTATGAGCATGTATTACAAGGGAGGTCCATAAATGATCATATGGAGGAAAGAGAGATGAAGCAACCACCCCCTTCACATTCTTGAATTAGCTATTATGCTGTAAAAAAGCATTCATTCTAGTCTCTGTCTTTCTCAGCACTACGACATGCCTGACCAAGCCAACACAAGTCCTCAGGCATTCTCACAGGAACAGAAAGTAGCCTGGGAAGTGAGTGGAAGGGGTAAAAGGGTTACAAACCAGATGGAGTGGTGCAACAAAACCCCTTTTCTTTCAATCTATTATATTTCATGCAGGCACATTCGCAAGTCATATAATAAACACAGAGAAGCTTATTGTAGCTTAATGCAAAGTTTTTAAAATGTTAATTCAAATATTACAAATGCGGTAGAAGGATGAATAAAAGGAAGTTTCAGATATTCATTGAAAAAGAAAATGCATGTGGCAATGATCAAAAGTTCAACCAAAACTTTTATTGCATATGGCAATCAACCAAAACTTTTATGCTCTCCTATTATTTATTTCCTGGCACGAGCCTCATGCATGACGTCATGACAGACATTAGGTCATTCATCTTGCTGTGATTTGTCTAGAAACCGCAGGATCGTAGATTGTGCTGTTATTTCATTCCTTTCTGCACAATAAAAAAACAAAACTTTTAATTTAAGTAAAGCCCTTACCAAGCCTTTGGCTACAGTGCTCATTAAGCACCCTAAAAAAGACCAGAAACATTTTTTCAATTTGAATTTGTTTATTTCTCACTACTTATTATAGAAAAAGAAGAAACAAGAATCCGGCTCACCTCAGTGTATCTTACCTTTCTCAACACTGTTGATTCAGCTTCCTAAGCCTAATGCAAGGTAAGCCCAGGGGCAGAAAGGATTGGGAAACGGGGTGGGGTGGAGTGGGGGGAGGTGGTAATGGGCTCAGGCATTAGCTTTCACTTGACTATTATTGCATTTGTTAATTCACACCAGAACAAGCCTTAACCTGTAGCAGAACACAATGAGTCACTGGCTGCACAGCCAGATTGGTCAGTCTTTTGTGTGTGTGTGTGTTAGGTGGAAGAAAAAAGGTGTCATTATCATGTGTTTCGGAAATAATAATGACTGTTTATACTATCCATCCATTATCTATACCGCTTTATCCATCTGGGTCGCGGGGAAGCTGGAGCCAATCCCAGCATCTTCAGGCGAGAGGCAGGGTTCACCCTGGGCAGGTTGCCAGTCCACCACAGGGCCAACACAGACAAACATGTCTATGGGTAATTTAGAGTAGCCAGTTGACCTAATCTGCATGTCTTTGGAGTGTGGGAGGAAACCAGAGGACCCAGAGGAAACCCACGCATGCACGGGGAGAACACGCAAACTCCACACAGAAAGGAGACCCTGGGTGACCCGGGGATCGAACCCAGGACCTTCTTGCTATGAGGCGACAGTGCTAACCACTGCACCACCGTGCCGCCGACATTGTTTATACTATTGTGATCAATATGAAACCGGAACATGATTGTATGTTTTGATTATTTATTTGTTTTAATTTTAGGGTTGCATAATGCTTCAAAAAAAATTTTAAATGAAGACATTATATACCATAAAGCAATACTATGGAATTAAATATGTTTGAATTTTATTCTGCTATCATAGTGGGACTATTCTGCAAACTTTTTCCAGATCCAGTAATGTGCCTTGTTTCAAGAAAAGAAAAATAACCAACAATATGAAAGATGTCAGCTAACCCAGAACAGGCAGGAAATTTAGAACCCTCTTAAAACTCAGTGCTATAGCTCATCCGCAATGCATAATTTAAGAACAGATGTTGTATTTACTCTGATTTAATACTTGAAAAATGTGACAATCCCCTACTTTCTCATAGTGCAGGAACATTTCAGTGGGTCTTGAGTTCATTTAAGTTCATTTGGTTGTGTTTAATACACTTTTACAGCACATGAGGTCCCACGCGGTGTTTAGCAACAATCTAAAACCAATCTGAATGACACCTAGGATTATGCCTTATGACAAATAACTTTACAGATTTTTTTCCAGCGTAAACAGCTTTGAGATGGAGCAACGATCAAATTTCCTGAAAAACAGATTAACAAAACATAATAGCTAAATTAAGCCACCTTTTTTTTTTCTAGAAAACCAAGGATACACACCCTTCACAGAAACTGCTTAAGGTTTTCTTTCTATTTTGCCTTTGTTTTCAGGGGGGGGGGGAGTACAGCCTTTTTAAAGAAAGAGCTGATCAGTGAGTGCACAAGATTTGGGGCATTGAGTGGGTAAGCAGTTGAGCCAGATTATGTCATCAGAGTGAGTCATTTTGAGAGTAAAAGAGAGTTATTGACCCAGACCAGCTAAATGTCTTATTGCTGACAGTGTACAGTAGAGACTCAACAAACTCCTCACACAAGTCCCCCATGTATGGAAATCCAGAGCACCAACTTAGAATTTGTGGGAAATTCCAGTGCAGAAACTCACACTAATTATTATATCTACAAGCTTGTAATTCTAACAGTGGAAAAGAGACGGTTATGACAGACTATATCTCTCTGAAGATAAATGGCATCATATAAAAACATAGCTCTATCTTTATTTACCCATCCTCCACAAGCAACAAGGAACACTAGCAAACTCAAACTTCTTTGAGTAATGTAAATAATGAGTGAAGGCTCCGTCCATTCTCATCCAGAGACGCCAGTCAGCATGTTATGTCTGAGTGTCCAGACACCAACAGTGAACAAACTGTGCACAGCCCATTTGCCTTGCCCGGAGTCTGGAAATCTTCAGCCTCCACTTAGCTAGCTGCATAGGAGGTCTCACTGAATGATTTTAGTATTTAGCATAATATTTAATATAGTTTACTCCACTGATATTCTAAAAAAGTTCCACAAAAAATAGAGATATTTGAGAGAACCTGTCTGGATCACACTTAAAGCTAAATAATGCCCAGGCCTGTTTACTTTCACCTTTTGTAAAACCATTCTGCCAGGGGAATGGCAGAGAGTTTATTGCCCCTTTAACACAAACACCTATCCCCCCACGTTCCCCTCTGCATTCCTACAGTTCTTATCACAGTATCGTAAACAGAAGTGAGGACAGTGTAAATGCCAGGGATCAGCTTGGTCATGGCTGGATCCACAATGAGAAAGCCTGTTCATGTGGATCTGTGAGCACAATGAACCTTCGTTCCATATATGAATATCTCTAGGTTGTCTGGTTAAAAAAAACTATAACTATGATCATATCGGCTCAAAACTGTTCTCAAAATTTCCAAGGATACCATATTAGTGGGACAAATATACATAGATATATATAGCTACTACCTGTATGTTTCAATCTTTGAGAACACTCTATAAATCCAGTGCAGATCACTGAGGGCTCCTAATACACTGATTCACTCCAGATCACTGTAATCCATCACATGCCACCTCTGGCAACCTCTGGCATATCACTTATTGATGGGCCTTGAGCTCAGGAACTGTTTTTGTGTTTTATCTACCTTTCAGCCACAGTTTCTCTGTATTTCTTCCTTATCTGCTTTCTTTTATGATGTACTTCCTCATTTCCATTCATGTGGTGGTAGTAAATGCAACAGAGACCACAAATTTTAATGCTGCTTGGAAGAGGTTTCCAAACAGCTGCAGTTGTTTTCTTTTAAGCAAGCGCAATTCCTTCCTACAAGTGTCTTAGAGGTCATAATAATCCATCTCTGTATTCTTTATGCGATCAGTTGTTAAGCATACAGCATGGCCAAGCACTTATGCATTCTGCCAATACATCATCCAGATCACATTTCATATATTGCCTTCCATGTTCAGTCCAAGAGAGTGAAATGCTGAAATATATATAAGAGTTTCTAAAGCAGAATGTCTGGATGTGAAAATGAATAGCCTGCTTTACTCTGGGCTATTATGAATCACACTGTTTCTCATCTGCTTACGTACAAACATAGGGAGGGAAACGCATGCAAGGAAATGGTTCTTAAACTTCTGTGAATGTATGCCCAACATCAAAAGTATTGCATGAATGCATCATTAGTATTATGTCCGGTGTGTGCCGTCCAACCTATACAGTAATAAAAAAGATGAATGCTGGGCAGTTGAGTGCAAATCCAACTTGTCAGCTCTGAGAAAGGACTGTTTTGTCAGCCCTGTAAAAAGCCCAGGGAAAAGAATCTACCCGCTACAATACAACCTGTGTATACCTCATGAAATGCCTTTGACAAAGTACACCTGATCCTTCCAAAGCCCTGTTTCTGCAGATATGAATACAGTGAGTGCCCCGATAAGCTTAAAGCATTCTTTTCTGTCCCAAAACACAGGCTTAATGCACGGAGTTACTCACTTGTTCTCGACACTCTGTGTTGATCACATGCAAAAATGAGATCAGGTTTAGCGAGATGTTGGATTTTATTGCATAGTTATAAGAAAATGTATTAACACTCACCTGCAACGAATCCTGTTATTAGCTTTTATAACTTTTCATACAAATTCAGGTCATACTCATTCACTCAAATTTTCCCAAGAGTGAGACTATGTTGACTGTCATGCTTTGTTCTTTAAGTATGGTGAGGTATGCAGGTTATGTGATAAATATGTGATGAATCGCTGAAATCTACAGTGTATTACAAAACTATTCACCTCTCTTGTACTTTATCCACATTTTGTAGTGATAAGACCTGAAATTGAAATTGAGATTATATTTCATGATTCTACAAAAATAGCTCAATAATACTGAAGTGAAAGTTAATATAGTTTGCAAAATAAAGCATAAATCTCTGATTGAAGTATTCACCTCCCATTGCTGTGAAACCCCTAAGTATGGAAATGTTCTAGGCACTGTATGTTATATATCCATTGAGTTTTGTTGAATAGTTTTTGGTGCATGTATAGATTAAGCTCAAAAGTAAAGCTCAAAGTCCAACTGAGGAATTTTAAAATACTGTTATACTGCCACATAAACTCAGGAAGGCCCATTTGAGAGACGCAAACTTTCCATCTTTTGTCACCCCTAGGCAAAGGTCATGTGGTCACTTCTGCCAAGTTTTAATAAGTGGACCTTTGCACCTACCAAATACTGACCTGACCCTCCCATGTCGAGAACTCCACATCACCTCTTGAAGAAACAATAAACTCTCTCACCAAGTCTCAACAAATCTCTTTACCAGCACTGACAGTGATCTATCTAATATGAATATACAGGGTTGAAGGTGAACTGATTTTCCTGAAGGAGTCACATGCATAACTATTGTGTTGTTATCTGATTATATCTTCAGAAAATAAGCTGACTAGGTTTTAAAAAATGAAATAATCAGTAGCATGTGGTTTAGGACCCCATCTCAAACCCATCCATTACTAACAAATCTTGACCTTTCATACAGAACAAAGACTACTAAACAAAGCTCACATGACTTAACCAATACTGTGCCTGTTCCACTCTGTTAAGCTTTACTGAAAACATGAAACCCTACTACAGTATTATATTACATCTCATTCAAAGACTTACCTGAGGAGGTTCTGCAAGCCTTGCTTGCTGGAGTTTCGTCTCAAGATTGCATTTGACATCTCTCTTTCCTCTGTCGCTCTTTTAAGTGAACTAATAGAGCTGAAAGAGTCGTTCTCTGTGCTTTGGATTCTTTGTAATCCTGTGTGTCTTTCCCAGCTCCACTCAACTAACACTCTTCCTGTAAGTACTTTTCCTACGTCCTGTCCTCAATGCTGCCTGCTGAAAATATCAAGTGAGATCCGCACAACGCTCAGTCCTCTCTGAGTGACATGCTTTAGTCACAGCCTTCCTCCACCCCTCCTCTGTTCACCTCTCCTCCCTCTTTCTCTCTGCCTAGTTTCTGCATGTGGTTCTCATTGAGAGACCTCAGGCTGTAGTTCAACATCTTTTTCCCCCTCCCTTCTCAAGCTCAGTGAGGTCATGTGGCTGCTCCTGGGGGAACTGTAAGATGATATCCTCCACCCCATGCCACTAATCCACCTCCACAGCCCCCGGTCCCCTCAGCAGACCTCAATATCACTCGTCTTCTTTGTCTTACAAAGGCATGAGATGAACAGGGCCTGTTGAAAACTGCAAAATTCAGAGTGATTTATGGTGCTTATTTTTCTTTGTACACGAACAGAGAGTTACAAGTTCATTGTATTCAGCTAACTATGTCATGTAAGGACCTGTCCTTAAAATTAAAAAATAGGATTTATAGGAAGTATGCACTTCCTATTCCCAGACGTTCTTAATGTAGCACTATTCTTTTTTGTTTGTTTCTTTAAACACAGCTTATACTTTAAAGCATATTATTCAGTAACTTCTGTAAATCATTTAGTAACTACAGTGAAACGAATAGGAAGTTGTGAGAGAGAGGAATGTAAATTATCAATTAATATTTATTCAAATTCAAAGCCATTCAAAGGCTAATCAAAGAAATCTGTGTTTGTTTTTTTCAAACTCAAATACAGTGAAAGCCATTGTGTCATATTACATACGCCACTGTGAATGATTCAGTATGAGGAATTTTCTGAAACTTTGTGCAGTTCTGGGACTTTCACAAGATACCAGTCTTGATAAAGCAACTCTCGGCCAGATTTCAATGGCATGCTTAGCACATAAGCATACGCTTGCAATCTGTAAAACTACAATCAATAACTGCCGGGTCAGAATTTAGTATTGTGTCATTATTATGACACTACTCTTACAGGTCTTTTTACCAAGTAAAATTAGTGCCAGGTCTGGGGTGTGTTAAATGCTGAATTTAAGTATAAAGATAGTTGTAGAAAAGTACAATATGATATGATGATAATCCCAATATTAAGAATCACCCAGAAGAGAATGAATTCCATTTTGAGACTGGTTTCTCTCAAGGTTTCTTCCGCATGTCATCTGAGGGACCTTTTTTTTTTTTGTCTCTGACGCCTGTGGCTCGCTCAACAGTTATTTAACTCTACAGCTAAATATCTGTACAACTGCTTTGTGAAAAGATCTACTGCTGAAAATTTAACTGAAATGAAGTGAGTTGAGTCCTTTATTTCCTGATTTTAATCCTTGATCCTTTTAATCCTGATTTACCACCATATGTAATCTGGTGGAATTACATAAATGTGGTAAATGTGTATGCTGTCCAACTGTCTAATTGTTTATGCTTCAAGAAATTGTGTTGACACATTGTTTACTGACCCTGACCCCAACAGCACCTACTTGAGTGCATTTTCTCACGTCTCAACCACGGATCTTAAAGCAGCGCTCAAAAACATTCATGTCTCATCCAAGTCCTCGCCCCTTCATGTTCAGTGTCTCCCATTGTGCCTTACAGCACACATACACATGCTCACACAGAGCTAATTCAATTCCTCAGACCCCAGCAACACTATTAATGTTGTTACCATGGCAAACAACACACCATTCAGGACTGACGTTGTGCTATGTTCTTGATAATGACATGTTGTACAATGGAAACATGGTTAGTCTTCAGTGTCCAATCTTGTTAACAACACCCATGCCTCTTTTTAACCTTGAAAGAGGAGCTCTAGTGTTTTTTTTGAAAGACAAAAGCGTCAAATGGAAATGTTACTGCTTCCAAGGCTTTTACTGTCCAGTAAACAGTTCTATTCTGGATCTATATCTATGTCCAGTGGCATGATGATGATGTGATCTTGCTGTTCAACTGGATTTGAGGACTGTAGGACAAAGTGTTTCCCTACATAGGAAAGAAAGCAACAGAATCACTAACTGAATGAGTTTTTCCTGCTACAGAGACAAACAGAACACAACAAGCATCCATTCTTCTGACACTTAATCCAGGCGGTGGCAGAGTGCCCACAGTAAAAGTAAGGGCATTATTAAGACAAGTAGGATCATCAGAACATGCTTTGTGTGTCTGTATGTGTGAACAGAGAAAGTGTAAGAGTGATTGAATTACAATGATGGAAGAAAAGGCACAGGAAAAGTACAAGTGGCAAGTCTAGATTTTCACTTTTCTTGTAGCAATATCTATTAATCTTCCCGGATCCTGGCTACGCTGCATGGATATAAACAGGAAGAATTACCTCATGGTGGAAGTCAAAAGACAGCACACGTGAAAGGAAATGACACCACTCTGTGCACACATTCAAGGACACCAGAAGGTGGGTGGATATTTATTGGAGATTTAAAAACTGGAGCAACTATGCAGAACACCTAGGAACCGAACAGACCTTTTCACTGAGAACACACTCTGTCACTGCTTATGAAATCGCTCAGAATCAGCTCTCAGCACCACAGCTGCACTAAACACTCTTCAGCTCACTATCTTAGACATAAAATATGTGCAGTCTGCAGTTGTGTTACAGCTGGTGAGGATACAGAGAAATAATTCAAGACACTTTCTGTCATTCAGTAAAATAACGTATATGTGTGTATACAGTATCAATGACGAAAGGCAAGGCATATCTCAGCAAGCTCAGCACGTCTGTGTTTGCTCAACTATCTGGGTGCAGTATGACAGCACAAGAGCATTAATGTGCCTAATGACTCAAGGAGTGTCTAGCCTCAAGCCATCAAACTGCTGACCTCCCGACAGACGTGCTCATTTAGTGTTCTGTAAAATGCTAAAAGGGTTCCTATTTACACCCTGGCTGTGTACTGATACTTCATGATGCCTATACCATATGATTGTCCTTATGCTGCTTGCTGTAGCCACTTGGTTTCAAAACCATGCTAGTATATTCATAGTATTGTACTTTTTATTTGTATATACCTCAAAGATCATTTATGTAATTCATAAGCTTTTCATTTTGAGTCAGACATGTCACTCTTACGTCAGCCATGCCTCCTGGTTGCAAAAACATAGCAGGAGACTATAGTGATTTTTAAGAGCAAGCCAGAATTTGTTTTCTAAAATGTCGCAGTATGCTGTTGGGTGTCAGAATCGGAAAAGTGTTCATGAGCACTTTTGGTTTTATCACATACTATCAAACAAACCTTTCTAAACCAATGGGTGTGGTTACTGGCAATTAGGGGGAAAATAAGTAGCTAACTAGCCTCAGTTATCAGTGAAGATGGCTTACTAAGCATGTAACAGGCTTAGCTTGCTAGTTAGATAAAATGCCTAGTTTATATTGCTTTAACAAACCTACATAGCTCACACACATACATAACTAGCTATCTGTAGTGAGATAGCTAATTCACATTCTTACTGAGGAGTTGCACATAATGCACATATTTATCTAATTTTGCTCAGTTTACAAATGCAGTTTATTACTTCTGGTTAGGCAACAACTCAGCTTTGATTGCCACGACTTTCTCAATGTTGTAATCGTAAAACATTAGGTCTTGAATCTGTCCACAAACATCAAATTGTATGTATGCCTTCCATTTCTTTCTAACATTCAGATTATTAGATATTTACAGTTTATGTGTCCAGTGTTGGGTGGAACACAACTTAACATCAATTAGCCACTGACAGAATGCCAAGCTATAAGGATTTTCTACAGTTACACCATTTAAAAGTGTTAGGTAAACCACATAGCTGGGTGCATGATATTAGGTCTTTAAGTTGTAATCCATATTAATAAGTGGATAGTATTTTAGCTAATGTCAGTCCAATTCCGAAATAAAATTCTCAATAGATTTAGTCAGATCATAACCAATTAGCATCAGGGTGCTAGGCTGCTCGGGTCTTTTTGCAACCGGGTTCCACACCACTTCTTTTTGTTTACAAACACCAAAAGGATTTATAAAACTCTTGCATATGTGCTGTTATAGGAAAATAATCAATGCCAGCTCTCGAAGTTTATTATTTTCCTATTAAAAAGTCTCAATGTGTTTTATTCTTATATATTCTACAGCAATTTGCCACTTATGCCAAAGCAATTCATACCACAGTTTATACCACCATTCTTCTATTTATTAAAGAATGACAGCATACATTTTATTCACTTTGTTAAATTCACTCCAACAAGTTAGTTCATGTTATCTATTTGCAACAACTACAAACAGTTGTTCCCTCACCGGTCTCTCTTTTATCCCCTCTCTTTTGAAGTTAACGAGACAAAAAACACAGTTTGCCATGTTACCAAGAAACTGCAAAACATATTATTCTGTCCTGTAAGCAGCAGCCCTACCTCTGACAGAGCTGACATGGAGACTGCTTGCTAAATGCTAAATAAACAGAAAGCCTCACCATATCAACAATTACACACAATGTCCCTATGTAAGTTGTTATGATAATGTATTTAGAGCAAGCATGTTAACACAAACCTGTGATTTGCTCTGTGGCTGCCACTACACTCAGAACATTATATTTATAGGAATGTAGAAGATTAATAATATATGAGAATATTATAGGAAATGAATCAACAGTTTATGAGCAGAATTGAGCAGAAACAGTGCTGTGGTATAGGCATAAATATTACAAGATATCATTCCACTTTTCTATGTAAGTACATATTTACCCATTTAATCCTCAGTTTCCATTTGAGTATAGATTTTTCAATAACCACTGAAAAATTTGTAACAATATTAGTTAGTGTTTTAAACATTTAATGTAAGGATTGTAATCCTGGACTATTTTTCTGAAGGGCACATAATTTGCAGATAATTTCTCTCTTATTCGTTCCTGGAAAATGGTACACATGTGAAACCTACAGTATAATGTTTAAATAATTTTTATATTTAAATAACACTTCCGTGCCACCTTAGTATCATCATTACAGGTGATGCAAATGTGAACGTATAATATTGTGACTGGTAGGATTACACGACAGCTCAGTGTTAATATATAATTAGTTGTAATCTCAACTATCTATAATTCATCAAATGGTACAAACTGTAAAAATAAATTGTTAGTATTTACACTATATTGCCAAAAGTATTCGCTCACCTGCCTTTACACGCATATGAACTTAAGTGACATCCCATTCTTAATC
>JAQQZR010000012.1:9141793-9188175 GCA_030068235.1 Notoglanidium macrostoma
ACTGTTTCCACAAAGTTGGGAGCATGAAATTGTCCAAAATCTCTTGGTATGCTGAAGCATTCAGAGTTCCTTTCACTTTCAGGCTCCCAGTTGAAGCTGTAACAGCTGCAAAGGGTGGGCCGACATCATATTAAACCCTATGGATTAAGAATGGGATGTCACTTAAGTTCATATGTCTGTAAAGGCAGGTGAGCAAATACTTTTGGCAATATAGTGTATTTATTTGTTTGTTTGTTTGTTTAGCTTTTTTTGCTTCCTATTAAATCATTTTTAGGTCTGACTCTGAACTACAAATGGCTTTTTTCTTTTATTTTCCTGTATGATTTTTCATCTTTGCCTGAGTGGTTATTTAAATATGTAAATACTGACATCCATTATATTTACTCTTCTGACCTTATACAAGCATATGATACTTTAGAAGTATATTGCCTTTATTTCTTACATTTGTATGCTCAGTGTAATTTTGCTCATGCCATATCATTTTAAAAAGAAAACGATTTGGCAGTGACGTGGTGAGAGCTACCATGAGCAAAATGACACTGTTTGTTGTGGAAACATCTGGCACTGTTTTCAGTTCTGCTGAACAGACTGAACTGTTTGGACTGTTCAGAGGCAGAAAGTATAAATGATCATGTACTTGTATAAGCCACTGAAATTGTGTAAAATGGTCAAATTCCAGCATGAAGTATGAAATTTGTTAAATGCATACTTTACTGTGAAGGCCTGACTCAAAGATTAATAATAATAATAATAAATGGACCATGTTATACAAATTCTATGAAGTGTTATGGATTAGTATTATTAGAAAGTGGTAATAAAAGGAGACATTACAGACATCCAGTTGTTTTCTATAGCAGATACCAAGGGCAATACCTGGAAACTAAATATTGAGTGTTAATACCTGCAGCATCTTTAGTTTTCCTAGTGGTTAGACCACTAAAACAACTATGCTGTATACTAAAATGTGCGACATCTTGAATGATCAAGAATTCACAAGCTTGTTGTAACTCTTTGTAAACTGTTTGCTTCAAAGAAAAGCACACTCAATCAACATAACATTAACATTCTGAGGCTTTGTAATTTTCTTCAAGTAGCAAATGGTTGAATCTTTTTTCCATGTCTGGGTGATGTTTAGATGAAAATGAGACAACCACAGCTGTATCAGATGGCCTCACATTCACTCCACATTCTTTTCACATCCTTATTCCTGGCCTTGTTACAGCCTTAACAGTCTCTTGCATTGCTCCTGCATTCCCACCTCCATCTCCTGCGGCCTCTTGGGGATGTCATCACCTGCGCTGCTCCACCTCTACACACAGTGGCAAAAGCACAAAATCCGTGTCTAGGGAAGATCTCAACATTCTTCACAGACACGCAGCCTGGTTTATTTAACCAAGAGTGAATGCAGGGTTTTTGGTTTAAAATATCAGCAAAGTCTGGTTTGTCTTTGGCTTAATTTATTTTTGAGAATGATTCTGTACAAGCACTGAATAGGATTTCTGACAGCTAAACAGGTTTAGGAGGTTAATTTTGTTGATGCTATTGTGGAAACATATGCGACTGTATATCACCTTATATTTAGGGAGGAATTCATAGGTAGACAAACGTGATCACATGA
Organism: Notoglanidium macrostoma; assembly: GCA_030068235.1. NCBI lineage: Eukaryota > Metazoa > Chordata > Actinopteri > Siluriformes > Auchenoglanididae > Notoglanidium > Notoglanidium macrostoma. Next base: position 9,143,412 of record JAQQZR010000012.1, read on the forward strand.
CCACTAAAGGTCATTTTGAAAGGTCATTTGGCTGTCAGGAAAAAAACAAAACTCCCTTTCAACCTAAATTAGCAAGAGTCCATAAATTACTTCCCACAGACCAAAAATATGGCTTATCATTAAAGGATTTTCTGGAAGGGTTTTATGTTGCCATGGACGAGTGCAGGAACTCTGAACACGCATGCAACCCCTGACCCTGTGGTTCTCCCTCCTCCACATTGTGTGCTGCTCGTTTCAGTTCAGAGATGAAAGAGAAACTTCTGCTGATCATAGGAAATAAATCCAGTCATCTCACAGAGCTAAGGGCTGACCCATGACTCAATGTGAGGAATGCAAAGGCCTGCACTCCCTCTCCCTCCCTCACACATACACACACACATACACACATACACACCCTGTGTTCTGTTCTTCACCTACACACACACACACACACATACAGAAACACACAGAAAATAAAGTACACTATCAAAGACAATCTCTCTCTTTCTCACACTTACACACAGCCATGCTCAACACTTCCCACCTACACAGTCCAGCAACAGAAATATAAGAACTTGGCAAGCACATGGTGTCTTTGAAACTGATCACTGATCACAGTCAGTGACAAAGATACATAAAACATATGCGGTTCACATCAACATGCTCCAACTGGAGTGAGCCAGTATCGCAGCTTATTCTCTAGAAATCACCACAAACAGGTCTTTAAGAAAAAGTTGACTATAGTGATCATCATTGTTTAAAGTTCAAGGCTCCAGCTGCATGCAGTGAGGTTTGGAAAAGGATAAAGAACAAAACAAAACCACATCATCATGATACAATGTGTCAAAAAAAATGGATAAAGCATCATGTTCATAAAAACTGGAATGAGTCCCAGCTGTGCAAAACATCTTGCTGCACAACTCAGAATTGTTTTGCTGATTTACATTCCCACATTAAAACTGGCAGAATAATCATTTGGACCATGCCATGACTACCACAGTGTAACAGTTGTGATGGATTATGAATTTAAATGTAACAAACAGAGTTTTTATGTAATGATCATTAGGTACAACTGTATGTTAAGATTCAGAGTGACTGGTAAAAAGATCTAGTGATTTAGCACTGTTAAATAATCCACAATTGCAAAGAATATCATAAATCAACCTGAGTATTGCAATTAAAACCTTTTCTCGTTTACACATTCCTGTACTAGTGCAGAAATTTGGCCTCTTTAGGACTTAGTTCTGCTTTAAAATCTTCATGCGTGATTCAGAACATGAAAACAAACGTGAATGTTGCTCTAAGGAACTGAATTGATAGATATTTCTCTGTCAGGCTTTGGAAGCCACTTTCTTGCCACATTCCACATACTCCTTCTTTCCATCCATCTTATACTGTGCAGGATTGTGTAGGATTGGTAGCAAAGATTCTCTAGAGTACACAATCTCATATCCTATTAATACCTCTAACTTTTTTTATATGTTATAGGAAAGTTTGAGATAATCAGTGAAAATAATGCACAGAAAGAACTGATTAATGTTTCTCCTATTAATTTACTTACTTGATATTAACAAGAGTATATAGTTAAATGCAGATGTTTGTACCCCCGTGGCTCCTGAATGAAAATAAGGGAAAAAAATCTTACCTCATGATTATTTATCCAAGTAATAATAATAATAATAATAATAATAATAATAATAATAATAATAATAATAATAATATTGAGCAGTTTTAAAATGAAACATTCATGCTGCAGCAAGACATCTATCAAGAACATGAAGCAGAAAAGTCAGAGCTTCAGACTTTTGTCATGATCCTCTTTTATTATGGAAAATCATATATTCACATTTGAGCATATGATTTGCATATGTGATCACATGAAAAACAACATCAACATGTTATTCTATGACATGTGAACATGCGTGACATCATATGATCAGTATGTAATTGCATTGAAGTGAATTATTCATGTAAGAAGATCACATCTGGAAAATTTTCATATGTGAATTGTGTGATTGTTTACATGTGAATTTCATATTACTTTTTTATAAGGGTAGTGTATGACGTGTGACAGAATAGTGCCAATATGACATCTGAATATTACAGCTTCCCCTCAAAGGATAGGAAAGAGGGTGAAGGCTGTTATAACAGCTTACAAGTTATGAGAGAATATTTATTTTACATTCAGAAATGGAGATGTACACTGCATCTGCTATCTAAATAGTTTTTTTTATAGAGTTTAGCTGGCATTTACTGCCTCCACCTAAAGCTTTACAGCGTGCAAGCAATACTTCATCCATAGCCAGAGTAATGCTCCAATAGTCAGCCTTGTGAATTTCAAGCTCCAGAGGTTCTTAAACCTGCCATGATTTGGGAATAGAAGCAGCGTGCGGGTACATACCGGAACGCTGAGATAATAACACAAAGGTGATGCTGATTCCTTGTACGATAATCACTCGGCATGTGACTCGTCTCCTGCAGTCTGGCGAGTGGGTGCGAACAGGGATGACGTCATTGAAAGTCTACAACAAGTTTACATTTGTTTGCTCGTCCAGAACAATGTTTAGCACTGTATATAGTAATGTTTAATATGCTCTTAAAAGTCTAAATATGAGCTTCCTGCCTAAGAGAACCATGTGTGGCCTGACTTACCTATATATATATATATATGAAACTGTGCAAAGAAATGCTGTAAAGTAATGAAACTGAATTCAATTAAATAACATTGATGAACTGTTTGCAGACCCTTTTTGTCTTAAGCGAAGGTCCCAGGTACAATTTGTGCAGTTTTATAAGCAAATGAGCTACTTTGATTTACTGATCATCATGGAGAATCTAAATTTGGATTATGTTCTGTATATTAGGACAACTGAATAGGAATTTTAGTTGAATGCAAATCTTAGTAAAAGATTACATAGATTATAATTTTTGCCCTTTCTTGCTTGGTTTACAATTTCAAATGCAACTTTCAGCAGAAGAGTAAAACACTGGAAAGAAAGAAAGAAAGAAAGAAAGAAAGAAAGAAAGAAAGAAAGAAAGAAAGAAAGAAAGAAAAAAAAGAAAAAAGAAAGAAAGAAAGGAAGAAAGGGATGTTGTTTTAAGGGGCAACTAGCTATGTGGATTGGAAAAGTAACAGATGCCTCCCTGCTTGGTTCTGGACAGATGATAGTCACTGATTCTGCAGATAAAGATCAGTTCTCAGTGCTAATCTTCTTTCTTACGTATCCTGTAGGAGATAAGGAAGGATAAACAGACTTGATTATTCTATTAGGTCCTCAGATAATAGGTTCCATCTAGAACACTAACAAGTGCCTGTATAGGACCCCTTGATGCAGGATTTTCATTATTTCTGTGAAAAGTGTGCAGTTGTGTGCTGCTCTGACACCACACAGAGACATTGCTAGGACTGTTCCAGTTAAAGGTTAAAAAAAATCAACAATCTTATGAACATAAGTTATAATTGGAATTGGCTATTAGCTCTTAAAAACAAAAGCATAAGAGATTTTTTTCCCTACTAACCACTTTCCAGCAACGTTCAACATTATATTTATGAGAAGTCCAAATTTGAAGTATTGGAGACAGCAAATGCTGAACTCAAAGTTCCAGAACAAAATGCAGATAAATGATAAAGATAAATGTAGATACATGATAAATGATAAACTGTAGATAAACAGTTGTGATGAGTTACGACAGAGAAGCCTGGATCAACTAGTTCTTGATCCACAATATGACAAGCATGATGAGACTGATAGCTCATAATTCTCATTACATATCTCATACTCTGATATTAGTAAAATTTTGAAGCTTTGAAGCTGAACTTTTTGAACAGGATGTACAGATCAGGAGGTCAGACAGCTGCACAGACGAAAGGACTAAAGCGGTTCTGCATCATTCTTTTTAGGTAGTGATCAACTAGGGCTAAATCTTACTGCTACTATCAGTGGGTAATTAAATGCCATTGTTGATCATTTAGGAAAATATTAAAAAAAGTGAAAATAGGCCAACATGTCAGTGAAAGAAATTTTAACCAAAAAAGTCCACCACCAACACCACTGAAGATCATGTATTGATTATGAATATTCATATGCAAGTCAATCAGGGTGGATTTTCCTTTTACAGGTCTGTGCAGAACTGTATAACAGAGGCTTTCCTTATCAGAAAGAGTACCAACTAGAAGAACTTTAAGAACTGAAGAACCCTTAACAACCCCTTGAAAAAAGCCAGACCAATCTGAACACTTCTAATCAATAGATCCAGCAGCTACGTATTTGGCTTCCTATAGTATAGACCAATGCTAAGGGAATATTGTGAGATTTACATTACAGTAGACAGCATTCTTAATGTCAGACCCTTTTCAGAACTCTCAAAAGCTTTCTCAAAATTCTCCCCACCATATATTTTTCTTTATTTCCCCTGAAGAAAACCTAAACATATTTAAAAGCTTAGATATTTAGTATGAGGTGCCAGATGGTTGCTGCTTGCTTCCAGAGGCACGTTTCTGTGGGAAATATAGACATTTATTTTAACCTGATATATCCAAAGAGGACAGCACGTGATATGCCAGATATTATGATATGTTCCAGCTACGATTCTTAAGACATGAGATACTACCAGTCCTGGTGAAAGTAAACCAGATATAACAAGCAACCTGGCAGCGAGAAAAACATGTTTTCGAAAAACATCGCCTGCCTTGACATTCACCAGATATTAATTTGTTTTCTGATATCTGTAGCAAAAACAGCTTGAAACTATTAGGAAGAGAACCTATAGAGGGGCATGTCTGGGGCACTTTAGACCCAAGGTTGTGACCTGTGTCCATGCACCCTCTAGTGGTTAAATTAAGATACACAGAAGATCAGTTTCAATAAATAAATTAATTAAAATTTTGTTATGTAAAAAGCTAGGAAAAACGTTAAGAGATTAATACATTCCAGGTCTGATTGGTTGGTGTAATCTCTGTCTGTGGGAAAAGATTATCTCCTGAGTCTCCTGAGTCACTGAGAACAAGCCAAATACACAAGTTAAACTTCATCACAACACAACTTTTTTCCAGAAATCGAGGCTCAATAGGGTGAGTTTCCTCAACAAAAAAAAGCCTGAGGCACACTGAGACTTCTGACGCATGTTATGATGTATATATCCAGTCTGGGAAACGAGGGTTGTATTGGGGTTTAGAATGTAGGTTAATGCAGGTCATTTCCACACATCCTGTACAGCCTGCTCTGTCACTGCTGAAATCATCAGAGTACATGCTAAAACAGGCATTAAAAACAGACTCGATCTGTCTCAATTTAGATAAATGTTTAAGAAATTGTAACATGTTGCATTATGCGTTAGGAAGTCATGTCACCCAACTCAATCAGACATATTTCATGACCTTAGAATTAAAAGGTTTGGTCTGGGATGAGAATGAATGAGATAGGCCCTTATACCCTCATGCCAATACTAAGATCACAACACAGTTGGTATTGAAATGCCTCATTTTAATTGTGGCATTATACAAACAAACAGAAAGCTATATTTTTAACTAAAAACTTGTTGCAAGTTAGTCACATTCTGTTAAATCCTTGGACTGTGTCTGTGCTACTAGAACATTGTACTGGTGTAAACATGACACACTGTGTTACATGTGCTATGTTTAACCAGATGGTGGTAGAATTGACCTGCACAGTGAATCTGTGGGGGATTTATTAGTCCAAAGAGGCCATCCATTAAACACCCAGAGTGAGCACAGCCATTACAGCTAAATCCAAACTCAGTTAGGATTGAGTTGCTATCTAATTCCTTCATATCTACAAAATTTCCCATATTAGTTACTCCAGATATTAACCCTGCTTTTCCGTATATTTGTTGGAGACTTGAAGTCTCATAAACTCTGCTTTGTACTCTGTGAGCAGTACTGTGGTGTGTGTGTGTTTTCTGTAATGAGTGGAAGCAGCTGTTTTCAGGCCTGCTTTCTCACACTTTCCAGCATATGAAAGAATCTGCAGTGGGTCATGACATCATTGGCATAATAACATGTTAGCATTAACAGGCCTGTTGGCTGGTTTTATTAGCGTTTATATTTCTGGAAAAGAATGCAATATGTCATTGCCAAAAAAAAATTCATGTGGAATAATGACAACTTAAACCCACTTTAAGTCATAGAATAGCATGACTCAATCACATAAGGGAATTCATTATATTTCAAAATTCAGTTTTATAATTTCTACATGATATCCTGGCCGGGTGAAAATGGCACCTCGCTCATAACCATATTTTAGAGCTGAGAGCGTCTCAGTGCACGTCTTGCGCACCTAACATAGCGCAGTATCCTCTTGCATTCAGTGCTACAAATTCAGGAGATATTCTTAGCAAGTCACCTCATCTTGGTCCCACATTTGAGCTTCTAGAGGTAACTTAAGAACCACAGATGCTAAACAAGTGGGCATGGCACAGGCTGTTAACTCCAGGCAGCCCTCACCATACATGGAGGCACCAGGTGTCCGAGTTCAATCAGGGAAATTGAGAGAAGCTGTGAAAATGTGAAAGTGAATGTGAAAGAAAGTGTGTCTGGAAATGAAAGTCACTTTCTGCAGTGACAGTTATTTGGGGTGTTTCTGACTTTTTTGCAAAGTAATAATGTGATTCCCAAACAAGGGACTGAAAATGAATTAGTTCTCGACTACAGAGTACGAAAAAGACTTCTGGAAAAAACAATCCATAATTTAATAGCTTGCATAGGTTTTGAGCTGTTAATAAGCTAGTATTTCCAAATTGTATGTCCTATATTCCTGGTTATGTGCCTCATGTTATGCAGTCATTCTGTGTACTACACAACAAAAATGCAACAAAAATTATTTTCTTTTGGCCTTAAAAATATACTCTGTAGGCAATTATGAATAGACAGTCACACAGCACATAAGATCATAGGGGCAAGTGCCTGCCTGCTACACCAACTAATCATAAGCCTATGTGTTTCAATATCCACTTCATCCTGTCATTTAATCTTAGCAATAAAAAAAAAAGAAACTCCAATATGACAGAATTTAAAAACAGGATTTTGATTTAGAAACATCTTTTTGCAATAATGTTTTTACCTTTACTTTCAGGTGGAATTTTCCATTAGAAGAAAGACTGCATTTAAAACTTATAAAATAATTTGGTGGAATTAGGGAAGAAATTCCTAGATGTTCTAATTAGTTATCCACACTGTGCATGAAGGAAAACAGCAAGAAATTCCATCTCGTTATAACCTCATACTGTAGTTATTTGATTCCCTTGCATGACTGTGAATAGCTGGCCTTTAGTAAAACATGCTCTTGCTCTCTCAGTAGGAGAGCTGATTTCACAGCTAAATTAATCATTTCGCCAGAAGCCTGTAAACGCAATTTTAAACAGTAAAATGTGACACACTTTATCATCGTTATACATTTGTTGAACATTTTTTTTATTTAAAAAAATACAAGCATCATAAATTTGATACATTTTAAGTATCATAAATCATAAAGTTATAGAAATTACGGTATGATCCGTGTTTCAATCAATATTGAGTTATTATCTTTTCAAGAAAGGCCATTAAAAAGCCTTCCGCAGTGTTTTGACCATGATTAGAAATGAACTGTCAGTATAGATATTCATGTTCAATATAGTTCAACATATTAAATATGTATATGCTTGTTGGTTGTGGAAAAGAATTTTGGATAATGAAAGGTGACATTCTCACATATCTCAAGCAATCACACACACACACACACACACACACTCACACACTCACACACGTCTATCTTATTATCCTTGTGAAGATCTTCCACTGACATAATTATTAAATGCAGCTAATTAATGCTATGCCTGCACAATAACCTACCCCTAAACTTTAACCCCAGCAATGAAAAGGAAAATCTTTGTCTCTTTTTGTCACTTTCCTTGTGAGGACCATCCAAATGTCCTCATAAGGCCAACACTGTCAGATCTTACTATCCTTGCGAGGACATTTCCTTGGAAGGACATCTTCACTCATAAAGTTATAAAACACACACACACACACACATTTGTTTTTATGTCTTTATAGGGACCCCTTTTAATTTCTATGCTCATAACCCCAATCCTAACTATAGCAACCCTTAATCAGCCCTAACCTTTTAGTTTTCCCTTGTGGGAGCCAGGGACATTTGGTCTCTACAATGTAATATAAACATGGTACAAACACACACATACACACACACACACACACACACACACACACAGTCCTTGTCAGGACACACTTTGTCGTTTGCAACTCAAGTAGTATAGAACTCTCAGGAGTAGCAGACTGTAGGATGTATGTGCTTTCCAGACAGGATTACCACTTGGCTAATCCATAATCAAGAACTCAAACAAAACATCACTGTTTCCTTTTAAAGTTAGGATTCAACTGTATTTGGATGACTAGGAGAAGCAGAAGTTTAAACTTGAGGATCATTGGGAGCCATATGTTAACCATGACCAAGTCCAATTTCTAATTAAAGGATCATAATTGATAAAAATAAAAAATAAAAAATAAAAAATAAAATAAATAAATAAACACACTAACAAACAAACTAACAAATAAATAAATAAGCAACTGAAGCTACAGACCAGCTCATTATAATATATGCTTAGTCTTGCTACCTTGTTTTCTGTTTACCTTTTCCACTTTTCAGGGAATTAAGTCAGGGTGAAACGTAAATATACTATCAGAATTCAATTCCCATCTAACTCAGTCTTTAAATATTATATTCATATTATGATCCTATGTTATTGTATTGTGGAAATCTACATGTATTATCATTCATATCAATATTTATTATTGAGGGTGGATCAATAGAAATTCAGAGTTATGTGTTCTTTTATACCATTTTTATTTAATTACTTTATTTACTTTATGCATGAGCAAAAATAAAGGGTACATATATATTTCAGTACACTCTATACACTATGAATTTAATATCATACACATGATGTGTAACAAAAGATGTGAAAAATGACCAGTAAACCACTTTTATTGAAACAACAGTGTGTGGGGGGGGTTACAGAACAACTGCCAGAGATAAATTAAGATCCGACAATAATCGCCATTCCCTCTTAAGCCTCAGACTCAAACATTTTCTTCCTGCCGTCCATACCAGCCTTATCCTCAATGTTCTTACGCCAGTCGCCAACTTGTTCTGCAGACTGTCAAAAATAAAACAGAAATCGTTTGACACAATTCATTAAACATTGTAATGCATTAACGAGGGCCAAAATGCCAGAAAGTAAATATCCATGAGATGATATCACCACAAATGGTCATCACATGTTGCTTTGAAGTCTGCATTTATACCCACCTCCTCCTTGGTCTCCTTCTTCACTTGTTTCAGGTTGGCTCTCAGGTCCAGAGATACCTTGTGTTTGGAGCCGAGCAGAGCCTGAAGCATCTGATCAGCAGACATGCGCACCTTCCTCAGAGCTGGCTTCTTGAACTTGCCCTTCAGGTCCTGAACTTTAATCTTCATGTCCTCAATCTGTAGGAAGAGTGTTAAACAGCAAGGCTTAAAACACCTAGGTTTTGTATGTTATTTACATACTGTATGGGAAATTATGCTCTTACCTCCTTGTTTGACTTTGCAACCTTGGACTCCATGTCATACCTCTCCTCATCAACTTTGTCAATGCTCTGGTGGAGCTTCTTGCACAGCTCCTAAGAAACAAAGAAGAGGTTTAGAAGATAATCATGTAGTAATTTTGTGGTCCAATCCCAGAGAGCTTCTGATGGCCTCTACTTCAACTATATGCTTGGATTATCACTTTGGATAAAACACTGGATAAATCAGTACATGTAAATCATTTAAAAAATCTTACTGTAACACAACATTGTTCACTGTTCATCATCCTTCTATCCATCCATCCATTACTTATACTGTTTATCTGTTAATAGGCACAGTGAGACTGGAGTCAATCCCAGCTGACTTTGTGCCAGAGGCAAGGTACAGCCTGAGCAGGTCACCAGTCTATCGCATGCCTAACCATTTTAGAATGCAATGGGGTATAATATTGGTAATTACCTACAGATAAATTACTGTTCAGTGATGTTTGAAAGCTCTGTACTTTCACTGTATTTACAATAATTCTCTGATATGCAGCATAACTGTAGCTTTTCATCAAAATAAGTTACATGAACTTATGTGCATGCTACTTTTATGTAGTTAAGCCATTAAAGAGTAGTAGGATATACAGGGCCTGAAGCATCTTACCAGCATGTATTGTCTTTATTATGGGGTTATCCTTATTCATGCTATATTACATAAATTGTATTATGGGTTTGCTGTACTTAGACTAAGGATCTTATACATTTTTGGCTTTGTCGGGTCCATCTTGTGTTGTGCTTGTGATTGAGTTCCTACCTGCAGCTCCTGGACGGAGCTAGGAAGGTCAAGCTTTGGGCAGTTCTCATTTATATAAGACTCCTTATCTTCCACAAGCTGCTTGGCTTCAGCCTCCAGCAAACCAGTGGCAATGGAGAGCAGCAGGCTCTGGAGAACAAAGAGAGAAATACAGAAATGGATGAACTTGAAGAAATTGTTTAAGGTTGTTTATTACCTTTGGTAGGTTATGAAGGTTTATTTTCACATTCATAAACAATATTTAATTAATTACATTTTAGTCTTATTTACCTTCAGCTGATACCTGCGGCTGGATGTCATCTTTTTCCTGTTAGGGTAGGAATATATAATATTATTTTTATTAAACTTATTATGGCACTATGGCAACTAATATATTATACTTGTCTTAGAAATGTGCATAATATTGACTGAATTAACAAACTATATGCACAGCAGTGTTCATCAGTTTGCATGCCCAATGGATTCCGAATGAGGAAGAAAAAGGAAAAAATACCACTGTTTTACTAATCATCTACAGCAACAACAAACAAAAAAAAGAAAGAAAGAAAAAAAAAAGCTTGAGGGGGGCTATAGGACCCCACAGGACTTACTCTGACATCTTGGCAGTTTGTCGTGCTCACACCCTGAAAAAAAAAAAACAGACAAGAGTAATTACTACAGGGTCACATCTTCACACATTATACTTTCTCAAACCAGTGCTGTTCTCTGGATTTTTTTCATTTTCATTTCAAAATCCCCGTTATTCCCACCATAAGCTTGCACTTGTATTTTGTAGATCCCTAAGGACCAAGGATGCTAAATTTAGTGAAGCAGTGTCAGATAACATCTGTGACATGCAACCTGCTCATTGCAAATGGCAGCTTAAAATTAATAAATGTTTCATTGAATATAGCATGATTAGAGTTTAAATAGAAATTATGAAATCTATTAAAAAGAGAACTAAATGTAGGCATACAATAATTGGTAATAAATAAACAAATAAATAAATAAATAAATAAAAAGTTGCTATGGCATGAAATATATGATCAACTGTTTAGATGAGAAATATTTTTTAAATCTTTAGCTAACGATATTGTCATCTCAGTACTGAGTGTTATGGGTTTATCACAAGTGAACAACAACTCCAAGTGAATGATCAGGATCTAGAAGTTTACTGTATTAGTTAGTACTATGTAGCTTATTACATTATAACTGAACAGCAGCAAAACAATACAAAGTCAATTTCATTCAATTAATATTGCAAGCATTTACATGTCAAACAACACATTAAGAATAATAAAGTGATAAATACTTCTCTTTGATTAACCGGAGCAAATGATTTCCATGTTAAATGCACATTTCCAGTGCATGCAATTAAATAATTATATTCAATAAGAACTAAAGCCAAAATCTAATTGAGATGGCTCGGCTCCTGAAACCAATTAATGATTGTGGTTTCATACACTACAGCAATTCATTTCTGTCTCCAGACACAGGCTTTGGCTTACCACATGCAAAGCTATAAGCAATAGGAAAGAAACACTTACCATACCTGCAATATTCTTTTATTCATGGAAATCATTTACATACCTATATATTACTCCTTTAACCTGTGGTTTAATGTGGTTTCATCCATATTAGCTAGATTTCACTAGAAAGATGCTCACCTATACACAAGAGAGCAGAACACACTTGGCAAAAGGACAGGAAAGACTGGCGAGCCCACCGAGAGAAGGAAAAGTTAAATAGGATATATATGGGCTCCTCTGATGGGTCAGCAGATCCCAAGAGTCCTCTTTATGGTAGTGGATTCCACCCCAGACCAATAGGCCATCGAGTTCCTGAAATACTTCCAGTGCAACCACGGCAGACCTCATAAATTTCCTTTCCTTGAGAAGGTCTGAGACAAGTGCTGGGTCCTTCTTAACCTATATATATATATATATATATATATATATATATATATATATACCACATATATGTTATATACAAAAAAAAAATCAGTTTAAGGAGAAAATGTCATCTTTAAAAATCAATTACATAATAACATAGAATATTAAACATAGTAATGTCTAATAATAACTATTGTGTAAGGATAAAAAGGACCCCTAATAATTAAGTCTCAATTTAATTGACAGATTCCATATATCTAATTAAATGAATTTAAAGCTGCTTACCAGGTTCAAAAGTTTTGGCCACCATGTAAAAAGAATCCTCCTCTTATTATTTCTAAAATGATTTACAAGATTGTTGCACAACGTAGTAGTGATATAGATAATTCAAGTAGAAGTTTAAATAGATGCATGATTAGAGGGAATTAGTGAAAAATTAAAAAATAAACAATAAATTCAAAAAGAGAGGAATCTCAATAGCCGGAAAAAAAATAATAAATTGGCGAAGCAAGATTAGATGGTTGAAGTTCTAGTGACCTCCTGTGGTCAGGAGAAAACTCAAAGTATGTGATTGGTTTTCATGAAATATGAACTTATAACTAATACAAAATGAGCATGATGGGAATGGGTTTTCCATGTCCATTCATTTAATGGTATTGGCTTACAGTAACATATATTTCTCCTTCAGAACAAATATACTGCATGAAAAATGTAAGTAACAGGCATTAGCACTGGAATAAACAATCCAACTATTGCAAACAGGTAGGACACTACAGCGCCCCGGAGACAGTGCTCAGAGCAAGTGAACAACGAAATGTCCAGAAATTTAGGCCTCGCCCTCAAACATCTTCTTCCTGCCATCCATGCCAGCCTTGTCCTCAATGTTCTTACGCCAGTCACCAACTTCTGTAGTCTGTGAAACCGACAATGCATACGTTTGGGTAAAGAATACAATAAAATTAAGATATAATAAAACTAACTTGTTCTGCAAGCTGTAAAAATCCAACATAAAATACTTGACACCCAGTCATTAACTGTTTTAGTGTCTTAAAAGACCAAAAGACCAGAAATTGAATATCCAAGTGATGATATCACCACAAATGGTCATCACATGTTGCTTTGAAGTCTGCTTTTATACCCACCTCCTCTTTGACCTCTTTCTTTACTTGTTTCAGGTTGGCTCTCAGATCCAGGTTCACCTTGTGTTTGGAGCCGAGCAGAGCCTGAAGCATCTGATCAGCAGACATGCGCACCTTCCTAAGGCTGGGCTTCTTGAACTTGCCTTTCAGGTCCTGAACTTTAATTTTAAGATCCTCAATCTGCATACACACAACAACCCATGATCAAATAATGATTCCAGGATTCCAAGATTGCCAGGAACACTCAGGAACATTAAATCATTACTATACCTCTTTGTCTCCTTTTTTCACTTTGGAATCCAAATCATATCTCTCCTCATCAACCTTGTCGATGGTCTGGTGCAGCTTCTTGCACAGGTCCTGATGACAAATTGAATTTAGAAAAATTTTCAAAGAAAGCGTATCGTGTTTCTTTCTTAAAATTGCACTTCAGGATATTGGAAGTAAAAGGTTTTTCCCAGCTAACAGGAATGGATATAAACACTTGTATTTGGATTATTAGGCAAATTTCTTTTTTTTTTACATTTATGCTTCTTTACAGAAAACTTGTCTTGATCTCACAGCTGTTATGAGAGAATGTCATAATGTTGTAATGACATTCAGGGTAAGCATGGGCGGTTTGTGTAATATGAGAGCTCTTCGGCCAGACCTTAACTCTGAGCTTAATCAAAAGATGAAACCATCCTTGTAGGCTATTCTTTTAATTTCATTCACCTTGAGGATTTGTTCTTGGTGCAGCTGATAATGTCAAAATCGCAAGGAATCACTTCAGCTGAGTTCTTGGAAATGTCTCACATTTTAGTTTTAAAACAGATAAAACAATCATATAAATTGTTATCTACATTAACCCAGCATCTTGTTCAGTTACTCATCTGAGACCATTATTACTATTATTATTTAGAAACTACTGTAAATGAATCAGTAACTACAGTGAAAATATTAGAAATGTACAGTAAAAAGAAAGCAGAATGTAATTCTGCATCTCCATAACCTTCTGGAAGTTAAGGGGTTAAACTGAAAGGCTTCAGATGAGCTACGTGGTCTGGGCAATATGATAATATGATATTGATATTACTCGCCTACATATTAATGGTGTAAATCTGAGGCTTCCATGCAATATAATACAGTTTAAATTTTTAAGGCAACAATTAGATTTTTTTTTTTACAATACAACTGAATCTGCTGTGATTGTATATGATTTTGATTTAGTAGCCTTCAATCAGTATGTGACTAACTTTGTTCAGAATCTGAACAAAAGCCTACCACCAATAATGTAGAGAAATATTCTTTTTATGTATCAAATCACCTTGCTAGCTCATTTATACATTAAAAAAAACTTTTATTTTTTACACAATAGTTGTCTGGCTGTTTTTTGTGTTTTTTTAATAATAATTGCTTAATGATTTTTAATTGTTGCCTTTTATGTGAATGCATCCATTCAAATTGTCCATTCATTATACCCCTAATATATATTAACACTCCACTGTCACATTTTCTACAATGTAAAATCTAAAACTGTTGGACTAAAAATAGTTTAAAAAGTTGTTTTTTTTTTTCAGAAAACAGCCCCAGGTTTTTGTTGATTCTTTATAAACCAAATATCAGAAACCTAAAGAATGTGTTACATGAATCGGGAAGATGTCGTTAAGTATCACAATATGATAAACAGCATTAGTATGAATGTGATGGTTACAGATGTTTGAGTGTGAGAGAGTGAAAGTGGTGTACCTGCAGCTCCTGCAATGAGTGTGGGTAGGAGATTTCAGGGCAATTCTGTGCCATGTGGGCAGCCTTGTCAGATACAGACTGAGTGGCCTCCTTCTCCAACATGCCCTTAGCTATCGCAAGCATCAAGCTCTGTCAGGAAGGAAAATCCAGTTTGATAATATGTTTAATGCATTCAATGTTATTATTTTTTATCAACATAATGTTTTTATAAGGGAACGCCTCAAAGCTTAAACTTTTTTTTTTTACCTTGAGTTGATGCTTGCGGCTTGATGTCATCTTTTTTCTATATGATAAAAATATTGGAAATAGCATGCACAAATTACCAACCAGTACCTATGCTGATGTACACAATTATGCTGATAAAAGAGTGTTCATGAGGGTTCATTGGATTAAAGGAACCCTCTCTAAAAGGAAAACCCTCTTTTGTAGGGTTTTACAGAGACTCTTTAAAGGTTCCCCCAGATAAAGAAATCACAGAATCCTTTAGGGTGCATAGGATATGTTGAATATATATTTACAAAAAGCAGATTAAGAGTCAATTTGGAAAAATAAGTAAAATTTTATACGTACTCAGACATCTTGGCGGCTTCTTTTTATTTTCCCCTTCTGTAGAACCATAAAGAAAAACACAGCATTTTAGTTATTTACTATTTATTTACAGTGTAAAGCACATTTATATGTACAGTATTTAATCATATTTGCTAGATCCTTTTGTGAAATCCTCTACAGTGATTCTTAGATCTAATCATATTTGATTTAATTGCTCTAAATGTTATGACTTGCCCCAGAAACCTAGCAGATGTTTCATACATAACAACATTAATACCCTCTGAAATACATGTGCTTAAGTCTTTAAGATGCTCTTGATGCAGCTTAATTACAGCCACAAGCATGCTGAGGCTTCTTGGCAGCTCATCGAATCTGTTTCAACCTTTGATATCTAATGTCCAGCCTCAGCTTCTGGAACAATCTCTACTGATGTTTGCAAGATGAGCACCTGACCCCGTCAACCTCCTAAGCTATCATCCATATGCTAATATTAATCAGGCGCTGCTTATCATATTCCACTACCTTTTTCAGGACATTTCATTTTGGCAGATACCTGTCTGCTGTACACAGAGCCAAAGCTATAAATCTGCTAAACCAGCTTAGTCAGGGCTACAGTCATAGAGCTGCTGTTTCAATTGCTTCTTGAAATTACAGTGATAAATCTGAGTACAAAATATAGTACTGAATAACATTATCAAAGCCCCAGCATTCCAGCTAACACATCTGCTTTTTATCATTCAAGGCATTTCTGCAACTTGTCAATAAAACAAATAATGCAACATTGTGGAAATGGTGAAATAGTCAATCAAAACAAATGCCTTATACAGTATAACTGCTATGCAAACCTGTCATACCATTGACCATACACTGCAGTTCTATCATGGTAATTCATGGTAATTCTTTGAACTACAAAGGCAAAGTTAAGCAGCCTCGATTTGTTTGTGGTCAAAGGTCCAAATATTTAAAATGTTTCTGTTCTTCTATGTACATTAAGCATACAGATACAAAACTTAGAAAACATTGTGATGCCTTGAGGTTAAAACAAGCATATACCAGAAGAAATCATTGGTATGTCTCATCTCATCATTAGCTGCCCAACAATCCATCAGCAAGAGCAGAAGACACGCAGAATTTTCATAGCCAAGGAGAATTATAAAGCACAATCAGAGGAAAGGGTGTAGTGTACCGTACTCTCACCTATATGAAAAGTTGTGGCAGTGGTACTGGCCTGATGGAGGAATGGTTCAGGAAGCAAGCCACTGGCACCTCAATTACCGGTTGCTAGAAGTTTATAAGGCTGGCATAGACCTCTAAAAAAATACCTCCCACCCTGTTTATGGTAATGAGAGCAAAGCCATTAGTGTGCCAATGGACAGAAATACCCACTGCATCCAATCTCAACTAATCATTTTGCTTAAAAATAGCCAGGCGAGTGAAGATCACATCTTAGTTTCAATAAAATACAGATGGGAATGACAAATGTTGTAATTACTTTATACAAACTTAATAGATTCCACCAACTGTTGTATAAAAGTTTGTGTAAGGCTGTTAAATTTTATTTATTTAAATTTTTCACTGCAGATGTTTAGCCCTGGTTTCCATTGTACTTTCTTTCAAATTCTGCATCAAAATGAATGAATGGAATGTGTTCATATGAAGGATGGCAGGAAGTCAGAATCAGAATTCCCATCTAAATGTAATGCTTATGCAAATAGTTAAAACAGTAGTAGTCAATCCAGTGAAACAAAAAATATAAGAAGGAAAACCTCTGCAACAACTCCTGAGATCTTTTCTAAGCCTGATCTGATCATGTAAGAAATAGCTATACATGCGTAAGTATTGGAGAGTCCGCTAAAGTGACGTCAGGATGCACATGCATGCCAAAATATATATGCTACCCTCATAGAGTTGCTATGATATGCATATGGTTCCTGTTTCTGGTTTTCTGAAGTGGTCTGTCTGAACATTTGTAAACAAAACTTTGTCTACATCAAACCTTAAAGCAGCTCCCAGAGGGGTGAACCAAAGGAAACTTTAGGGTTCATACACAAGAAACTTAAAAGACTGTAAAACTAAGAAGACAATAAAACCTTGACCCTGTGACAAAATGTAGCAGTGGCCCCTGTACCCCACAAGCAAAAGTGAAAAAACAACAAAAGTGTTTTTCAGTCGTCCCTCTGAAGCACCCCATAAATCTTTAATACCGATGCATTGTTGAAGTCTACAGAGCATTTCCCTGTAAAAGGGTATCACTTAGAACTATTTTAGGAAGCTGAGGTCCCTTATCTATCCGAAGGTCCCCAATTGATCCATTTGTCAGGTCAATGTCACTCCAAGTGACTTTTATGATGCATCTTCTACATCTCTGGACAAAGGTTCTTAATAAGCCAGTGGTTTGAACACATTCATGAACAATGTTAATGAGGTTTGTGTTAATGTGGTTATAGTCTTTGCCTAAGCCTTAAAAAGGCAGTCTTCAGGTTAAATACTGCCCTCAAAGAGTCACTCCAAAGTAGTGCGCTCTCTAGCCATAAATCAGAACCAGTCTAAAATCTGAGTAGAGGTGGGAGGAGCTATTTTTTTCTATCCCTGTCCTGGAAAGTCCTGGACAATGACTGGCTGGCAGTTATAGCCACAAGCAGTTTGGTTGTGAATATTAACTACAGTATAAGCCAATCCCAGTGCTAGAGGTTGGATCTGTCACAGTGAAAGAAAGAAATATAAATAGCAGAGGACCGGCAAAGAAGTGGCCAGAAGCAGTGAGATTTGCACAGAGCCGACGGGCTTATGTCTGGATGTCACCTTATCAAGATTTGTAATACTGGATTTATGATAATTAGCCTAGAACAGCCTTTGTTTTGCTTGTTAACTGAGATAGAAATAGTTTAATTTTCCAATAAGACATGGCCACATTATCTGTGTATAATGTAATGTATAATCTGTATAATGTAATGTATACATCTGTGTATAGGGAATTGTTTTGACACGTTCATCTTTAAGAAAATGTACCAGTTTATCTAGTCGTTGTGTACTTAAAGGATGCTCATTGATTTGATAACCTGTTAGCAAGAATGGGATAAATTTTGTTTTCTGCATGTAGAGAAAATGGGACATAGGCTAGTGTGGGTAGTATAATCAGTAATCAGTAAGTCCTCGAATGATTTGCTGTCATACAAAAATACTGTCATTACATTTACATAAATGTATTTTTATTTTATTGTTTGTTAATTTTAATGCATTGCAATGGATTAACTGTAATAATTAATACAAGCATTTTAGCTTTTAGATGTAATTTCCTTTCTTTTAGCCTTTTTGTTTATTTGTTTGTTTGCTTTTCAGTACAATGTATCTCGTCTTTTGCAACTAATTGTATTTCTGATGTATTCAGTATTATAATGATGTCAGTGTCAGTGTTGTGTTTAGGACACCATGCTAGTTCTCTTATGTGCAATCTTACTTGGGTGCAATTTTCTGATGCACCATTTTTTATGTGCAATATGTATGCAATTCATATGCATTTCCGTGCGATTAATACTGGGGTGCAATTTATGTGCAATCTATATGCAATTAGTGTGCAATTTCAGATTTTTATTACTTTTATGTGCAATCTAAATGTGCAATATATATGCAATTAATGGTCAATTCTGATTTTCTTACTCTCTTAATTTCTCTTTCTCTTACGTGCATTTTTTTTTTACTTGGGTGCAATTATTTCTGATGCAAATGTTCAATTAACTACAGCTTTTGTGTCAATGTTTGTCACTTCATTGTGTACCTGGAGTGTACATTTGTATTTTTATTATACTTTATTCTTTATTCTACACTATTGTTTAAATTTCTGCTGCTCTTTGTTTCTGTCCACTTTCTGCCATGGCAATGCAAATTTCCCACTTGTGGGACTAATAAAGGTTTATCTTATCTTATCTTATTTTATCTTATCTTATCTTATCTTATCTTATCTTATCTTATCTTATCTTATCTTATCTTATCCCATTTGAATACTTAAAAATGAATGCACAAGTAAACATAATAAAAGTTGCCAACAGAGCAACAGTGCTCTTACAGTATCCTACTCTATGGTGTGCCTTAAATGAAATGGCGAATAATTAGATTTTGAATACAACTTTGGACTGCACAGAGCTGTGTACACAATTTATTGTTTGTGTCTCATTGAAAAACAATTAATTTCTGACCATCAATGACTTATCACTAATGTGAATTAAGCATAAGGGTGATAAGTAGGCAACAAGGCCAATGATTATATACAGGCTCTGTACAAAAAAGTCCTGATCCATAGACATGTAACATCAGTTCTGATACATTAAGAAATGTTCAACTTTTTGTATTCAGCATATACACAAGTGTTGCGAAGCCCAAGGCTGTCAATTTGAACATTTGTTACAATATCTGTATTTAAATAAATAATGGCCTATGGATCCAGACTTTTGGGACACCCTGTATTCAGGAAAGACTGTAAGTAAGACCTAAAGAGTCCTACCTGTAGTTCCAGACTTGACCAATTGATGTCAGGGCTGTTCTGTGCATCTTCTCTGAGTATTGTTCAGGATTCTTCCCATCTTTACCAGCTGTCCTCATCATCGTCTCTGCAGTACTATTAAAAGTGAATCACAAGTATCCATTACTATTGGTGGAGTGTCCCAGCTATATGCAGTGCCTAGTTTTGGGGGTTCAAATGAACTCGCCAACAAGAAGATTGATTTACCTTGGCATATGACTAGTGTCCGATAAAACGTTGACGTGTCAACAGAGACATTAACAAAGATATTTGGCACACCAGGTACAGAGGAAAGAGAAGAGATGTGACAGATTCAAAGCCAACTTACCTGACAACTTGTTGAAATGCTCGTTAATTCTTGATTAACTGAGAAATCCTCTCGAGCCATCTTTCCAATTGTGTGTAAAGAAATGAACAGTCTTTCTTTCCAGAGGTTCAAATGACTACATTTCATCATACATACACAAAAAAATATTGTTGAGAGCATTCAGACTGCCTAGAGCATTGGCTGCCAGTTATTATAAACATTTTTGGGTTTCCCTATTTTGATCCATCTGATTTAACTCCTTGCTCTCATTACCTCAGGTGTGTTAGGGCAGGTAAAACCCAAATGTACACTTCTCAGGGCTGGGTTTGCTGTGTCAAATCAACTCCCTGTATTTGTATTTTGTCCATAAAATGTCAGAAACCCACTGAAACCAACTGCACAGATTCAGACAAACTACAGGAATCGTTAAAATACTTCTAATATTTATTTATCACTTGAAGCATGTTTGTACAGTACTTCCTAGTCAGCAGACAGGAACAAAACATGTGACTTAATGCTTTGAAATATATTATCTTAGGTTGTATACAAAATAATGATGGCTTACAATGTACCAATAGCAATGAAAATATACTGCCTGCTTTTTTAGTTAAAAACAACCAGCTGCTCTGTGCTATGAGGAAATTAGGAGGTCTCGAACATCTTCTTCCTGCCATCCATACCGGCCTTGTCCTCAATGTTCTTACGCCAGTCACCAACTTGTTCTGCAGGCTGTAAAAATCCAACATAAAATACTTGACACCCAGTCATTAACTGTTTTAGTGTCTTAAAAGACCAAAAGACCAGAAATTGAATATCCAAGTGATGATATCACCACAAATGGTCATCACATGTTGCTTTGAAGTCTGCTTTTATACCCACCTCCTCTTTGACCTCTTTCTTTACTTGTTTCAGGTTGGCTCTCAGATCCAGGTTCACCTTGTGTTTGGAGCCGAGCAGAGCCTGAAGCATAGAGTCTGCAGACATGCGCACCTTCTTCAAAGCTGGCTTCTTGAACTTGCCTTGCAGATCTTGAACTTTAATTTTTAGGTCATCGATCTGTTCCATGCAAACAGATCACAAATCATACTGTATTTAATGCACAGATGAGGATAAAATGATAGGATCACATTTTTCTGTAGCAGAGCATCCATACCTCTTTGTTACTCTTGCTGACTTTGCTTTCCAGATCATATCGCTCCTCATCTATTTTGTCAATCTTTGAGTGGAGCTTCTTGCAGAGCTCCTAAATGCCATCATTTACGAAAATCACATTTGTTAAGTGTGCCTTTAACTACACAAATACATGCGTACTATATGTTAAATCCAGAAGTGAAGGTTTGCCAGGTATATCTTCTATCTGTCTGAGTAATAATGAAAATGAAATCTGTGACTAAAAATATTACAAATATTAAAAAAACACTCATGTAAATCCACCTGAAGGTCTGCTAAAGATCCTGAGAGGTCCAAAGATGGACAAGTCTCCTCCATATAAGTATTCTTTGCGCCCTCTGCTGCAACTGCTTCAGCTTCTAGGAGACCTTTAGCAATGGAGAGCATCAAGCTCTGGGGAACACAGGTGAAACATGGCATTTGATTTTAGATAAGCACATGAGCATAGTAAAAGAGTAATAATAAGATTCAATTAGCATATTGTCAGCAATGGCAGTAGTAAAGCTGATCAACCTTTAGCTGATGCTTCCGACTCGAGGACATCTTTTTGCTTTTCAGTGGAAAAAAATAGAGAAAAATTGTATTAGAAAATTACATTGTGTGTAATGGAAAATGTATTTAAGAAAATGTCAGTGAAGTGAATTGAAGTGAGTTGAATTTGGCACATTGTGCTGTGTGATATATGTGCCTGATTTTAGCTCAGACATTACATTACACTTAAACTGTGTGAATATCTAGGACTAAATGCTCACAGTATAGGTGCTGTTAAAAACCAGTCATTTTAAATATTAGAAAATGTTTAAACAAAAAATACATTTATTATAAAATAATTTTGTTTCATCTATTTTTGTCTGCACTAATTGTTTGGCATAGCAGATAAGTGAAAAGATCACAGAAAACAACAAATCAAAAGTGTAATATTTTCAGTAATTTAGACTATAACACTTACTCAGACATCTTGCCTTCTTGTTTGTTTCAGCTCCTGTGAAAAATGGTTGTACTTGTTAGCACAGTGTTTTATTCTCTGTTTAAAGTGTGAGGGTAACTCTACACACAAAGCTTCATTCTGATTTCTGAGCAATTCTCTTTCAGAAAAGTATTTATAGGGCATAATATTAAGCTTTTTGCGATGAGATTAGCTGAAAAAGACTTTCCTGGGTAATATAAGCAACATAACATAGTAGATCTGATTATATTAATAAATCATTTTTTCTTATTCCTTATCCAGCCAAATGACACTGTTCATTCTATACAGATTTAAAACCATTTGTTCATATGATAATATTAGCCGTGTATGGCAGACTCTCTATGTCTGGGTCTGCTGGTCAAGATGGTGTTGATTTTCTGAGGAAAGTAATACATGACCAACTACAAGAGCAGAGTCTTCCTGTACATACAGAATGAAAATCCCTTCTAAATTAAGTTACGCTAGTGAGTGTTAGAGGCCAGCTGTTCATCTCATATCCCTCTTATGGTGATATGCTTGTCTTCAAGGACACATTTATAACCTCACACCTTGGCATGTGCTATCGATCCTGACATGTGAGATTCATCAATCTTTTTCATATGGCCACTAGTGACAAACATGAAGAAATCTTAACCACCTCAAATACGGCGTGAATGATATATATCAACTATTAAGGGAAATTGCATAATTAAGGAAAACATTGTCTAAAATGATTTGTAAATTAGCAGTGCCTGATGAATACTGCAGACATATCCTTCAAAATTGACATCTCCATCAGACTGCTATAAACGGCATATTCTTAGTTACTTCATGGGATAAATATGATATGAGATATGCATTTTATATGTATTATTTTACAGGCTGACATACACTGATATCTACTACACGCAAACTAAGCAAGAACATTTGCAACTGACCTCTTCGCGCAGGTATAAGGTTTCAGAATATTAAATAATCTCATAAATCATCTTGCACAACATGTAAATCTAAAAAAGATCTCTAATGTATATTTAAAATGGATTGTTATTGTTTAGTAATATATAAGTCTCATATATAAGTCGAACCACAGATTGATTTGGATCTACTCCACACTCACCATTTGAAATAGCACATAGAAATTAGTAAGAATAAATCTATAGGAATTAAATTCAAATTTAAATAGATTTCAAATACATTCCCAAAGCACTCATTTCCAGCTCATTCACACAAAGCTGGCATATTAGTGTGTAATTTACAAGAGCAATCTTGTAAATTCATTTACTAATGAACTCAAAATATCAGCAATAATAAAGTATGTAAATCTTTATTATTGCGTTGGCCATTGA
The DNA here is from genome assembly GCA_030068235.1 of Notoglanidium macrostoma. Lineage (NCBI taxonomy): Eukaryota > Metazoa > Chordata > Actinopteri > Siluriformes > Auchenoglanididae > Notoglanidium > Notoglanidium macrostoma. Next base: position 9,167,342 of record JAQQZR010000012.1, read on the forward strand.
ATAGTTACCACATCACCAAATATTGGTCAAATGACAGGGCTGCAATATGTCAAAACCCCTTTGACATTTAAAAAAAACCTCTTTTCTTCTGTTGATCTGATTACAGATCAAATTTAAATCAAATCTGCCATTGCCTTCAGGAAGATCCTGCGAGATCATATTTGTCATAAGGTTCCAAGGGGGAAAAAATACTGTCCAAATCCATAATATCCATCTGTTCTGCTAAAGAGAAGACAAGTTGGACTCAGGAGAGACAGTTGAGGTTCTCACCTAAGAGAAGAAGGCGGCAAGTATGATCCAGAGAGACTGCCACGGGCTACTGAAACACCATGGGGGTTTTAATGACATTGTATGATGGCTCAGCAGAACACTTCATCTCTCTTTATGGAATTGGTGTGTCGCTCAGACCAACAGATCAGCATGCATCTGAAACTCTAGCCTTCAACCCCTCCCTTCAACCTCCATATAAATAACTCACAGTTTAAGACGTTTTTCTTATTTTATGTCTTATATATCTTGCTAATGACCTGAGATTTATGGTCTAAGGAACTGTACAAATGTTCCACACATACAAATGTTTCCTGATTTGCAAAGGAAAGAGGATAATCCTGGAACTCATGCAAAGCATCATTAGCTATTCTCATGGTAAAGAGTTAGTTTCAACCTTAATCTATCTAAGCAAGTTATTATCTTTAGAAAGTTATTAGCGTTGTGTTGTTTTATAATAAGAGATATCTTCTGCTGTAGGACAGAGCTCCATGAGCAGAATGGACAGCACACTCTAGAGTATTAGTATCAAGTATTACTTACCTCTAATAGAAAGCAATCTGCTCTGTATCTGTATATGACAAAAATACTTTTAAACAAATATAAAATTATCATTAAACAATATTTTACATTTCATATACTTACTCTAAGTAATATAACAAACATACGTTGTCAGATATTATTTATTTATATTATATACCAAAACAACCCTTGATAAGAGAGCGGAAAGGTTTTATGCAATAATTTATCATTAAAATAATTCAGAAATGACAGTTTTTAATCAACATAGCGCATTTATTTGGTAAGCATGTCATCTTTGAGCATTTACAAAGAGATTTTAGTGAAAGCACAATGCTGGTTATAGAGTTGAACAGACACTTGCTTTAAAAAAACATTCATGGGACAGTAGACCTGTGAATAGCATAAATATGTGGAGACAGCTGCAGTATTACTACTGACAAAGTGGAAACTAGTTTGATAATGTCACCAAAGGACAAATATCTGGTCAGTGCATTCAGGCCTCAGTCTCAAACATCTTTTTCCTTCCACCCATGCCAGCCTTGTCCTCAATACTCTTACGCCAGTCGCCAACATCACGCAGTTCCTTATCCTGTGAAAGGAGGGAGAAAAGTGACTAGGTGTCTGTATCATTTATAACAAGTTTGGCATTAAAAGTCAAAAGCCAGCTAGGCAAGCATTAAAGATAATTATATATATATTTAAAGATGCTCTGGATAGTTTTTTTTATTGGTTTTGCTAAATATAAAAAAAAATGAAGTCATTTGCTTGTAATTAACCACCTCTCTGTGTGGGCTGCTCAGTACCCTCACGAATGACTCTTTCAGAATGAACCTCAGATTTTAAAATCCATATCTGAGACAGCTAGATATAAAATTCAAATGAACTGTTGATAATCTGATCCTCACCTCCTCCTTGACCTCCTTCTTCACTTGTTTCAGGTTGGCCCTCAGGTCCAGGTTCACTTTGTGTTTGGAGCCGAGCAAAGCCTGAAGCATAGCATCAGCTGACATACGCACTTTCTTCAGAGGAGGTTTCTTGAACTTGCCCTTGAGGTCTACAATTTTTATATTCAGATCTTTAACCTGTTGACAGAGAGAACTCAATCATGTCAATGGCGCATTAACAAAGCTTATCATTGATTTAAAAAAATGTAATAATAATAAAAATAGAAAACTTACTTCTTCTACAACCATATTAGCTTTATGTTCCAGATTGTATCGTTCTTCATCAAGAATAATAATCTTTTCATGTAGTTCTTTGCACAGTGCCTGAGGGTAAGTACATTTAAAGCGAGACTTTATTATAATGTTAAAATTTTAACTAAGATATGCTTCTGTATCTGAATTTACCCCATAATGTAATCTAGACAGATAACAGACTCAAAACACAATGGAATATTACATTGGACATAAAATGGCAACTACAGTTCTTCACAGGCCTTACAATGAATAAGAGCTTAAATCTAGACCTTCAGGTTGTTCCTCTTCCAAATGAGAAACCCTGTTTTAGGGTTCTACATAAAACCTATAAAGGTTCCCCAGGGAGACAACCCAAATAACCCTATAATGTTCTACATTTATATTTATAACACGTGATAGATGTTTTTATCCAGAGCAGTGTACAGAAGTGCATTCAGGCTTCTTTAACTAACATTATCGCTTTAATTAACATTACCAACATTTTTAAATTAGCATAAATTATTAAATGCTTCTTTAACATATTAAATGTTTATTTAAATGCTTGCACAATATATCAATTTGAACTAAAGTTTATTCAGTACATTATTAAAAATAAATCTTTATACAGCATGTTCCAATATGTTCATAATTTACTGAAATCTAAGTTAATATTTGAACTTGTTTTTCAGCCTCATTTGTTAATTATGCCAGTTAACAACCACAAACATTGCTTAAGGTGTCATGTTGATCATTGTAAACTAATGTTGATTATTATGTGTTACTTCTGATACCAGCCCACCATATAGACATGTACACCTGTTTATTAATGCTAATAAAGTTCATAGTTTGTTCATGTTAACTTATGTGTTATATAATGTCAGTTTATTGTAAACTGTTTAATTGTAAAGTATAACCCAGAAGTTTTCATCATAGGAGACAGGCCAGGATACTTTTATTTCATGTCTAAATATCTATACTAATAGATTAACTTAATAGTTAATAGATTAACAGTCTTTCAGACTTAGTGGAAAAGTTACTATAAGTTTTACCTGTATGTCCTCTTTCCTACTGGGTAAACAAAGTGGAGGGCAATGCTCTTCCATGTACCTCTTCCTCTCTTGCACTTTCTCTACAGCTTCAGCTTCTAACAAATCTTTTGCAACCTGAAGCATTAAACTCTGGAGACAGAAGTTATCAGACACACAATCAATCTGAGGATTTATTCTTGCTTCCTTTGCCCACACTCAGTTTCATGTAAAACAGGATACAGAATATATATGCTCTATCCTTTAACATAAATTAATAGCAAAATTGCTTCAATCTAAACAAAGATATTTACCTTCAGGCTGTGTTTCCGACTCATGGACATTTTTTTGTTTCTACCAGAACAAAAACATAGATTAATAATGAATATTATAACTTAATTATTATGTTTAATCTTCATTTCTCTAGTCACATGTCTCACTTGCACATTCCATATGCATATTTCTCATAAGATCAGGATCCTTTAATGCTAAGTCATTCAGCACTACTAGTTAGCAAAGAGAATGTCTCAAAATATTACTCACTCAGTCATGTTGGCTGCTTGTCTTTGCTCCCTGATGACAGTAATAAAAAGATAGAGCACATAAATAGTACACTTATGATGTATTCTTGGACGGATAAGGGCATGTTAGACATTTCGGTATAACTAATGTTCCGCAGAACCTAATTACCTGTTAAGTAACTAATTCAGCCTCAACTCTTTTCGTTTTTTCATGGCAGTAAAATATCAATTGTCTTTTTCAAACTGATGTCGCTTCTTGATCTTTAAAGAGAAAATCTTGAAAGCTTGACCTCTGAGAAAATCTGAAATGGAGCTTGGGAAACATACTCTACAGAGCACAGTGCAAGGTCAAGTTCATCTTGAAGTTCATCCAAGTGAGCTCCCAAAGGTTATGTCTTTAAAGTGCCACATGTTCATGACTAGAACCCTGATTCTAAATCTGAGATGTGAGTAGGCTATGTGGCCTCAAATCCCTCCTTGACTGATATTTTCTCTGCAATGTGACACCACAACTGTTAGACGTGCCCAAGAGACAGACCCGGCCTTATGGAACATCTCTGAGATGGTCAAGACATTAGAGTCAAGCTCAGAAATAACACAGTGTCCTTTATTCCTTCACAACTGATTCCATTCTTAGCTTTTATTTATCCGGTGTGGAGCAGCCGAGTAGGCTGGCTGTCTAACTGATGACTGAGTTAACTGCTTTAGTCTGCTCAGATAGTCATCACGATCCTTAACTACATGCTTAGGAAGCTGCAAAGACAGTTGTTAGGGCATGTAAAACCCTTTAGTTTTTGGACATAGCGGCTATTCTTAGAGGCTAGAGAAGACAAAAAAACAGAAAGCTTTATTCTGCTAAGTGATATATGAATTAGGTGATGGATTACATACATTTTTAATCAATTTAATTCACATTCACTACCATTTAATCATTTATTTTAAAATAGGCACATGGCAGAATGTGTGTTGACAAGAAGTAAAACTTTGCAGTATCACTTTCATAATTTATTGCTGAAGGAGGTGTAGCCTTTCAAAGTGCAACATCATCACTCCGTATATTAAGCAAGCATCCTGACTCTCTGTCCACTAACATACACAAAACACGTTCACCCAACTCAATGGTTTTTAATTCTGTTACATATTACCAATACTGTTATGTATATTTGAAAAACAAAATTAAGCATTAATCAAATGCTAAAAATGTGTGCATGTATGGCCAAGTGGAATAAAATTTAGTTATTTTTATACCTTAATTATACCTTAATCTTCATTTTGAAGTAAAGATGTATAAAGTATACTACCATCAGAAACAACAATGTAGAAGTGATGTAAGAATGGTGTAATTCTGCACAACAGATGGAGCAGATGAAAGCACAGCAAAACAAATCAAGGAATGTCCCTTACCTTACAGACAGAAGAGATCACAGAGGCTCGTAAAGTGCTGATGAGCTACTGTCAGAGACACAGGCAGCTGAAGAGCAAAGATGTTATATATTGCATTCTCTGATTGCTCTGTAAATCCTGCCTTTCTCTTTATGGAAATGGATTACCAACCAAACCAATGGGCTGACAAGGTCATGAAATACAGTACTATGGCTTCTTTCCTTGCTTCTTCAATATAAATAACACATCCCTCAAGATTATTATTAAGGTATTATTTTTATAGCAATTTTGTCACGGGAAAAAGACCCCTAAAATGATCCAAAACCTTTTAACATTTCAACTGTTTCTAATTACCGATATTACTACAATCAATATGGATGTAATAGATATCAATACTATCAATACAGATACTATAGTAGATACTATGCATTCAATGAAGATACTGTAGTAGATTTCAGTACAGTCAATATGGATACTATTGTAGATATCAATACAATCAATATAGATACTGTAGAAGATATCAATGCAGTCACTATAGATACAGTGACAGTTATCAATACTATCAATACAGATTCTGTAATATACTTTAAAAGATTCTGTAGTATACTTTCATTTAAATTATGCTGCTGTGAAAGTCTTACCTTTACCAAGGAATTAGAAGCAGTACTACACATTATAAATATAAATCTATATAATATATAAATAATAAATAATTAATAATTACTTTGATGTTTTAGCTTTTAGGGACTTTTATTAATTGTTTTATTAATTGGTTATACTATAAATGGTATCAGAAATCAATTACAACATCCAAAGGGGTACTTGGAAACGGCACTAGAACAAAAATGCCCAAAACTGCCAATTTATAATGATACAGTCAACATACAGGGTGTCTGTAAAATCTGTAAAAAAAAACCCCAAAAAAACATGTTACATTGGCTGAGAAAAAGCTTGGAGCATAAGGGTGATCATATAGAGCCCATGTTGTAAATAATAAATAGAAAATGAAGTATAGGTATTTTAACTCTCATTGGTTCCTGACTTTTAAGACTTTTCAGTGTAACAAATATCAGCTTTGCCTTACCGCAAACAGAAGAATGTCCTGAAGTCACCATACTTAATCTTGCAAGACATGAGAAAAAGGTTAATTGCAGTATTATAACCAGTGACACCACCAAACACTGCATTACTTCAATTAAATTATGCTGCTTACCTTCTCCTATAAATTTGAAGAATTACTACATACAATATATAATAGGTACTTTTCCCAAATTTCACATTTTTATGGTGATGCTTTTAGAGACAACATTTATTAACTGTTTTTATTAACTGGTTATACTATAAATGGTTTTAGAAATCAACTACATCATCCAAAGGGATACTGGCAAACAACACTAGAAAGAAATGCCTAAAACAGTCAACTTTTCAACTTCCCCAAAACCTTCAACTTAAGTATTGAAAGGATCAGCAATAATGCAGATTTTGTTAACCTTTTATAGCCCTTGCATGGAAAAGTATGGCATTATTTTGACATAAATTAAGACAAAAAGGCAAATGTACTTTAAACCATTTATTCATGCATTGGAAAATTGAATTACCCAATACAAATGTTGTGTATGAGGTTCTTTATAACTAGACAAAATATAGCTGAATTCTGAAGCTTCCTGTATATTCTGAAATAGAATAGATCACTTATTATATTTTATTTGTTTTGCTTTCCCATTTCCAACAATATTAATGATTTTGTCCATATGCTAAACCTGACATTTCCATTCCTCTAGCAGCAGTAAATCCATAAAAGCAGTGAAGACTAGACCACACATAATTATTTAAGACTCAGACTCAAACATCTTCTTTCTGCCGTCCATGCCAGCCTTGTCTTCAATGTTCTTACGCCAGTCACCAACATCACGCAGTTCCTTATCCTGTGACACAGACAAAAACATTAGTACATTCAAGAATTGTACATCAAGTTCATATCCCTTTATTTCCAAAGGATATAGAGAAATAAAGGAAGCAAAAAAGAGCTCAAGTTCAATGTATGTGTAGTAAAAAAAAAAAACACCTCCTCCTTGACTTCCTTCTTCACTTGTTTCAGGTTGGCTCTCAGGTCCAGAGATACCTTGTGTTTTGAGCCGAGCAGAGCCTGAAGCATCTGATCAGCAGACATGCGCACCTTCCTCAGAGCTGGCTTCTTGAACTTGCCCTTCAGATCCTGAACTTTAATCTTCATGTCCTCAATCTAGTGTGGTGCAGAAGAACAGCTATATAAACAACCTTAACTACAAATATGGTTTACTGAGGTACTGTGTTCTTGTGTGAGGTCTAAACTGTACCTCCTTAGTACTTTTGCTAACTTTGCTCTCCAGATCATATCTCTCCTCATCAATCTCATCAATCTTATGGTGAAGTTCTTTGCACAGCTCCTGTAATCAAACCAGAGACAAATCAGTATGATATTAGATACTACAATATATATTGATCTATATGAACTGTATGCATCTTAGGCTAAAAATGTCTAACTTCTGGCTGGGTATATGTATGTCAGTACCTGTAGTGCTTGTACGCCACTTGGGAGAGATAAAGTAGGGCATGTCTCTGCCATGTACCTTTTCCTCTCCTCTTCTCTTTCCTTTGCTTCAACCTCCAGTAAACCTTTAGCGATGGAGAGCATCAGGCTCTGAAGCGCAGAGTTATAATCAGCTTCTTTGCATTCCCTTTTCATAACAAAATTCTCTTGATTGTAATAAGTGAACAAATAAATTCCCAAAGTAAAGATAAACAGATAAATTAAACATACCTTCAGATTATGCTTGCGACTCGATGACATCTTTTTCCTTAAGAGTTTGGATGGGAATGATGAAATTGTTTATAAAAATATGTCAGATAAAGTATTATATATATATATGCATGCAGAATCACAATAAATATTCTATATTCATAGAGGGTATTTCTGTATGTTCAGAACTTCCACAAATTTTTTTAACACATACATGGATTACTGTAAAGAGAAATTCATATGAACTGTCACATGTGTACTTTGCCTATTTTCACACATGTAGCTTTTATTTGAATTGTTGAACCTACAATATATACCTAGAACAAGATAATGATAAAGCTTGCAAAGTACTTACTCCGACATTTTGGCTGGATTTTGTTTTTACACCCTGTAGCACAAAGGGAAGTCCATTAAGTTTCACAATATTAATAAAATTCAATAAAATGGGTGTACCATAATTTATTAAAATGTAAATATTGCATCACTGCAAATGTATCACCATACGACAGGATCAAGTAAGAAAATAAATCTCATTTGTCTTTAGAAATCAGTTCAACACGAATGTTTGAAAAAAGATATTAAACTATGTACTATTACTTGTCACTGGAGTTTCTTGTACCTTTAGAGTTTATCCTTTACCTGGGACTCATTTAAAGCTCTGATTTAGACATGTTGAACTGTAGATGAGTATTAAGGTACACTACGTTCACTTTCCGAGAAGAAAGATAAATACTAAAGGCATAAAAAACATACTCCTTGAGGGTTCCTTCACAGGGACAAGCAAATGTATACTTTGATATTTTTTTAATGACCGTGAAGAGCTAACAGTTGAGTAATGGGTGAAAACAGCAAAAGCCACAGCAAGATTAGATGGGTCTGTTGTAAAAGAGAAAAAAAGCCTTTGTATTTTTTGCTATTAAATATATTTTAAAAGTACTCCGGCATTTTGAGGTTATGGGAGTAAATTATACTAATAAAACATATGCACCCTGAATTGCAATAGTATACTCTTAACATTGTGCACAGTTTACATAATTTGCAGTCACCTGACACTTTAGCAGTCATTTGTCACTTTCATTTGCAATGATTATAATTCCAGCATGTGTGCTCATGCTTACTACGTGCTCAGACAGTACATAGTCTGTTGTTGTTTATAATTGTGCCACTGCTTTATATGTCATATACTTATTGTTAAAGGTTGTGCAGGAATAACACACAAGTGAGAAAGTCAGTGTACTCTGTAAATGTGGCAATAAAGGGATTTGACTAAGAAACATCTCAGTGACATGAAATTAAAACTAATAACTAATGACTTCAAAATTGCACATATGAGCATTCATCTTTTCAAATATTTTAAGAATATCACAGTGAAGTTTAGTTTTGTCATAGCCAATTTTCAAGCTAATCCACTCACAATTTGTTGGAATCCTTATTTTGGCATGCAGTGTGGAAATCAATGTAAGGTGCTATATTTGGCTGCGTCTTCAAGAGGTTCTTCACCTCACTGGCTTGGGAGGGTTGTTTATTTGGATGATTGTCAAAAAACCTGATACCACTTAGTAACACATAGAAATGTCCTGAGATAACTAAGATTGCTAAGACGACCAAGACATTAGCACCTGTGGTCTATAAAGCAGCTTAGGATTCATATGCTAAGGCTCTATAAGCTTATTCAGCATAGCACAAACTGATAACAGAAAAATTGCATGTCACGCTAATTATCAAGACTGTGTAATATATTCAAGAACAAGAAAGTCATCGTGGTGTTCAAAAGCATCAATCCAAATATGAATCAAATACCATGGAACAAAATTAGAAACTAATAAATAAACAGAAGACAGAAAACATGTAGTATTCTCTTCAGTCATTAATTCTAATGTATGATGCACATCATCACCTCGCTTAGAAAGCCAGCAACCACAATGCAAATGGCAGAAGATTTCACCAGAATCCTGATATCCTATTCTGAAAAGATCCTGGTAATGTGATTTAATCTCCCATGATCTTTTTTCTCACTCACACAAAGCCATCTGCTTCGAACTACACCACTGGGATTCTCACAGTGTCCATCACATCCCATGAACATCAGAAATGCCATCTGAAACCTTATATTTACAAATGTAGATTTTGGAGAAGTAACAAGATAAACACTGCCATATCACTTTCTGGAGATCAGAACCTTGAGGAAGTTTGTTTCTATATCTCAGCTCAACACACAGTCTATCAACCAGCAGATGTGGAAATTAATATGCATTAGTTACCTAACTTGATTTTCATGAAGAATTACAGAAAACCTTCTATGCAAATGGATACACAATTATCATCTAAGAAGGCCATATATAGGATTATTATATTTTCCTAAATTAAATGAATAGTGTTTTGTTTCTGACCCACTGCTACCTTATGTACAAACACTTATGAACGTGTGCACTGTAAAACATTCGCTGCGTTTATTTACTGCAAATCCACAGAATAAAAAAAAAAAAACACAACCCATGAGTATCTACCTCCAGATCAGACACACTTAGATTAGACAGCACCTTCCTAACAGCTAAGGTGCTAATCCAAAATCTCGAATGCAGCACAAATGCTGAAAGAACAGCTGCAGCACAGAACAGAACAACTGACAGAAAGATAGAACGCAGGCGCTCACCTATGAGCGGAAGAAGGTGGAGAAGCTCACAGCCAAGAGAGTTGGGGGGACGACTGTGACCGCTGCAAGAAGTTGGCATTATCTGAAGGTTTATATTGCATTCCCTGATGGTGAAGGAAATCCCATCTACCTCTTTATGGAAGTAGTTCCACTCAGAGGCCAATGGGCTAGCAAGCACCTGAAACATTAGATGGAAACCTCCAACTCCTCCCTTCACCACCATCAATATAAATAACCCTTCTTTCAAGATAGTGATCTTTATTTTTAATTATTCCTACAAACTACACCCCCATTATGGAGAGGGCAGGGGAGGGGTGGGAGGGGGCATCAGCCTTTGCCAACTGGAGCTGGTAGAAGTTTCAGACTTTCAGAACAGATGGTCATAGAGGAAGAGGTGAGCTGCATTTTGAACACTGCAGGAGTAAACATAAAAATTAAGGGCACAAAGGACGCCGTCATGAAACAATGTGACTGCAGAAATAAGTGATAATATAAGAAATTGTGATGGCATGGAATGTAAAAACTCAGCACATGTGGTAAAGGAAACAAACACACAGATTTACCAAACATGTCACAATTTAGTGCTTGATTCCCCTGAGATCTTAGTTCTTAGTTAGATGTCTCATCATCCCATCTGTGTTAAGTGGCTGTGGAAAAGAGATTCGCTTGCTGTCGTTATCTCACTAATTGGAAGAACAGAGTCAGAGAGGCAAACTCAGCAAGACTGCAGCAGAACATTAAGGGAAAGGAGCCAGAGAATTACTATCAGGACACACCCAGTGGCACACACATAAACACACATGAACATGTGTGTGTGTGAGAGGAAATCTCTTGTTGGATTGGTTGGGGGATTAAACTGTTGAAGGACATTTATGAACAGATTGAATTTAAAGTGAGCCATGTAGCACAGTCAAGAATATAAACATGAACTGCTTATGCCTTGACTTAAGACAGGGGTACTACATTCTTAAAAATACAGTCCCTCCAAACATATTGGAACAGTGACACAATTTTGGTCATTTTGCCTCTGTACACCACTGCAATGGATTTAAAAAGAAGCCATCAAGATGTGATTGAAGTGTAGACTTTCAGCATTAATTCAAATGGTTCAACAAAAATATTGCATTAAGCATTTAAAAGTTATAGACATTTTTTACACAGTCCCTCCATGTATAAAGATATGTCATTGTTCCAATACTTTTTGAGAGGGGCTGTAAATAATGGTAGCAGTAAACGTTTATTGAGATTGATGGCATAGAAGAATGATTTTTTTGTTTGTTTGTTACTTAAATAACCTTTCAGTCCATGATTAACAATTATTTGTTGTTGAAACAATAAATTAAGTAATTGTTTTACACTAAACAGTTTCTTCCATATACAGTATAAGGAAGTGAATTTGAATGTAAACATTCAGATGGTAAAAAAAAGGTGGTAAGAAATAGGCACCCTGCTCCAGAGTGGTGCAACAGAAAAGTGTGGCCTATCATCTGGAGATCGCGAGTTCAAATCCTGATGATGCCACAGCCATCCTTGGTTAGGATCCCAAGAAGGCAAAATTGGTCTTAGGTAAGGAGGGGTGGAATATTCTGTCTCCCCTGTACTTTACAGCAACACTAACCAATCATAGGAGTCTGTGAGCTCATGCATGCAGAAGTGGGTGGACGACACTTTCCTCCTGGTGTGTCTGGCTGCCCTGGACATTGCATGTTTGAAAAGATACAGTCACTACAGAGGAAACACTTGAGTGCCTTTTCCATACCTAGTTGGTAGCGCTGATAGGGGAGACCTATCTGGTGGGTAAGATATGGCCGTGACTAAATTAAGGAAAAAATTAAACAACAACAACCACAAAAAGAAATAGGCTCCCTATTTAAAAAAAATTAATATGAGTAGATCCATTAGTGTGTGGGGGAATTTTGGATGTACTGCTATTTGGAAAGTCTTTTGACAGGACAACTGGTAAAAGAACACTGCTGAAACTTATGCAGGCTTGGGCTAAAGTTTGAACATCCTTAAAACTGAGTTTACGCCAGTGCAGTTTTACTGATCAAATGCCAATGCAGTTTTACTGATCAAACTGATATGAGATTCAAATGTAAGTGATTACTAGCACAGCCCTGCATGTTTCGCACTAAAAACAATTGGTATTTGTAGCTATTCTTGCTTCTCTCCACCTCGATCAAAGCACCAGTTCTGCTTGAAGAAAAGCAGCCCTAAAGCATGATGCTGCCACCACATGCTTCACCTTGGATATGATGTTTTTCATTTGCTTTTTTTGTGCCAAATATATCTTTTGTAATTTTGGCATTTTTATAGCTCTTGGGTTCTCATCAGACAATAACACATTTTGCTGCAAGTAGTTTAGGGTGATTCAGTACTTGTCAGACGTTCATGCAGCTCCTTTAATGCTGCTGTCGGTCTCCTGGCAGCCTCTCTGGTAAGTTTTTGTCTTGTTCTTTTGTAATATTTGGAGGGACGTCCTGTTCTTGACGGCCTTCGGTACATCCAACATTTTGGAAATTCGTTTGTAAATTTGGCAGGCTTTGTAAGCTGTTATAGGATCATGTCTTCAACAGTTAGATGAAACCAAGAAGCTGTAAAGAAATTTCTACAGAAACAGCTGGTCTTTATTTGGATTGATCAGAATAATTTCATTGAGGACAGCTGCATCATAATTACTTTTGAACATGAGATTGACTGTGACAGGTTCATTCTGAACACACATATATTCCCAATTGTAAAAAATTGTGCAGACATGTGCATCCAGGTTTTTATAACATTATTGTTCCTATTTTTCAGTAAAATGTTTGATAAATAATTCACATGTTGTAATGTAAACTTGAGGGTGGAAAAAGTTGTAACATGATTCTTCTTAGATTCAAACTTCAAACAGGAAGGAAGCAATTGAAGAAAAACATTTTCAGATATTTCACCTTGCTGTGACCTTGACCCTGTTTGGATCAAAAAATCTAATTCCATATAAATCCTACAAAAAATCATCCAATCGACCTCGTCCGATCTCATTAATGAGATTCTAGGATGGATGCACAGACGAACCGAAAACACACCACCAACACCTATATGTGGAGGCATAAAATGAGTTTATTATAAACTATTATCGGATGATTTCTACTTTGAAATGGCATCTTCCACTGGCAAGATAATTGTACGTATTCATTCATTCTTTCATTTTGAGTAAAATCTTTATGGTGATGCCAGATATGGTGTCTATCCCAGGAGCACTGGGCCCAAAGCGGGAATACACCCTGTATGGGATGCTAGTCTACAGCAGCTCATCATGCAAATACACATTCTCAGTCCTTAACACCTGAGGTAAACTGAGGCAACTGAGTGTAGCCAGTTCAATCTACCAGCATGCTTTTGGGAGTTTGGAGGAAACTGGATATTCCTGAGGCAACCCACACTGACAGAGGGAGAACATGCAGGGAAACGCCATGCAGACATTAACTGCTTGAAAGAACCAACATTATGTCCCAAGAGAATGACAATATCATCAGAAAAATAAATGGGTTGGATCATATTATAGCAGTTTTATAAGATGATAATCAGAAATACTAGATACAGCAGCATATATTCAAGGATATCTTTGGAAATTTTACTTTTTTGCAGTTAATAATTTAATTTTGTGTGTTGATCAAGCGTGTTATGGTAATACACTTCAGAGCATTGTCAAGACAAAAAATGAATTGATTGTTGTCTTTAATATCTACATATACAAATTCATAAGACTTCAAAAACATGATACAGAAAATACATTGCCACACTGTTCTGTTTCCTAGTTTAAACAGAGAACATTATAATTTAGGTCAATAAAGTTCACCTGAGATCAAGTCAAACTGTTAGAAACATACAGCAATAGAAAGCAGTGTAGTTAGGCAATATATAGATTAGACTGCAGATAATGATTTTAGGAGAGGAGCATAGCAGTGGGGAGAAGTTACAATCAGTCAGACGAAGATGCACTAGTTACCACCACAAGGGTTGAAAATACTGCCACTGCTCACAGAATGATCACTGCAACAAAACCTCCACATTACTTAACTGAGCGGTGTCCTGCCGCACACCACAACGTAGTACTCGCAACAAGGCAAGGATTAGCCATTATACAGAATATTCCAGAGTATAAAAAACATTGTCAGTGACTGACATCTGCATACATTGTGTGAGTCTCACAATACAATCACGCAGGACAAGTTCAAAGGCACCAAAAACTCAGGAACGCAGCACCTCAGCATACTGCTCACTAAAATTTTAAAATATAATAATTACTGTACACAAGCATAAGCAATTCCACACAAGAGGTTGGTTAGAACTTCCTACATGGCGAATTAAAATACAACAATAATCTAGCATCAATTAATAATCAGTACACAGGAAGCAAGTGTCAAATTCATCCAAAAATAGTAAAGGTCTACCGGTGCTGAGCAATGAAGAACCAAAAGAGGTGGCATATCAGTTAAAGAACATTTCACCTGTGCAGTATCTTTACAACATCTAGGTAGTGCAATAAAAAAAGTCTTTGCAGTAGTTCACTGCTTCACAATTCAGTCAAATCCATACTACTAATGCGGACAACCCAAACATACACACTAGTTGTTACCAATTTCACAACAGACACAATAAATCTCACTTCCCAAGCACCAAACCTCCAGGTGAGTGCAACAGTTTGCATTTTGCATTGTTTTGAGATGAAAAAAAGAAAAAGAAAATGTACCACTATTTCCAGATCTGACTTGAACTATGAAGTCTATTATATCGGATAAAATTTTAGCTGGGAAATAATAATAAGGCCAAGAAATATGTCAGGTAAGGGGTGGCAGGAATATTACAAATAATACAATCCAAAATCTGTTTGAAGATCATGCAAATATGTCAGGAAAGGTCAACAAGCTATTAGAGAATATTTCACTTTCTGAACTATTAACATCTTAACATTTACCTTTACTAGTGAGAATGCAGGAACGACGGTGGAAATGCCTTGGTATAAACGTCTTTCTTTACGTTGTGCTAAAGGTATGCAAACATTTGCACTCAACTTTAAGGTTGGTGATAATCACAAGACTGGGAAAATGCGGAGACCGGATTCCTCATGGAGGAAAATTCTTATTACAAAACATTAAGAATGTCTGCTGATTCGGAAAAATGCATGGATTACCAAAATGGTTCAGATTCAATGCAGGTTTATTTTTATAGTGGCAGCAGTTAAAGACTTGATGCTAGATCAATGTCTCCCAACCCTCCCAGACTGCCCACATTTTTCTCTCTTCCAACACAGCTGCACCAGGTATTGTGTTCTGCTTGGTTTGCATTTGTTGCTAGCTAAGAGAGCCTAAATTTGGACAGTCTGAAGGGTTTCTCAGGATAGAGTTGAGAAACATGGCACTAGACTGAAGCTTTACCACTATTCAAATGTAGTCCATTTGGAGAAGTATTACACTCCCCATCCAGTAGACATGATTTGACATCACTAGGTGTCCTGAGATTTCCCAACATGCTGCCCTGAAAGAAAAATGTAACAACACTATGGCTGCAACCCTCATATTCACAAGACTTCAGCACCAGAGTCTTTTAACACCAGAGCAGACACTTTCACTCCAGCTTTCTTGTTTAGCAGCTATACAGTACTTGATCTTGAGCTTTTCCATCTCAGATATAGTCTGGAAGAAGTTTGTTGACTGAAGCTTTTTGAATAATAATTAGCCCCAAGCTGCCAGTCCTAGAAGTGTACCAGATGAATCAGTAGGAGGCTAAAAAGAAACGCATGATGGTATGCTTAGGTCCAAGCCAGCTTGCGTGAGATGGCCTGTTTGAAGCACTCGGGGTCTGTGTTTTCACCAGGTCGAAGTGTCCTCTCCAGACTCACTAAAGCATTCTGGTGGCACTCGCGGATGTTGACTGGGTGCTTGGCCCTGATCAGCTCATACGCAGCTATCAGCCTCATGTTGTGCTTGATCATGAGGTACTGGATGACGCACGTAGGGGCGAGTGAGAAGCCGTCACGGCAGTGAACCAGCACCCGCTTCCTCTTTCCTGCAGAGGCATCGATGCATTCATTGATGGCATCAAAGCAACGCTGGTGCAGCTCTGCTACATCCTCAGCCAGCTCGCCCGACTCCTCCATGTGCACTTTCAGGCGTGACCAGCTGTGCTTGGTTCCTCTTGAGCATGTGCAAGGGATCAAGTTGAGGCATGTCTCACCTGGCAGACTGCTCATGTCAATTATGCTGTCGATGTTATTCCGGCACAGCATGCGCCCACTATACGCCGCATTAACGTTCCCGACGTAGATGTAGTCCGTCACTTTGGAGATAACAGGTTCAGAGTAGTGGAAGTGTTCCGGGCCGCTCGGTTTGGGTTCAGGTGTCTCGGGGCTAGTCTTGACACCCCCTGGTCCCGCTCTGCGGCGCAGTTTCTTGGAGCCAGAGCGCGACGGAGGGTTTGAGTCAGATTCAGAGCTGCTGTTCCACGGTGGTGAGAAGAGCGAGAAACGACTAGAGGACTTGCTCTTGCCAAGAAGCTCCACAGGACTCGACAGGCCTGAGCTGGAGGCAGTGGTGGAGCCAGAGGCACAGAAAAGTGAAGCTCGCTCTAGAGAACCCGTGCTGCTGGCTGCACCAGCGCTGTGGGCCTGCTCCATCTACACAGCATCACACAAACAATATATAACATTGAATCACACTAATCCAAAAAACTACAGGCAAAAACACCTGAAACCAAAAATTATACAGGAGGGGTAGGTGAAAAACAGAATAGACATTTTCACAATATAATGATCTACACACATTTTACGGGGTGGGAAAAAAGACAAATAGCATCACTGTCATGAGGCAAAACATAAGAAAACAAATTTACAGAAGAAAAAGGCAGAGTTTTGGATGCATGTGGACACACTGAGGAAAGCGAGCTAAATAAAGTGCAGTGCAAAACAGTCATATAACTCTTCGGACAGTAACATGGTCACCTTGCTTTTAATTACATTAAGAAAAAATAAAAGACACCAACCAGACCCAAATAATAAGTTTTATGCTCAACACTACCCTTCATAGCCAACTGTTAGCTAATGACACTTTGTCAAGGGTGCTAGCATAATATGCTACCTCTTGCAGGAACTTATACATTAATTTGTTCCTGTATTAGTGCATTATATTAGACATAAGTTTTAACCATGATTTATTTTTCCGGTATTGTCCTCTACTTTTATATTCAAAATTCAGAGGTAGAGTGTCCAACTGTCCACACCTGAGCTTTGAGGTTGTTCTTCCATTCCTGTGTCTCCAGAGCTTTGAAGCGACCATTGCTGTCTGAAGACACGGAGAGGCAGAGTGGCCGGTGGGCTCTGGGGGGCAGCTGTGGGGTCAGAGCCACGGCGGCCGGCCGTAACTCACGCTGCTCATTCCTACTCATCATCAGATCCGGACAGGAGCCTGACAGGAAAAGAACAAAACATAAAATCACAGGATTATTGTAATGGGAGTTCGAAACAACATGACTAACATTTTAGAGTACAAATCGAGGTGGTGGTGGGAAATGTCAAAATACAAAAAGCTGACAAAACAGAACTAAAATTAGTTCTAAAATCTGCATAGCACTACAATAGATGTTTCAGTCTTGCCCTTTGTTCGCATATCAGGAAGCTAACAAAGCGTGTGTGTTTACTCTCTCGGAGTGGCCATGGAAAACCATGACCAGGGGCCTGAATCTAGAAGGACACTCATTAAAGGAACTGAAGGGTCTTTTTGATCCACAGCAACATGACACAGGCATTAAAACTCCCACACAGCTCTCTTCAGACTGCTGCTCAAACACTTTATTGTTCAGCTGATTGACAACAAGCACATTTGATAAGTCTGTTATTTCAATAGCAGCGACAGCACAATGAATCTTTCTGTACAGCTGTATTGTAGATCAGCTTGTAAAAAACAGCAAAGTCATGAAATCTGTAGTCACAAAAACATTTCAGTACGTTTGTAAATTGCACTCTGGTTACCACTGGGAATTCTGGAAAATCTCATGAGGCAGCAGTGAAACACTGAAAGGGTAAATATGATTACAGATGATAAGCCTAGAGCTCAGACCTTTCACCATAGCATGTGTGAGAACATGAGCCACCAGATAAAATTAAAAGCATACAGAATTTTCTCAGCAACACACAACATAGACCTGGGATATTATAGAGCAAATTTCATTGCGAGTGGAAAATGATCAGAGTGACTATAAATCCTTACCAATAGCACATACTGTACGAGAAATGGGCTGGAGCTGGAAACGGTTGCAGATCTTGAGAGTATTCAGAAGATTCCTGGTGATCATGCCTTGAAAGAAAAGAAGAGAATTAAACACAGAGATGCCCCAAGCATTCAGCTAGATTATTAATTGCAACAGTTCCACGTTGCACTTCTTAGTTTGGTTTCATGAAATGTCATTAGGCTATTTTTCCTTTGCGCATACAAAAACTTTTCCAAATAGTGGACCTTTTCCACAAACCTGACAGATAATTAGAATGGTTACAACAAAGACAATAAAATGCACAATGTTATCACAGTGCAATGTGTTTACGTGGAAAACTAGGGACGTTCCTTCTGTCTTATATTAATACTGGAATACCAGCAAGAGGTAATAAAGAAATATTTGGTTAACCATAAGGAGAGACAAAAAGAAATTGTGTATTTTTATGCCATAATCAAGCATCATTTTCCCAGTTCAATTCAACTTTCTTCCTGGTTATGAAAGTGCACATTTGTGTTTGATAAACAGCAATATTAAATGCAGCAAAAGCTTTACTGTAACTCACCTCGGTAGTTCAGCCTATAAACTTACTGTCATAGCTTTGTAGCCTTACTTATGTGAGGGGAGGTACAGATATTTTCAGGTTTTATTTACTTAACTAGTGTTATGTGTAAAATTAAAAGCATGACGGAGCAGTCAGGACATGCTGTGTGCAATTTTGATGGAGTTATATTGAATGGTACTGGAAATGTGTTCTATCTTTTGTCTTATAAGATTCATATCTGTCTGCTTCCCCCCTCCTGCATGAGAGAAAAAACTTTCTTCATTCCCAATACACACTAATGCACTCAACAACAGTGCTGTTGTCTGCAACAAATTAATTTGGTTTCATTTCCTGATTTTCTCACCGGGTTCACGTGGATGTATGGCATAACAAATATCTGAATAAATGATCATAAATTTATCAACAAATATAAAACAAATATTTAAAATTTCAAAAAGCAAATAAATTGAAATGGAAATACACTTTTCGCATTTAAGTCACATGAATATGAAGAGCAAATGGGAATTGCTATATATTTGAAAAAAGAGCACTCTATCATGAGAGGAAAAACTATTGCAAGAGGAGAAACCCCCAGCTTCAATCGCACATCACTCAATGGAAAGACAGAGCATTCGCAATTGTGTTTTGTTAAATAGAATGTAAATAATCACTTCTGTTTGTTCAAGACAGCAATGGAAACCCATCTAAGAACTAAAACTGTCACTAGTTGAGCTAAGACAAATGAATACGAATTCACAAGCTATGTAAAAACCTGATGTTACAATATAAACAGGAAATTTTCATTTATTTCATTCAGAAATGAAATTATTTCATATTTCATTTATTTGGCTGACACGCTTATCCAGAGCAATTTATATAGTATAGCATCTATACAACTGAGCAGTTGAGGTTTAAGGGTTTTGCTCAAGGGCCCAGCAGTGACAGCTTGGCAGGTCTGAACTCACGACCTTCTGATCAGCAGTCCAACGTCTTGTTGAAATCTACAAATAGTTTATGTGCTGCAGCGATACTTTTAATAATTTTATTCAAAATTTAATATTACTAAATAAAACGTATCTTACTTGGACTTAGCCTACATTTTACACCTGTCTTTTCTCATGGCCATTTTATTTTTCATTCAGCTTAAGAACAGAACAAAAAAAAACCTCAAGAAGCATAGTGTCCTTCGGTTATTCCCTTCCAAAAGGCACTTTGAAATAAATGCTTTTAATCAATTCAGTTAGGAAAAGGCCCTACTAAAAACTGCCGTGGTCCGCCCGTCTTCAAAGTGCCCTGGGAGGCATTCAGCACTTCAGACTGGATCCCAGAGTTTTGATCCATCATCCTACCATGAGTCCCACCCCACGTACCATTAGTGCCATTCTTGAACCTTTCATTTAGTGATGGGCAATGCCCAGTTCAAGTTTGAATAAAGGACTGTAACATCAGTTATCACACATACACTACTGGTCAAAAGTTTGGACACAGCTACTCTTTTTCATAGGCTTTTCTTTATTTTTTTTGCTTTCTACGTTGTAAAACACTACTGAATACATCAAAACTATGAAGCAACACGTATGGCATATACTGAATTATGTGGTAAACAAAAAAGTGTAAAAAACAAAAAAACAAAATATATTTCATATTTTAGATTCTTCAAAGTAGCCACCATTTACCGTGATGATACAATCGGCATTATCTTAACCAGCTTCATG
>JAQQZR010000012.1:9201409-9216176 GCA_030068235.1 Notoglanidium macrostoma
GTGTGTGTGTGTGTGTGTGTGTGTGTGTGTGTGTGTGTGTGTGTGAGAGAGAGAGAGAGAGAGAGAGAGAGAGAGGTGAACAGGTGTGCATGATCATAAGTCTGGTGAATGTGTCATGTGATTGGACAGGTTGTGTGGTCTATAGTTTAACTGGCTGAAGATCTTGGAAAATGGAGTATGTCTTATTAGATTATGAAGGTCATGATGTGACTCACAAAACAGGGTTTATGTTTTGATAGAAATTGGCAGTAATGTTACACATAAGGGTAATTTCCCAAAAAAAAATCTAAATGGCAAGTGGCAAAATTAATCACACCCCACAAATTCTTCAAATTAAATGTGCTCATACTTAATAATGTTTACTTGCTGTCAATTTTGCAAAACCTCTAAAATTTGAAGTTCCCCACATGTAAAATTCCTTCATCCATCACCATGGGGAAAACCAAACAGCTTTTAACACAAAACACTCAGATGACTATTGACCTCCACAAGCTAAAAAGTTGAACAAAAAACAAGATAAAATTCTAAGTTTTAAAATTACAGTTCAGAGTTAATGTTTTTCAGATTTCAGTTTTAAAATCAGTTATTAGGAGTCCTTTCTGAAGTGGAAAATGCAGTGATCCTTTATTTAAAAAATATGTACAAGCTCAAAACATCTCATACGGCATGTAGGTTCGATTCCCTGGACCAGCAAGAAGAATGTGTTGGTGGGGGAGTGAATGATCAGCACTCTCCCTTCCCTCTGCATCCACGGCTGAAGTGACCTTAAGCAAGGCACCTAACCCCCAACTGCTCCCAGGGCACTGCAGCATGTGGCTGCCCACTGCTTCGGGTATGTGTGCTCACTTCTTACTTGTGTGTGTGTGTGTGTGTGTGTGTGTGTGTGTGTGTGTGTGTGTGTGTGTTCACTGCTTGGATGGGTTAAATTCAGAGAAAGAATTTCCCCTCTGGGATTAATACAGTATTCCAAAATTCTTTGTTTGCTCATTTTCATTAAGTGTTAAACATTCCTGTCTTAAATGTACAAATGTATGGATATTGATGACAATGGAGGCATTATGTCAAATAAATGTAAGAATGTTTTTCTGCATTTCAGGATCATTTAAAGAGGAACAACATACTGGAATCAAAAAGCAAATGTCTGTGTGTTAAACACAGTAAGCAAGAGACGCACCTGAATCAGATCAAATGACACATCAAATGTAAAGGATTCATTGAAGTATGGATTCAGTGTTTGCTTCTTCACTGATGTTTTCTTTTTCTTCCACTTCTTCTTGTCCAGAATCAACTGGATTTTAACATATGGATCTACAATACATTTATTACCACTGATATATTACTGTCATTCAGAGTAATCATTGATATATTGACAGTTCAGCCTCTTGATCAATTTGCACTTAGGGACAGGATCACAACTAACCTGAAGAACCTCCGCTGTCCATTTCCTTTAAGTTCTTTCCCTCCAGAATCACCACAGTGAGTTTACTTGCAGTGGGGACGTAACGCAGGGAGAAACAAATCTCACCCAGATGCTCTTGCTATAAAGGGGTACAAAATTTAGATTTACCCATTTGACTTCGTCTAATTGAAAAAAAAAAACTAATTTGAGTTCGACTGATCTCAAATTATGTTAAATTATCATATTATCAAAATATGATAAATAAATGATTACTTTTTATGTTTAATGATTTTTTTTATTTAATAATGATTACCGATCCAGTCTGTTTTTGTATTGTTAATCTGTATGTAAAGGTCCCAAACCGACCCTGGCCGTGTCATGGGCAGCCCCAAAGGAGAGAAATGATAAGGCATATTATCTTCAAAGCTTCCACATATGACACGTGAATGAAGAAAGGTTCGTGATGGCTTTCAAAGGGATCACTAACAGTGAATTTGCGGATTTGCACAGAGAGCTAACAGGTAGCCATCATGTGCTTTCAAAACAAAACCACACAAAGGATTCTGGGAAGAGTGAGCTGATCCCTTCTTTTAAACTTTTAAAGATAGGATTGTGTGAACTTTTTTTAAATCTACTGCTTGTGTCCTGCTCCAAAAGGCTCCTTGTGTGATGGTGTGTAAAAGTTTATTTTCCCACTAGAAATCATACATGTGTATGCAAATGCAGAGGGCCAATCAGATCGAAGCTTTCAAAATTCTGAAGGTTGTGACCAGAAAAGTGTACAAAGGGGGAGCATCTGAGTCTGGTTGAGCGATCTCAGCAATATGATCATATTATAATATCAGTATTGTGATCAATTTTGTCATGACATATCTGAGATATGATGATATCGCTTATATTATTATTAACAGCAACAATTACAAACTTCAGAAGCAGATTTAAGAAAGTTTTCTACAGTATGAATTCTTTATCTTAATCCTTAAAATTGTAAATTTTTTTTAGACTTTTACATTTTATTCCTGTTCATTTTTTTCTTTTTAGCATTAATTTATTTCTGTGCATGTTAAATAAAAGTATCATCAAACTAATTTTGAAAGATTTATTTTTACACATCTTTTTTGCTGGCAGTTTGTTCGGAAACCTTTACATCATGATACATATACTGTAGAAATATTGTGATATAATTTCTTTGAGTTATATCACCCACCCCAAGTCTTTGGATCAATAATCAACACTGATAGACTTGTTATGTTAAAAATAAAGCATGGTTTAAAGTATGGTTAATGAAATGCCTTGCTGAAGCTATATAGCATATTGATTCTTCATAACCAGACATTCAAGAAATGAAAGTTTGACTATGGGATTCTGGCCCTATTACTATCCAAAAAAAACCTCCAGAGGACAGAAGTAAAATTCCTAAGCCTGTCTAAGCCCACTGTACCTCATGTTTTGAGGGTGCACTCAGGTCACTCCACTCCTCGATCACATGGTTCCAGTCCACAGCAGAGAGCTCCAGCCTCAGCTCACCAATCACATCATGTTTGGAGAACCTGTTGAAGTCGTACACCTGCATCACGAGCGTAGACTCACTGAGATCCTTCTGAGAAATCTAAGCACATAATTCATATGGATGAGAGAGAGAAAAATCTAGTCCTATAAACTCCTATAAACCTATAAATCCTTTTTAAATCCTATAAAACCAAAATAAAAGCAGAATGCAGTCAAATGTAGCTATTTTGTTTGCCAAGTATGTATAGTGATTATGATTTTCCTCATTTTAGATTAAGGTTTATATGTGATATGATCATGATGTACCTGATACTTAAAGTGCTCGTTGAACACTGGGTTCAGAGTTTTTCTGAACACTTTAGTCTCAAAGGTTTTGGACTTGTTGGGACGGATGTAAACTTTTACATAAGGGTCAGATGTTCCTGAAGAGTCCATAGCCATTAATTCTGCAGCTTCTTTCACTCCAACAGTCATCTAAAACAACAACCACAGCATTTACATTCTATTAAAGTCTATGATATCTGGGGATGTGGTCTGTAATTTGCATTGCTTATCCCCCACAAGAGCACAACAAACATGTTGCTGAATATGGACAAATCTCTGAGTGATAATATGACAACTGATAAAACTTATTCAAACTCATACAATCTGCAGCTCCAATCTCTAAATGGATCGCTTATATTCAAACATAAATAAATGGCTCAGATGGACCTCTGAGCGTGCTGCATTGTACTCCAAGGAATATAGCAGCCTCCCTCGTGGTTGGTCAAGTGATCCATACTCTGCATCCCCAGTTTCAGACTGCACCTGTCAATCAAATAAATCAACCAATCAGAAAAAGACTACACCTCTAAACTCAGCAATGCGAGTCTATCTGCAAGGGTAAAATGTCCATTCACTCACCAGCGCTGTGTTACTGGTACCATTCAGCCCTTTCAGGCTGAACTTCTGACTCTGCTTCTTTTTCTTCTTCTTCCCTTTGCAGCAGCACTTTATGCAGCAGCACAGCACGCAAATTAAAAGCACCAGGAGGATCAGGGCAATAATCGCATAGATGGCCCATCTTGGCACTAGACGAGTGAAAGATTGATAAAGTTTTATCCTTGCTATTAAACAGGCAGAGCAACAAGGCTGGTGTAGCTGTAAGCAGCACTATGACATGCATCTGAAGCATTAGGCAAGAGCACAGCCAGCAGGATTAGGGTGAGATAAACTTGCAACAAGTGAAAAGTGAGAGGTAAGAAATGTGCCCTGGGAGTGGAATTAGATATGCTGCATGGAACAGGTGCCTCCGGCCTCAGGGAGGGAGTGACGAAGGTAGTTGGAGAGCTGAAGAGGCAAAGGGTTAGCAATACTCACATGGGATCTTGTCCAACAGAGAGGGCAGTAACCCAGGGTAGGCAGTGGTGGAGTTGGTAAGCAGTGTTGTGACATTGACGGTGACTGAAGTGACTGATGTTGGAAATACAGTGATTGAGGTTGGCGGTGCAGTGACTGACGTCGACGGTACAGAGACTGATTTTGAAGTTGAGTTGATTGAAGATGAAGTTATGTTGATTGAAGATGAAGTTATGTTGATTGAAGATGAAGTTATGTTGATTGAAGATGAAGTTATGTTGGCTGAAGTCACAGTGTTCGAAGCATTAGTGTTTGTCTGGTTAAATGTAGAATTTAGGGCCATGGCTGAAGTGTCAAAACGAAGATCAAAAGCTCACTGTAAATATGAAACATAAGCGTTGCAGAATTTAGACAGAACTCTTGCTCAATACTGCTCTCTGATGGTTAAAATCCTAACTACACTTCTTCAAATAGATTCATTCTACATTATTTCTTTAGGCAATTTCTTTGGATCATTCAAGAAGAAGCAAAGAATTATTAGGGATTTACTGAAAAGTAAAAAAAAAAGAAAAAAAAAGCCACTCACTTCCTGTGGCTTAAATGAAGCAACTGTAAAGAATAACTTTGGTTGTCGTGACAGATCAGATGTTAAGTCAACACCATAGTTAAACAACTGCACGGAATGTTAACAACTGATGCAAAACTCCATTAAACAGGGTGTGCTACAGAGCACGGAGATAACATTCTTTCCCAATTTTGCTCGGGGATTTATCAAAAGTACTGCTGTAACAAATATTAATATAGTATGTGGTAGATTTATATACTCCTAACTTGGTACACAGCATGAGACAATAGAATTTTTTTTCTTGTGAAAATTGGAATTATTATAAGTAGGTGTTGACTGAATTGTTCTGACAAATGCAAACCTACAGATGCAACAAACCCTCAAAACACCATAACTAAGCTACCAAAGCTACAGATCATTACTGGAAACAAAAAATACACTTACACACATACGGTATATAAACATATCTTCAAAATATTACAATGAAACTCACTGTTGCAGAATCCTAGGAATGGTTTGGATCCCAGTCCCACTGAATTTACACTTCAACACAGCTAATGGAGTGCGGAAGGAAGTTACTTCCCATGGCAAAGCCCAATCACCCCACAAACAAAACATTTTCTTTTCTTGTTTTAGTTGTCTAGTTTTTAAGCTCTTTTGGGAGGAGATTTCAGATGTCTTCACATTTGCACAATTAAAATAATTGTATAATTTACATATAGAGAAAACATATTCCATTTGTGGAAATGATTTTCTAAAGAGTATTTTAAACAAAACCATTTTGAACACTGACGACAACTGTTCACCCAAGTATCATAGCACTGACATCAAGGTCAAGTCACATCCAGAGAATAAAAATATACAGCTTACCTTACACTTTTTCATTTAGGCAAATATTTCCTGTTTCCTCCATTTTATCACACACAGACAAAGCACAAGATTTCCGTTCATGTACTTTGGCATTAACAACATTCTAAAGAAAATGGTGAAGAGTGACCAAGACATGGAGGCTCTCACTTCTGAGTTACTTGCCACACCTCATCTTCACACACTGTGTGCACAAAGGCAGAGCTAAGTGAGGTAGAACCTTTCAGGAAAATTCAGATAAGGTGACGAATAAGAAAAGAAAACGCAGCAGGTCAAAGAGGAAGTACTAATGAAGATATAGGTGAATAATGTAGTCTACACCTCGTCAGTGTTGTCATTGTAGGAGTACACAACACATTTATGTTTCACTCCCATATATTTGCATTTGAGGTGGAAATATGGACAGAAACCAGTTCTCTGTAAATATTATATCTTGACACTGTGACTAGTAACTGTATGAGCTACAAGCTGGTGCATCTTTATAAGCTGAATTTATTGTTCATTCCCCACAGGTTTGGATTATAAATGGATTTCAGTGGCCTACAGCAATACAACCAAATATATGAAATTTGGATATTAAAGTTTACAAATGGAACTTGAACTGGATATGTTTTGTTTGATATGAAATTCTTTAGGACATTTCTAAAAAATGGTTTTATTGTTTTTATTGTCTTAAATAATATATTCATTCATTTGATGACTTCCTAATGAGAAACATTTAAAACATTATCTTGAACATGTCTGTGGGAATGCTGATAAATATAACTGCTGATTCCAACTCCGACTCATTCTGTAATAGGAAAGCACCATTAAATGAATGTGTTCTTCTGATTTACATTTTAATTCTATGTTTGCCATCATGTTTATGAAAGCGGGTAAGTTAAACCAAGCATGTCCAGATAACTTTTACAGTTTCACAGCATGTTTCATATTCCAGTGGCTCTCAAAGTGGGGTCTGGGGAATTACAGGTGTGTGTGGAGGCATTTTTAATACTGTTACAATGATGGAAATCACAACTCATCATTATCAAAGCTGTTAGTTTTATTATAGTTACTTGAATTGATTCAGCATGTTCTGTTGGTGCAGTATTCAGGAATAAAAAGCTCTTTGGCTTCCATAAAAAGCCAGAATATTACTGTACACATGTGAATAACGAGACTAATATTTGAATAGCTGGATTATATACTTAAAATTCATCTGTACTGGGAAAACAGTTTGAGAATCCCTGTCATGATCAGACTGACGCATCACTTGGACTCGAATGTAAAGCTGTGAATGAAATTTCTGGGCTGTTATGGGTTAATGTGGAGCTTTACCTTCATCTTAACCCCCGAAATAACTTGCCAGATAAACCGCCAATTTCTATAAAATCACAGTTGTCCTCTTTATATATAAAACACAATATAAAGCTCATTTGGGAGGAGGACTCGACCCGTGAACCTCTTGTATACACGCACTGTTTAAGAAGCACCCGAAGTTGTTTATAGCTATGGCTAGCTCAATAAGCTCAGGTTGAGTAACACGTGGGTTCAGTATTAGCCCACTGGCAGACAGCAGCAATGGAGGAATCTCCACTCATAGGGCTCTGTGACGGTGCTATTGATAAGAAGAAAGACACTTATTATTACACAAATAAAATTGGAGGATGTCCGGTAAGTCGGAGATTTTGTATTTTGTTTAGCAAATTAGCTAGCGCTAGCCGTCTTGTTAAAAGTGTTAGCTAGCTACGAACAAGCATGATGAGTTATCTACTTGCTAGCTAGCTTTGTTTTAGCGTAGTAGTGGACTTAGTTGTGTAATATAAGGTACATTAGCAGACAGTCTGGTCAGAAAATTATGCCTTCCTTATCCAGATTGAAGCTGAAAATGCTAGCTAACCACCAGTATCTGTAGCTTTCAAGGTGGCTAGAATGAAAACAGTGAATTATCATGACACCCATTGTAATGGTGTAAACGTAATACAAATCCCCACTTAAATCTGTAATATACCAAAACACTATATTGACGTTTTAAAGAAAACTATAACAAATTACGTTTAAACTCGTAAAGCTGATATCTTGTGAATGCATAGTTTAAAAACTGCTTCCTGGTTGGCCAGTGGCGCAGCGGATATGGCGTTTAAGTTCCGGTTGGATGTGAAAGTACCGGGTTTGAGCCCAACGTTGTTTACACATTTATTTATATTTTCTCGTTGTGTATTTAAACTCTAAATTTCCATTTGGTGCATATTACTATGATGATGATGATGATGCAATACACCTAACACAGTCAGTGATTAATAAATGAAACGTTCACAACACTGCACTGATCTGCACTCTCTGGTTCAGTAATTAAGTATTTCCAGTGGGCTAAATCTCATAAACAAGCAGGCTGTAAATAATATCAGTTTAAATGTAATGTGTTCATTCGGTGGAAAATTCAGGAAGAGAAAGATCTATGGATCTAACAAATATACACCATATTACTGCACACATTTAATATATTATTAATGTATATTTAATGTGCTAACGTTACGCATATCATATATTATTAAGTAGGTCAATGTCTTGGAAGGGTCAATGGGAATTAATTTACAGTTTAAAGGAGACCCTGGCCCATAAAAAAAAAAAAAAAAAAAAATAGACACTACCACACTGAAAACAGTTTCTTATGATTTATTGATGTCTGGATTTCCACAACACATCATTTGTTAATTAATCACTGTCACATTATTTGCCTTTATGATGCTGATATTGCAGGATGACGCAACATGCATCTGATCACTTATATAAACCCCAAAAGTTTTATAGTGATTTGATCAATCTCAGAGGTTACAGATAAGTATTAAATGGGTGTAATAATGACATTGGGTATTGGTGTAGTCCAAAAAAAACCTCTTTGGCTTTACCAGTGTGTCCACATCATGCAACACTAACATCATGTATTATTTCTATTCCTTCAGGATCTGATACCTGGTGTCTCTCATCCACTTACACAGTGCACTCTTTGTGGTGGGTTCCTTAGTCATGTTGTTCAAATATACTGCCCCCTTGCGTTGTCTCCATATCACCGCACCATTAATGTGTTTGCCTGCACTGCTCCACAGTGTCATGGCAAGCTGGAAAGGTAAGCAGTGACTTCCTGGTTCATTTCAAATAAGATTGGTTGATGCAGCTTTTAAGTTAATATTTTATTCTGTTGGATTGTTGTCATGCACAGCTGGAAAGCACACCGTTCACAGTGTTTAGAGTCCGAGATAAAAGAACCACCAGAGTGTCAGAGCTCTGATAGAACACCAGTTTCCACTACAGACTGGTGTGATGATGCTGATGACTGGGGAATGGACTCTGGGGAGAATGTGCGCACTGAACAGACTGGTACAGCTCAGCCTGAGACAGATAACCTTGCAGCAAGGCTGGAAGTCAGCAGCAGATTTCAAGACCTCTGTATAAACAGTTCAGCATGTATTGAAGCTGCTGGACCTACAGATACTCCCACCTTTCAGTCCTTCTATATCAGTGTGCTGGAGGAGGCGGGCCTTGTGGATCAAAATGACCTGGAGCATGCCAACAGACTGCTGAAGGAGTATGAGGAGAGGGAGGGCGTGGCTGTCAGGGAGATTGCACGGTAAGAATAGTTTTGGTGGGGTTTTTTGTCTTTATTTTAAAATTTTAGTATAAGGGTGCCACTGTAGTGTAGTGGGTAGCGTTGCATTTTCAGGTTTCCAGGGTCGATCCAGAGCTCAGGTTACTGCCAGTGTGGAGTTTAGCATCTTTCTGGGTCCGTATGGGCTTCCAGTCACATCCCACCTTCTAAAAATGCCTTAAGAAGGACTGGTTACTCTAAATTGTCCCTAGGCATGAATGAGTTAAGGAATGTGTCTGCATGGTGCCCTGCAATGAACTGATAATCCCACCCAGGTTGTAATCCTTCCTCATGTCCACTGTTTCTGGAGATAGGCAGCAGAAATACCCTGACCAGGATCAAGAGGTTAATGAAGATGAGATGAATATTCCAGTCTATTGTGGATTAAAATTTTGTTAACTGTAAACTGTGTAGGTTAAAGGTCAATTCAAAACCAAAGGTAGAGATGTTTGATTTGTCTGTAAAGCTGGGTGGTTTGTTGTTTATAATATACATATTTGCAACATTCAGTGGTCAAGGTGTGTCAGTATCAGTGCTACTCTACATTTCTTTTAGCTGTAAGTGTGAAACTTATGAGCATTTTCAGTGTTATTTGCTGCATATTAAAAGGTTCATGGTAATTTAAGCACTAGTGATTGCTCATTAAAAACATGTTTTCTTGATGTGTTTGCTGCTGACTGCCTCAAGTGTGAGCTCCGCTAATAGACTCAAAGGGAGAGCTAATTAGGAAAGGCTTGACGTTTGGAAAAAAAATTAAAAATAGCCAACTTTGCACTTGCTCCCGATTCTCATCTGGGCTGGTTCATTTTAAACAGAAAGCGGTTAACGGAGAACCTCAAGCCAAAACTAGTGCTCTTCTCTGGAGACAAGCAATCATCGTCTTGGTGGATTTTGTATTAATCAAAGTGTCTGGCCTTCCTATAATTACAAACAGGACCTTTGCATTTGAACTCCGTTGAATTTTATCCTTGAAAATGTGTGTTGTGATTGAGCGATGATTACGTACAATGGAAAGCGTGTGCTTAAGTGTATCACCTGAACTTTTAAGCTCATCAGTCTGTATTTCAGACATAACATCATATTGAACTAGTGTCATGGTTAAACTATGTTGCTTTTTTGCTAATAGAAATTAGATTCTTCTTGGATATAACTTTATTTCTGTAATATTTCGGTTGTATTGTCCAGCTGTGACGGTGAAGGAGGGGAGGAGGCATATGAAAAAGCCAAAGCCAAACATGGAGATGCAGTCTTCTCCAGTTTCATGAAGAGAATCTCCCTCTGTCCAGAACAAGTGCTTCGGTGAGTTTAATGAGGTGGATAATAGGCAAAACTTTTGGGGATGACTAAAAACTAGCAGTGTCCTCTGCTGAATGACATGATTACTAGTACAGTTATTTTCTTTAGTATAATAATGTGGTCTGGATTTCAGTTCCCATGGAGAACTTTTACAATAAAGTAATGCTTTATGGCCTTTTTCAAGTTAATTAAGGGTAGCAGAAAACAGACCTTGTGAATTACAGGCATTATTATTAATGAGGCATGGAAAATAAATGGACCGCTACAGTATTTTGTGGTCAGAAAGATTAGATAACACTGACTAATCATTTTTATTAGCAGAAAGTATGACCCTGTTTTTTGGGTTAGATGATTAATATGCTTCAAGTTTTCACACACACACACACACACACAAACACACACACACACACCACAGCCCCTGACTCCATGTGAGCTTAACATTAGATGAAAGAAAGCACGACATAATAACAATCAGTGTAACCTCAACTACACCAGAAAGAGCTATTGCATGTATTTCCATGTCTGTGGCATTGCAGTAATTATAGCATAAGAAAATAATGATTATAGTGATGCATTGAAGCCATTTATTTTTTTCCGACTGAGACAGTACATGTGTTCTGGTACTCATTGATGCTTAGTTAATCAATCAGGGGTGTCATGGAACATTTTATTTTAGCTATTTATGTTTTTCCAGATTAAATAGTTGCAAACATACACTTGTGATATCATGCCCTTAGGCTACTAGGCTGAATCTTTATAACATTAGCAAGTTGATTATAGCTATATTAGTTATCTATATCTTGGCTTGATTAGGATTGCAGTGGAGAAGAGCAGATTTTCTTTCACTACAGAAAAGTGCTTCTGTACAGCTCTAGTAAAGCACTTTTTTTAATATAATGAAATCCCTCATTCAGTGATCGTTGGTGGCTGATCATTAAGAACGACTTACTGGGTAATAGCTGTTATTTTCACTCATCAAGTATTGTGTACAGACATTTCTGTCACTCAGCAAGTGTGCCACAGTTTGCAGTCTGCTTTACTTTGATTGCCATCATTAATCGTGAAGTCCATATTGTTATCATTATGTGTTGTATCAGTATCCTTTCACCCCAGTTGTAAGCAATGGTGGCTGGTGGTTATTAAATAGGAGTAGCACAACTTTCTATTATGGACTAATTTGACAATCAAGTTTACTGTACCAAGACAGCTAAAAAAGGACCTTTTCTCCCTGACTTTTGATTTAAAATCTTTGTTTGTTTTTCTGCCCTCTTGTTTCATTTTCCTCATAAGTATACGCATCAAAAGTCTTTCCTAAATTCAGACCAACATTAGCATTATCTGCCATTTCCTGCCAAAAAGCAGCTAAGCTGCTAGCTGAAGAAAGAAGTGACCGCTACCTAGGTAGGCTCATAAACAACAAATTTCAGAAATGAATGCATTTCTGTGCATTTAAGTTAAAGATATCGGTCATGTTCGTTCCTGATTTACTGATTGGCAATTGGTTACAAAGTTCCGTCCCTTTGAGAGGATGAACCAGGAGCACACTGTCCAATAAATGTAGAGATGGGTTTTTTTTTCGTGCAAAACACACTCGTCCACACTCCATTTACTCCCAGCGAAGCTGTGCATCCAGACAAAACTCAAAATGGATTCTTGTCATTAAAACAGTGACTACACAAACACCTGATAGACACTAATAAATGCATGGGCTTAAATGGATGTCTGTTAGCTCTGTGTCAGGGGCTTCAAAGGAGATTTTCATGCACGCTGCACTGTTCACCAGAAAACAGTTTTAGTTTAATGAATGAACAGCGCGGTATTGCACTGAGATACTTGATCATTTGATTCACTGAAATATTAAATTACAACAAGACTGTTGAATTATAGACATTTTGGTAAACATTTCATTGCTGCATTTTAATGAAATGTTTGAGGAATCCAAGCTTCCCACGTAGTCTCAAAGCAATCCCCATTGGTTATATGTATTGTTTTTGGATCTTACAGATACAGTTGGAGTGGGACGCCGTTATTTATTATGGAGCCTCCTTCAAATGTAAATCAGATGGTGCCTCCTTGTGCACACTGTGGCAGTCCTAGAGTTTTTGAATTTCAGTTAATGCCGACACTGGTCAGTTTGCTCCACAGTGCACGCCTGAGTTCAGGTTTGTCTGATGAATTCTGGATATACTGAATAGTTTTACTAAACTTGAGATTTGAACACTCTGGTCACTTTGTTTCTAGTATTAATTTCTTTTCCGAATTTGAGATTTTGCTCTTTTTCATTAGTTTTTTGAAGCCCTGCCAGTAATGTGTAATGAACAGCAACATTAACATTAGGAATTTATGCTACGTTTCCACCTGTGCTCATTTAGAAATAAAATGCTTGTATATTACAACATTTCCCTTGAACTTTGGCATTCCCCTTTCAAGGAAATTACAGTAAAATGCAAAGCACAGTAGATTAAAATTCCCACAAATGTATAAAAATGTTAGCATGTGTGTTGTAGAGACTGGTGATTAACCCTTTTTTCCTTTACAGAGCTTGCGGTTGAGTTTGGAACCGTTTTGGTTTATACCTGCAGAGACAGTTGTTGGACATCTGGATCATGCAGTCCTGTTGAGGAATTCCACATTGTACAGACTGATCCTGACCAAAAGCTCTTTAAATGATTTATATTTGAAAAGTTTATAAGACAATAAAGCATAAATTAATCCACTGTGCTTCTTTTTTTATTTATTTAAAAGTTTATTGTTATGTGAATATTAAATGTTTTGAGCATCTCAGTATGATTAGTCTTATCAGCATACTTTTACAAAAAATGACATGTGTACAACAAATTACATATGGCGTAAAATACACTCCTTCCTTCAGGTGACACATTGTGCAAAGAAGGAATGCAGAGGACGCAAATAAGTTGCCTGAGAGAACATCCAAAATGTTCCAAAAAGCGGTTATTAAAGAAATGGATAGCTAATGTAATTACAGTGTTATAGCAGGGAAATTATTCATAATTGTTCTTTCCAATGTCACCCAGATGAGGATGTCTTCCTCATATCGTCTCAGGGAGTTTTTCCTTGCCATGGTCGCCTCTGGGGATTGAGGATAAATTTATTTTAATTCAGAATTTATTTATTTCTGTAACGCTTTTTTTGACAGTTTTGTGACACTGTCCATTGTACAAGCACTATAGCTTACAAATAAAACTGAGCTGAACATGAGCATTATGCACAGATAGTAACCCGAGCTCAGGATCGAACTGAATATCCTGGAGCTGTGAGGTGGCAATGCTACCTGATGCATCGCTGTCATGCAGATAGATTTTAAATCGAATGTAATTAGACAGAATTTAACCACGCTGGTCTACTCCCTCTTGCTCAAACAACTTTGATAATGCTATTTTTCAGCTAGACCAGCCCAGCTTGTGTTTATTTTGAGTCATTAGATGGTCAATTCAGCAGGTTAATATTTAATGGTCTTAAGTTTTCCAAACCTGAGGGCTTCATTTGAGTTAAAGGTCCACTGTGAAGGATTCAACCACCTGAATGCCTCTCCCTTTCTCCTCCATTTGCGAGTATTAGAACGTACAGTGGCTGTCGAGTGCCTGTAGCATAATACTAAGTACTTACATTCACACTTGCTTCTTTTTCCTTGCTGAATAATAAATATGATCCTCCATTTTTCAAAACCTGGGATCTCAACTTGTTAGCCAGCACCAGCAAACACTGATTCTTCTTACTTCTTCTTCCTTTCTTCCTTTCTTTCTTCTTCTTCTTCGTCATCCTCCAGTGCTTCCTTCCAGACTCACAATGCGACTTGTAAAAACACGAAACGCAGAATGTGCTCCCTAGAAGTTTGTCTGTTCTGGGCTACTGTAGTGCCACAACATGGCGGCTCTGTAGGTGGACCCACTCCCTATGAAGATATAAAAGGCTCATTCTAAGCTTACGAAAAGACAATTCACAATTACGCTAATGAAAAGACACTTGTGAATTCCATACGTATATTATGGGATATATATGGGATATACACACTACCAGTCAAAAGTTTGGACACACCTTCTCTTTCATAGGTTTTTCTTTTATTTTTTGTTTTCTACATTGTAAAACAATACTGAATACCTCAAACTATGAAGAAACACATATACTGAATTATGTAGTAAACAAAAAA
>JAQQZR010000012.1:9225852-9241823 GCA_030068235.1 Notoglanidium macrostoma
GATTCGAGTCCTATGCCATTGTAGCAGAACCGCTCATGTCAACAGCAGTCCAACGGCATCATCACAGTTCTAGGTGTGTTAAAGTCCGTACTAGCGCCAGACCCTCCTCAAGTCACATATCATGCAGGAGGAAGCGCTACCACATTGAACTCCATAGAATCATATTCTTTTGCATCACATGTATTGTGTTGATTTGCAGTGTGTTGAATCATATCATGTTGAATCGCACCGCATCACAGTAGGGATGAATAGTATCGCATTACTAGTTACTTCATATGTATCTTTAACGTATCAGATTGTTGGCAATGCATCAGGATGTGTATTGCCTCGACCTTAGTGATGCAGATTCACATTCCTAGTGTGAAGACATGAGGTTAGAGAAAATTTATCAACGGCTGAGCGAACAGTTTCAGGAATTCCACAGTGCTGTGATGCAGCACCGGACACTGTACTTGGATATATCATTACCGTACAAATCAAAGCCATTACAAAGTATGTAGACTTTGATGACAGTTCTCTTAGCGTGAGGTGTTTCAGTCAGTTAAGGTGTGAGTTCGATCTGCCCTGGTATACAGTTTCACACAGTTTGACGTGGTTGCACTAGACCATGAGTCATGAAGCATGCTAGTGGAAGTAGAATGATCCCTGAGTGCTTTGCTGCCTCTGGTCTTGACAGCTTGCAGTCTTTGCAGAAATCAATAAATTTCCATGTTGTATTGGGAATGTCTACAGCTGAACTTCTCCACCAGTCTGTCTGTAATCCTAAATTAAAAATAAGTTGGATCATGCTGCGTAACTGTGATCAAAAGAAGAGAGAATCTGCAAATCAACAGCCGAGTGTCTCAAACAGATTAAATGCCACATTTCAGAATGGCCATCTTTCACTGACATCAATAGCCTTGAAATCCTTTGCGATGATCTGAAGCAGGCTGTTCATACGAGAACAAGTATGCGGGGACTGAAATGTTTTATAAAGGCCACAAAGCCCTCCCAAATGTTGTTGAGTACTGATCAGCAGCTACACAAAGTGTCTGGCTGAAGGTTTTCTAATAAAAGTTTTTTATTCCTTTACTTATTACTAAATTTGAGGGTTCACATGCTTTTTCCGTTCATAAACTTGATTATTTAAACCATTCGGCTGTATAATGTGTTGTGTGTTCTTCATTAAATCCGAGCTTAATAAGTTAGGACTTAGTGTAGATGAAGACCAGATTACATTTTATGAGCCATTTATAGAGAAATCTAGATAGTTCTAAAGGGTTCATAAACTTTTTTTTCTTACAGGCGTAAATTCTAGGTAGATCAAAGTTCGATGAGAGAATAACACGATAGAGTAACGTAAAAACTGTGATGGAGGTTAGATCATTACCTCATGTGGGTATCTGTTTGCTCTTTGCAGGCAATGCTAATGTCCATCAGCCAAGCTATTTGCCAGAGGCTGGACAACATGGAGGCGAAGCTGCAGGTGCTGGAGGCAACATGTCGGGCTTTGGAGGAGAAGTTTGACACTGTGATGGGGAAAACCCCAGGGGCTATTCAGGTGCCAATGGTGGCTGGATCACCTTTTGGCGCTACACAGACATGTGACAAAGTTCGCTGGTGAGTGAAACATGAATATGATCTGTACGACCGGAGAACATCTTATTCCACTTAAGTTTTACTAACAGCTTTCTGACGGTTGTGTCATCAGTGTGGTGCCACAGACCAATGTGGTCATGAGCAGTGAACGTCCTAAATCAGGCCAGGAGGAGCCTCTTCCTCGCACCACAGACTCACTGGAGAATCTTCTCAGCAAGTGAGACCTTTGCGATTGTTGTTCTGTGCATGTTTTCCGATAACTAAACTCTCCACATGTGAATCATTCATTAAAAGGTTAATAGGATAGTTATCATTGTTATTATCTTTTTACTACCACTGCAAATGTACAGGATATAAACAAGCAACTAGACTGAATTCAAAGACCTTGCTGTAATTAGGCAGTTGCTCTCAATACATGGTTAATTAATATTTTGTTTTTGGATTTTAATTAATGCAACAGGTCATTTCAACACACTGATTGTGTCCTGAGTCCAGGCCCTTACACACGATTTTTTGCAATATGTTTAGTGAATCAGTAACAACTGAATATTTGGCTGACAGTACGGTGGGAAGAGGGAAACAAAAAACAATCGTCCTAAAGGTGCCCGCACCAGAAGAGAGTCAAGAGGACCAGGGGAGTGGATCAGAAGCCAGCGACTCTGTGTCCAATAGCGGCCAGTCCTCAGTCCAGAACCCCAATAACGTCACACTCATCACCCTTAACTCAGAAGGTGAGCGGCTGCACTTACACGACTGCAAGAAAATGCTCCAAATAGGTTTGCCCTGATCTGGTTCATGTCCTTTTAGACACTATATGGGAAGTGGAACTGCTTCCTGAGTGGACTAAACCGTTTATGACTGTGGTACAAGTCTTGTAAAATTTTACAAGACAATTTTACGATCTATGTCTATGCTATCATGCCTGAAAGCACATATCCCGTGACCCTTCACATTCACTGGTCATGCACGTGCTGGTATAAACAGGAAGCGGGTAGTCTATTCTGTAGTGGGTTGCCTAGTTGCAGATTGCTCGAATAATAGCTCGCCTCCTGTGCATGTAGGCAGTTGTAGCGTTATAAAATGCAGAATTTAACTGCACAACAGCTGCTAGCAAAGACTACAAGGTCAGCAACGCTTGTAATTCATTATCCATGCTGCATTCACCACTGGTAGTCGAGACTGATGTCGTTTCTTTTCTTCTGGGTCACGTGACAGGATATTGACGAATCAGGGAAGGATACGCCGTGACTGATAAGACCCGATCAGTAAGCGAACGTCATCGTTTCTAAAAGCTACGTTTCTGACTTTCCGCCCTAAAACGTTTTCAAACTAAAACGGAGCCAGCAGCGTTTCCCTTTGTTTTAGAAGCTTCAAAACTCGGGAGTAGTATGGACACCAGGCGTAAATGTAGCAAAAGTCATGCGTTTTAAAACTAATCGTATTAGTGTAACCTGGGTGCTAAGGAAAATCTGTAGGCTTTCAGTTGTCTAACCAAGTAAGCCGCTGCGATATTGTCAAAAGCTTTGTCCATCAGAGATAAGACAGATGTCCGAGAAGGATTAGATACCGAGCTGAGAAGTGATTTTGTGG
The DNA here is from genome assembly GCA_030068235.1 of Notoglanidium macrostoma. Classification (NCBI taxonomy): domain Eukaryota; kingdom Metazoa; phylum Chordata; class Actinopteri; order Siluriformes; family Auchenoglanididae; genus Notoglanidium; species Notoglanidium macrostoma. The sequence continues at coordinate 9,229,021 of JAQQZR010000012.1, forward strand.
GATTGATTAGCCCTTTTTCGAGTTGGAAATGCTTACAAACAGGCATGTATGGAGTATTTTTGTGTATTTAAATAAGGTTCAGACTACTATTTCTGACTGTTTGGAGTCTGTTGTACGTCTCTAACTCAGGAATGGGCTTCAGCTAAAAAAGGCTGGTTCTGATTGAAAAGCTTCTGCTTTTGCTTTTATTATTTGTTGGTTTCTGAGCGAGGCCTTTGTGCAGTTCACAGCCATTCCTGTGCATATATCCTATTATTTGAAGCTGTGAATTTTCGTGACAGTGTGTTTTAGTAGCTGCAGGGCAGCATGTGGTTTGTAAAGAAAACTTTTGTTCTTCTTCGTTTCCACATGTCTTTCCTGCTTTCAACTTCTGTCATTATCAGTCATGTCTTGGCTCCGTCTGTCAGCTTGGACTGGAACAGACTTCTCAGGATCAAGCCTATCACACCATATAACTTTGTCTCTGTCAGCAGCAGCCGTTGCCTTCCTGCGGCTTTCTCCTATCAGTCAGGCGTCTCAGTGCTTTTCGACGATTTCCTGTTGGATGCATCAGACAAACTGGACACCCTGATATTATCATTCTTACCTACAGAAGCAATTGTTTTTGGGTTTTTTTTTTTTTTTGTTGGTTTTGAAAATAGTATAAAAGTCTTGGATTTGGGTAAAGCAGGCTGGAGGCAGTATTGTTGTTTAGACAGTGTTTGAAGGGTCACAGCAGAGATGCCTGTTCTCCACACTTGCCACAGGCTTCTTCTTCTTAAGTCACGAATAGTAAGAATAGTCAAGAATGTTCTTAAGAGGTTTTTTTCCACTTCCCCTCTGTAGGTATAAATATTGACCACCAGGGGGCAGTTTTGTATCAAGGCCATAATCATTGCGAAACTCTCTCCAGCATGAATACCTAGCCTACAGATTTTTGTGTAATTGGGTTGGGGATTAGGGGATACATTTCTAATATTTTTTCCCCCAATTAGTCTTATTTCTTCAAAGACATGCACTTGTCTGCAAGTTGTTAGGCAATGTACTTATGTGCATAGCAAATCATAGACACAGAGACTAAATAAACAATTACTACATTTGTGTATTATAAACAGTGGAACTATCCCACTTAATATAAAACATGGAAGAGAAAGAAACAAGATGGTTAACGCCATGGTTCATAAGCCTGTCCGTCCTCCACATTTTTGCTCGATTACAGATCCTGGAGTACCAGCTTGTCTGTGTTCTTAATTGCTTGGTTCACTTGGTTTATTGCGTGACGGAACACATCGCTGCTTCTCTCTAGATCTATATTTAGGTCACAATTATTATATGAATGAATAAAGGTGTTTTATTTAAGCTGCTCGCTATATTATTGTTTATACATTCTTGATTTGCCGTTGGGATCAATAAATATTATCTTACTGGCTCTCAATTCTGATTGGGCACAAGGTGTGGATAAATTTTCTATAGTAACAGCTCTGACTGTAGTTCTGGCTGCAAGGTTTATATGAATGTACTCGTTCTATAACCGGATTAAAATCCATGTGTAATTGTTTATCTTGTGAGTTTTTTTTCTGTGAGTAGAGGTTTGTTTTGGAGTCTCCAGAGTCACGGTCAGAGAAGAAGTTGTTACATTACGTTTCCAGCAAGGTCTTCAAGACGGAGGGCTTTGCGGTTTTACTGTAACATGACAAGCTTTATTTTTTGTATTAACTTTAAGGAAGTGAAAAAGACAGGCTGGTGAAGAAATAATTGTTTATAGCTGCTGTAATATAAGTGATTACGTGACCTAACTTGTTTTCCGGGATGTTCCATAACTTTAAATGCAACTCAAATGGATAAAATGCATGACGTGTTGTTCTTTTAAAAAAATATATATATAAGAGAATAAAATAGGGACATGATGTAATAGTAAAATAAGCAATGTTTGGGTGGTGACCAACATGTTGTTGATCATTTTCATTTCACAGTACACTATCATACTTTATACTTTAAATAATTGTTGTAAGTGCAGATTTCAGTTGTGCAAAACTAAATATCTGTCTAAAACCGAGAAGGATGTAGATGTAGAAAATGTGTCCTGGCATACTGGTGTTCGTTCGCGTCAGGCCATATGAGCCAATATTACTTGCTTTCCAAAGCAAAATGATAACAGACAATTCTGAGGCACCAGTCTTTAATTATAATGTGTGTGTGTGTGTGTGTGTGTGTGTGTGTGTGCGCATGTTCAGTAGCTCATTGTTTGGAGGGGGGAAAACACTTTCAGTTTTTCTGCTGCATTTTAAGCATCCTTAATGAATGTTTGATCTGTATATGAAGAAAAAATTATTAACATGTGATGATCATGATGGTCTGCTTCTCTTGTATGTGTCTTTGCAGAGGACTACCCTGCAGGAACATGGCTCGGGGATGAAAATAACCCAGAGATGCGCGTCCGCTGTCCCGTGTCTCAAAGCGACATGCTGCACATCAGCAGTAACTGCCGCACACCAGAGAAGATGGCACTGACGCTGCTGGACTACCTGTTTCACCGTGAGGTGCAGGCCGTCTCTAACCTCTCCGGCCAGGGCAAGCACGGCAAGAAGCAGCTGGACCCACTCATGATTTATGGCGTCCGCTGTGAGTATCCCACCCACAAGTTCACACACACAAACACACACACACACACATATCTAAAACTACACACTATGCTGTAGCCTTTTACACACAGTGTGATAAGAAACCAGTTCAAGGAGTTCAAAATCATCAAATCCGTTCCAGTGGGTTTTGCATTCATACCTTATTTGTTCAGAGCTGTTCACTGGTTTATTTGTTTCACAGTGCTGTTAAAGTGCTCTTTAAGCACTGATGGCAGTTGTGAACTTGTGCTTTTGGAGAGAGAGGCTGTGAGCTTTAAAGAAAATCTAAAAGATTACAAAATGCTGATCTACTTAAATGTCAATTGAACATTTATTTACAGTGGGATTAGCTGTTAGAAGACCCTTTTCCTAAGCCAGTATGCTCTGGCATGTTTCACAACACACACACACACACACACACACACACACACACACACACACACACACACACACACACACACAGAGTATTCTAACCAAAAAGTCAAAGCCCAGTGTTCCAAGTTTAACATGTGAAGTGATCCATCATGGACCTAGAACTTATGGTGCTCTGAGGATCTCGGTTCTTACTTTTTCCACCCTCAAGGCAGGTTGAAACAACTTGAAGTCAATCTTCATTGCATATTTTCCGCCGTGATATGCTACAGACTGAACGAAATCCTAAGTGGCCTTCACAGAGATCATGTGTCACAGTACAAGTAATGCACTAATGATTTTGAAAGGACTGTGATGAATAACGAGAGCACTGCTTTCAGCCATGACCTTTCCTGCACTAAGCTTTACTATGGTATAGTTGACATAAGTTATGCCATTTAAACATGAAATAAATCTAAACACTGCTAAAGATGATGAGGTTTTAGGTCTGATGGATGATTTTCTTTTGCAGCCAGAAAGTACTGTAGTGTACTACTACTGTCATAATGTAAAGCATAATTTTCTTATATATGTTGTACCGTAAGTGTGCCAATGTTTATAATCGATGTGTATATAAAGAAGATGAATAGAATGGAATGTATTCAACTGCAGCACCTTTGTACACGCACACACACACACACACACACACACACACACACACACACACAGCTGAGGCATGTCTCATTGTAGAGAAGTGATTGCTGCTTTGGTAGCTCAGCCACACCCGTTCACATTCATCCACACCCGTTTGATTAATTCGACCACCCACACACCCAGTGCCAGTGTGACCTGCTGAAGCTTTACTTCAGCTCCTCAAGAATCACACTAAACAACTAGACCCACTGCATAGCTGCACGCACTCCCTTAGTGTAATGGTTGGGATTTCCGTTCCGGCTGGGTGTGAAGCTGGATCAGGGTTGTTGGAATACAGCTCGGTGTGAATACGATTTAGGTTTGTACAGTATTCTTGCATTTGAGGGAAACAAATTCACACACGAACGTTTCAAATACTGTATTCTACTTTCTTGCAACATAAATGTATAGAAGCATGTGCTTGTTAATCTTTTTTGACTGACTCTTCATCAGTGATGTAGAAAAATGTGTCAAAATAAAGATTCTTTATTTTTAAATATTAATATTTATACAACTGTTTATTGACTAAATATGTATATATAAAGAAAACAAAGGCAAGGATGTCTGGCTTATAGTTGGCATTCCAGATCTTCTCAGAGTTGTTCGGTGGGGTTGAAGTCAAGCCTCTGTGCATGAGTTCTTTCACGCTGTCCATGGCGATTGTCTTAATGGAGTTTGCTTTGTGCACATTGGCGTTGTCGTGTTGGAACAGGTTTGGGCCTATAAGTCTCAGTGAAGGGAAATTGTAATGCTACAGCATTTAAAGACATCATATACAATTATGGGCTTCCAACTTCCAACTTTGTGGTTACAATTTGGGGAAGAGCCACATATGGGTGTGATGGTCAGGTGCCCACAAACTTTTGGTCACACAGTGTATATTGCTTAGGAGGCCTGGTGGATTTGATCCAACTGTGTTAGAAGGGACCTGTTTTTTTTCACTAAAGAAAGCAGTGCAACTTTCATTTCTCACGATTTATGTTATGTTAATTAAAATTAAAACTTCATTAATATAACTGAATAATAATTCAATTTCAAATTGATATTGACAGGCCTGAGCTGGACGGGCTGATTATATATATTCTTAATTGAGTTCTTGGCTCAAACAATTTAAAATAAGAATACATTTTTTGTCCTGTATAGGTCATCTGTTCCACAAGTTTGGTATCACTGAGTCGGACTGGTACCGCATCAAACAGAGCATTGACTCCAAGTGTCGCACAGCATGGAGACGGAAACAGCGTGGCCAGAGTCTGGCGGTCAAGAGTTTCTCCCGAAGGGCACCGGCTGCCCGCAATGGCTCAGGTAACAGCACCAGGCATTATGGACATTGAGACGGGGTTTAGTCCCTTGTTTGATCAGTTCTGTATGTGAGGCTCAGCTGTTTTGCGCTCTTGAGAGAAGCTTCAACCTCAGAATGTGTGAGCCGGCAGGGTTTTCAACAACAGATGGTTGTAATCGCGGCATAATGCTTCCCTTCCCATTTTTTTCCTCTTTGAGATCTGTGGGCTACCACTTCTGACCCGCTGGCACACACCCAGATATCCTGAATAAGCCCACCAGAGTGGCCTTTATATGTGTGTGTGTATATGTGTGTGTATATGTATATATGTATGTATATATGTATGTGTATATGTATGTGTATATGTGTGTGTGTATATGTGTATATGTATATGTATATACATACACACACACACACACATATACATACACATACACACACACACACACACACACACACACACACACACACACACACACCCTGCAAAGCTAGCCTTCTGCACTCCCTTGGAAACAGTGAGTTCTCCACCCTGTTGTTGAAGCTGTCGCTGTTCGTGGTGAGGATGCAGGGGACAGTGAGGGGTGAGCACTTGCCTCAGCTGAGCACCTGCACAAATACAGATCATTATATTTAAGATAAACGAATTGAATTTATAATATGCCTGTATTCAGAGAGTAAAAATCCACATTAATTTGCCTGTGGACTCCTGTACTACTTCTTGTTGCCACATTTTCTAAAGTGACCCTTGTTTTTTAATGCAAGAAAATGTAACCGAATGTGTTTTATGGCAAAGGTTATTGTCATATCTATATCCGTTTCCTGCTTGAGTAAAACAATCAAGTATTATAAACACAGTTAGCAGGCATCCAGCAGGTTTCCAGCAGACATCAGTCATGTCAACTAATCAACTAATAAGCAATTTACATTTTTAAGTCAATCTGAAACCTTAATATTTGTGATATAATTATGATGCCACCTCATTGTTGTAATGGACTAGTGTTCCATCCAGGGTGTATTCCTGCCTGCGATAGGCTTTACATTCACTGGGACCCTGACCAGGATAAAACATTATTGAAGATAATTGTATGAAATTTAAATGCTTCAAAATTTTTTGAAGAAAGTGGAGAGCACTGGTTAATGTGAAGTTTCTGTGAACGTCCCTCATGTGGTTGCAGTTGGTCAGTAGTGTGTATCGCCCAGCCTAGGTGTGGCTGCTGTTGACCACTGTGATGATAGTGAGTGTTTAGGCTATGAGGCTGCGTTTACTTTTGACTGCAGGGGTACAAGTGTGTTTGGATTGCTCGCAGGCGCATCCGTGTTGTGTTTCCAGTGGTGGTTTATATTGTATAAACATGTGTCGTTTGCACATTACACAAGTGTGTCAGGAGTGCGTGATGGGGTTTCCGCAAGTGTGAAGCACATGTATGCTTGCTTTAAGGTATATATGCAGCATGTGTGGCCTGCATGCTTGTATGTATATATGTGTTTGCTCAAGTCCAAATGTATTGCCTAGCATGTAGCTCATGCGCAAGTGTGAGAGATTGTAAATGTAGCTTGTCTTAACTATGTCATCTTTTCCATTTATAGTTAATGTTAAGTAGTTTGTGTCCCTCTGTCTATTACAACCTCATTCTTTACCAAAACAGCCACTTGACATAGAATGCATGTCAAGTGCCCGCTATTCTGTTATTAGGAATGCAAAAATGTAAAGTGTTTGTGTGTGTGTGTGTGTGTGTGTGTGTGTGTGTGTGTGTGTGTGTGTGTGTGTGTGTGTGCGTGCAGAGGGGGTCTCAGTAACAGATACAGCATCTTTGGAGAGCTCCGCACAGCAGGCCCTCCAGTACGCACTGACTGGTGCAGCACAGCAGGTCCAGATCCACCGCATAGGCGAAGATGGACAAGTGCAAGTAGTGAGTACACACACACACACACACACACACACACACACACACACACACACACACAGCACAGATGCTTCTAGTTCCTCTGGTGGGTATTTGAAACAATCTAAACATTTATGCACTGTCTTTCTTCCCCACTTTCTAACAGTTGAACTTATCTCCACAGGAGAGTGTGTGCGTGAGGCCCTGTGCTGTGTGCATGTGTGTGTTATCGCTAGTGTTTAATAAAGCTGAGTTTTCAATGTTGAAGGCTTCCTGTGCTCCTCTCAAGAGCCTTGCAGTGACCTATGAACCATACAGCTGCATTCGGTCACCTCCTCCCACACACACACACACACACACAGTTTCTTTGACCTGTGAATGTTCCAAGTTAATAAGGTGGGGTATGCGATGTATAGCCAGCTTGGCAGCTTTTTTATTTTTCTAATGACCTGACGATGATGAACAAATTGTATTTGGTGATTTACTTTTTATACAGTTTAGAGTGCAGACGTTTGCATATATTTACTTGAAATAATGAACAACAAGCCATTTAATATGACACACTTACATATTAAACACACCCGTAGGTGTTGCACATGTTTCTTCATTATCACATGCCAAAATGTCCATAAAGTGAATGTTAAGATGTTTCCCTGCTTCTGCTGTTTGGCAGTTTATTTCAGTGCGTCTGTTTCTTCCTGAATGCTCATTTCCACTGTCAGTAAGGGTTTCCCTGAAAGTTTTATATCTGTTTAGACCCTTCTCCCACTTGGTGACATGGAAATATTATCTGTTGGTAGTAGTGGTTTTGCTCATTCTTCACTGCCTGAGAGAAGCCTAAAAATCTGCCTAAAACATTTGAGCCTAGTTAAGCGTCTAGTCCAAGTGCCAACTGTTTTAAATCATTAAACACTTTCATGAGAAGCAGTGAATTAATTTTAACTAGAGCAGATCAAGAGGGACGAAAGAAGCAAGATGACAAACTGACCCGTCAACTGGTCCTGAGAGATTAGCTATAGATCAAGCTCTAAATCATACATTCATACCATAAGCATGTAATAACACTGGAGTGTAATGAAGTATTAGTATAACACTCAGGATGATAGTGAACACTACTGAACTTAATGAAGTTGTTGCAGGACTATAGGCCAGAGAGAGAGCAGTAGAATGAGCGGCTAGGACCTACCGTTTAGCAGTTATTAGACTCTTGATATTACACAGAAGCTTAGGGAGAGCAGCTGAGGCTGAAGTTTACAAGGGCAGTTAATGCGCTAGAGGAAATGTAAAGCACACGCACTGGCAGGACAAGGCCTCTGATGGCTGCTGGATTAATGTGTACAGGAGAACCAAGCAAGTGTGTTATGCCTCGAATTGCTGCCAGGACACACACACCAACCTACTCTGTTTATTCCCCCCTTCAGATTCCACAGGGACACCTCCATATAGCTCAGGTGCCACAGGGAGAGCAGGTGCAGATCACACAGGACAGTGAGGTAAGCATCTCTGCTTTTAGATTTGAATTATTCTTTCTCTCTGTGTGTTTGTGTAACACTGTGGTTTAGCGTAGATTTCAGAATGTGGCACACCCAATCAAGTTGACACAGAGCCAGCTTTTATTAAATTCCAAGTTTATCTTTCAAGTCTAAGTCAAACAGTCCTTTTCAAGAGGGTGTTGGGAAACATGAGCACTTTTTGTATGGCTTCAGTTGAGCATTTCGCATATACATTGTGACAGATTCTCTGTCATAGCCTGAAACGTCTGTGATCGCAAACACCTGAAGCTGATTAACACGCAATCGTGAATTGCAGCAGTTTCGTAATGTAAGCATCATTCCTCGAGAATAATGATCGCTCAGAGAGAATTATTGTCTCCTTCGATGCAATGCAGTGCCTTTCATTTCCTGAGCTTTTTGGAATCACTCAGGAATAAATTGTATAAGCAGCAATTGCTTGTGAGTTACGTAATATCCATCTGGACACAAATGGCGCAACAATAATCATATGTTAAGCCTCAAGGAGCCAGTTGTATATAAATGAATTAAGATGTTATCTGAGAAAAAGGAATAAAGGTAATAGAGTCATTTCCTGTGGCTTTGAGAGGCCTGATTGGCCTGATGCGAGACCGCAGTTGAGGGCTTTTCTATTTTCATTAGCTACTTGCTTCTTTCATGGCAGTCCTCATAATCAGTGTGTCCCCATTTCTTCCCTCAGGCTCCTATTTGTTCTTTCTTCTTTCATCCCCACACTTCTAATGCTCCTGTAATTTGTCATCTTTATTTAGTCTGTTCTCCACGCTGTTTTTCACTCTCAGCCTCAAGCCGTGTCCTCTCTTACTAAAGATATTAATACAATGCATTCACCAATATTTTGTACTACTGAGCAGGAAGGATGAGGATTAGAATCTCAGGACTATCAATCACACTTGGGCCCTTAGCAAGGCTGATCATTCTTACCCCCTCAGCTGTGTATTTGGATTGATTCTTTGGATATGTTGCATGTAATAAAAGTGTTGTTTTTATACAAAGATGCTAAAATGGAAAAGGGACAGCTGTTCCAAAGACATAATTTCTGGTGAATTTGGCTTATTTATGGCAGCAAGCTGCAACATCTCCAAGCTACACTTCACTAATAATCTTTGTATCAAAAACAATAAAGTTACCGAAAAGAACATACTGGGTTTTGTTTAATTGATTACTGTTGCAGTCCTACAAAAATGTTAGGAGAAAAACAGAAAAGGCAAAAGAAATTGAGACATGCAAAAGATCTGGTGTTCCATCAACTGCATTTAGTGAAACATGATTGGCTCTTATATTTTATGATGTAACAGCATTTGCTTGATGTGTTCTTTCAGTTGGGTCATTAGTTTTGCCTGTTTTTAAACCTAAACCATCACAGTTTTCTCACATCCAAAATAATTCTGATGAAAGGAATTAATTATAAAAAAATAATACCTTCCTTTAACAGCTAATCAACAAGCTTTCAGTTCTTGTTAAATATTAAACCTTTTTTTTTTTTTTTTAATTCTAAAGAGAATTAAAATGTGTAGCTTTTCATGATGATTTCGAGGTGTGTTTCTTTCCAGTATGTAACCAGATGGCTCATTTCTGGCTATGCAAATACAAAAAAAAAAGGGGGAAAAACATTGTTTATGCAACAACTTGGCCTCTAGTGGAATACAAAGTGAATTTATGGGCAGTTCCCTGAGACTGAACTTTCTCATTTTGTTTTGCTGTTTGCGGCTTTCGGACAAATAAAAAGCATTACATTCTTGTGAATTTGGAGATATTCAGACCTTAGATTTAGAACCAAACAGATGGTCTTGGGTGACTTGTGGCTCAATTCCAGTCCTGGCACTGAAGAATGACACATGCTGATGTTTCAAATGAATGATGTTGGGTAAGGAACGTGACATATAAAATCTCAGATATAGCCACTATCAGGTGTTTTCCGGTTCTGCTTGGCTATATCGGTAAATATGACGGTAACGTCATATGACTAGGCAATATGTGTGGCTGATATTCGAATAGTGGGATTATGTTCATGTAATAAATCTGTGCTGTGATCATAAGGGGGTTTATAAAAGTGTTTTTACAGTAGAAAATGTTCTTGGCTGCAAAAAAAGTTTGAGAATCTGTTTCTTTAGTTACTGGCTACTCGGAAATTCATGTTTTATTATGGTGCCTTATACACAGTCTCAGCTTATTATTCAGTTACTTATCTCAAAACATATTCCTCAGTACCCACTTCAAAACTAATAGTTAGAGTGATGTAATTACAAGAGCTTTTCCCCATGATTCCCGCATTCCTTCCTTCTGAGCATTGTCTAATTATCCATTATAATCTGACACTTTGTTGTGAACCTATTTAATTTTAGCCCCCACACCCCGACAGTACCTCTGGGTACTCCAGATTCCTCCCACAGTCCAGATTATAATGTGGATTAGGTCAGTTAGCTATACTAAAATTTAAATTGCCCATATGTGTGAATGAGTGTCAATGGTTGTTCATCTCTGTCTGTATTTTTGACTGGGTGCTTTGTTCATAGTCTCCCAGTTTAGTTATTCACTTACTTATCTCAAAGCATGTACATATACACTATGTATAAAGCACCTGCGATGGATCGAAGACCTGTCCAGGGTGTACCCCACCTTGTGCCCAAGGTCAGCTTGAATTGGCTTCACCTTCCTCATGACCCATAATGGATACGTGGTGGTTGAGAATGAATGAATAATGTTTCTTCTGTTTTTATCATGAAAAAATATAAGACTGATCTTTTGGCATATTATTGAGTGATAACTTGTTCTAGCACGCTTCAGTGCTAAAATTGCAAAATATGTAAAAGTTGGCACGTCTTCTGCACTTATTTTAATATGTCTTTTTTTGTGTGTTTTTCATCCCACCTCACCAGGAAGTGAATACTAGGAGAAGAATAATGATTTATTGGACTTTATAATGCTGGGAATGATTGTGAACTTCACACCCCTGAATATCATGAACTTGTTTTCTGTAGGTAGTATGGGCAGGCAGAGGAGATGTAAAAGTCAGAGAGTGTGAGAAAGCAGTAGGCTGAACAGTGAAGATTACACGCTGCTGTTAATGCACTAGCTCTGTAGTTAATGCATAGTAAATGAGAGCGACTTTCCAAAACACCACACTAAGTGCACGCAAATGCGAACGTAGGTGTCATTAATGCAAAGTGAATGGGGGTATTAATAATGACACAGTGAGAGTAAGGGGGAAATCAAGATAAAAATCTGTATAGGTTTTTTCAGTTCACTTGGGAAACTCCAGAAAAGTTCTTTTTTTCTCCTCTTTTAACTTTAGTGATATTGTTTGTTGTTGGAGTTCAAAGCTGGGCCTGCCTCATCAAAGCCATTTGTTTAAAAGTTTGAAAAGGAAATGAGCTCTTATTCCCCGCTGCTCACATCTCCAGTGTGTTGGAGAGAGGAAGTCTGTGTGTATGTGTGTGTGTGTCTGAGCGTGTGTGTGCGTACGCGTGTAAGCACGTGTGTCTGTGCTCCCTTCCTGCCAGTATTTAGATGAGAAAATAACAGGGGATCCTATACACAAAAGATGAATAGTTTGCTTTCTTATTCTTCCACAACTGCGTGTGTGTGTGTGTGTGTGAATGTGGTGATTGTGCCGTTCTCCGCTGCCACTGTGTGCTCGTTTGTGCTTATTGGAATGACTCTGGTTTTTCCTCATGTGCGTGTGTTATAGCCATAAAATACCAAAAAACCCCAAACCAGAAACCCACATGAAAGCTCAAAAAGATTAACGTGCTGACAGCTGGAGGTCTGATCACACACAGAAGATGACCAAATAAGCCTGACTCATTGAATTACAAAAATGATCAGCTGAAATAAAAGCCTGATTCACTAAAATAAAAGGTGGATAAGTTGAAATAAAACAGTTTACACGACTGTTGTGTTGTGTGTGCTCCTCTAAAGCACATGGAGTTTAAAAGGAGGAACCTGAGAGTACTTGCAGAATTTATTACTACGTGTGTGTGTGCAAAGTCAGCTCATGCTTCAGTTCTAACCGTGCTTGTGTCTGTTTCAGGGCAACCTTCAGATCCACCAGGTGCATGTTGGGCAGGATGGACAGGTAATACTCTCATCTCTACACCCACTTCCCTTTCTTTCTGTCTGTCCGTCTGTCTGTCTGTCTGTCTCTTTTCTCCTCTCCACTTTATCTTTCTCTGTCTCTTTTCTCTTTTCGTCTCTCTCTCTCTCTCTCTCTCTCTCTCTCTCTCTCTCTCTCTCTTTTGTCTCATTTGTCTGTCTCTCGCTGTTTCTGTCTCTTTCTCTCTCTATCTCTCTTTCTCGTCTCATTTGTCTGTCTGTCTGTTTCTCTCTCTTTCTCGTCTCATTTGTCTGTCTCTCTCTCTCTCTCTCTCGTCTCATTTGTCTGTCTGTCTCTCTCTCTCTCTCTCTCTCTCTCTCTCTCTCTCTCTCTTTTGTCTCATTTGTCTGTCTCTCGCTGTTTCTGTCT
>JAQQZR010000012.1:9242987-9255726 GCA_030068235.1 Notoglanidium macrostoma
CTCTCTCTCTCGTCTCATTTGTCTGTCTCTCTCTCTCTCTCTCTCTCTCTCTCTCTCTCTCTCTCTCGTCTCATTTGTCTGTCTGTCTCTCTCTCGTCTCATTTGTCTGTCTGTCTGTCTCTCTCTCTCTCTTTCTCTTGCTCTCTCTCGGTCTCTCTCTTTCTATCTTTCCCTGTCTGTCTCTCCCTCATGATGTGAAACAGTGCACTTCCTTAATCTTAGCTCTGGGTCTGCTCACATTAAAGAGACTTAATATAAAAAGAGACCAGTGCAGAAGTCTCACACACACCATTTATGTACCAGGAAGATAGCATCATGTAAATGACTAGTTATACATCACATAAGATACCTCGTAGGACCTGCATTTTTATACTGATCTAGAACTCTACAAAATATCACAAACATGCATACACTGCCATTCACTCGTATTATCTAATTAGATCCAAATCGACGTACATCAGCACATCAGACAGAAATCGATTATTAATTTCCACTCTATGTTATTAATAACTAGGTTATTAATCTCACTGTATGACGAGTTTTACATTTTCAATTAACGAATTAATTTAGAGAAGTGATTTATTTCTTAAAGGAGTGCATGGTGCGTGTGTGTCAGTCGGTCAGTCAGTGCATGTGTTCTTACATGTGCATGCCTGTGGATAAGTTGTTAAATGTGTTGTGTACGGAAAGCACTCTTAGTTCAAGCTTCTTTTTGTAAAGACTCCTCTACTACAGTTTGGAAAATAATCCAGCTTTTATCATTTTGGCTCTGTTAACCAGCACAATGGATTTAAAATGAAACAATGAAAAACCACAAGGTTAAAGTGTAGATTGTCAGCTTTAATTTGGGTGTATGGACACCCATAGGAGTTGAACCGTGTATGAGCTACAGCACATTTCATGAACAATCTTCACATTTCAGTGGATAAATGAGCAGTTAATTGGCTGCTGAGTTGTTTCTTGGCTGACTGTGTGTCATTTTATCACTGCTTGATGCACTAGTGTGGCACTGGCATCTTGAGTTTGTTACTGTTATGTTTCAACATGAGGACCAACAAAGCTTCGATTCTAGTTAAGTAGGTCATCCTGAGGAAGACAAATCCAAACAAATCAATTTGAGACACAGACGAAGGATTAGACATGCCAAAGCAAACTCTTTGCTACACCAGCCACAATTTTGTTTTAAGAAGTGAAACTGCGCTGGTGAGATCTGGGCATGGAACACCGCAAGAGTGAATGGATCAGGAATACTTCGATCATCAAGAAAAAATGTTGAAATAATGAGAAGCACTCTTCATGTTTTGAGCAGAGATTTGTTGAAGATTAACAGAAGGCGTGTGACAGCAGCATGGCATAAGAGGGTGTATACTCGGAGAAAATGTAAAACTCATTGGGTTCTTTGATCTGTGTAAAAACCCTACAACAGTGTGTTTCACAATTATAACGCGTTCCAAGGAGAACCATTTTGTGGCGCTAACAACCCTTAATTACCCAACTAAGCCATAAAGAACCATTAAAGAATCCAATTTTCTTTTTTTCTTTCTTTCTTTTACCCATTTTTTTCTCCTCAATTTGGCCATCTACCAACTCTCAGCCACAAGCTCCCCTCTATCATACAATAGCTACTAACTGGGGAGGGTGAAAGCTAACATACGTGCTGTGAGACACCTGAAGCCAGCCAACCACCTCTTTTCAAACTGCTGCCCATGCTGTATCTCAGGGCTGCGTAAAACACAAACGAGTGAGCGCTATCTGCCCTCTTCCACATATATGAGCTGTTACATACATTGTCTTGTAATGCAGTGGTTAACATTGGAGAGAGAGTAGTCCATACCTCCTTGCCAGAGAACACCAATTTTGCTCCCTAGGCTGTGGGATTGTCGGGATTTGAATTTACCACCTCACAATAAAAGGGAAAATAATTCCCTTTTGTTATGCAACTTAGGAGTGTAGAAAACCCTGTTTTCTAAGGCTACATCCACACTAATTTACTTTACCTTTAAAACAGCTCTTTAAAACGAAAACGATCTCCGACAAGATGACCGTTTTAACTCTGTATCTGAAATGATCTACATGCATACTAGATCACTTAATAGGCACAAGATGTAAAGAAAAAGGCCAGGGTACAGTTTGATGACATTGTATATCTAAAAGGTTTATGGACAGGCAAGACAAAGTTTAATGAACTTTTGTTATCTTGTGCAAATTAGGAAAAAAATGGAAATGAAGTACAGAAGTTACCAAACAAAAACAGGACCGTGTATTTGAATTGGCAACTCTAAATTGCCCCTCGGTGGGCATGTGTGTGTGTGTGCTGTGATGAACTGAGCAGACAGTTATAAAATAGTTACTGAAAATGAATGAATGTCTATATTAACTAGTTCTTGGATTAGGATTAGAAACTAGGATTTTTTTTTCATGTCCACAGAGTTTAATGTTCTTGACGGGCATTAATAAGCATGCATTTACACGATGTTGATAAGTGTGAAAGCCCAAAATCTTTCAGTATGACTACCTTACAGTCCTGGCAGAGCATCAACAGGGAAGATGTCCAGTTTCTGGTGATGTCTATTGCAGTCATCAATTGCAAGGGATTTTCAAACAAGTGCTATACACGACAGTTTTATGTATAATTATGCTACTTTTGGTCTTCAGGCAAAGAACGGATGATGTATAAAAATGGCCGTGTTTCCTACATGGTTTATTCAGTATACATGTAAATCTCTTTAATTAGGTCTGATGTTCTGCCCTTTTACCTCATCGTGATTATTTCATGTCAAATGTGCAGAAGCACAGAGCTAAAACAACAAAAACCATGCCACTACTCAATTACTTACAGACTGCACTGTTAAATGATTCGATGTGATGTTCAGGCCAGTGCAAACACACAGTGACTTATTCCCGTAACCTTGTGTTCCAGATCTGGCTCTTTAGAAACTCAGACACACAAACGGCAGAGCCATTTTTTCCTTTTCTGAGTGTGATTCCCATGGTGAGAAGCAAAAATAGCTGTGAAAAATGTCAGCATTGTTCTGGTGGCATCATCCTCGCTACCTTATTGATGTTAGAGGTCTAAAGCAGGGCCTGGCAGGAGACAGAAGAGCACAGAGCTGCTTGTGTCTTCTGCCTTCTGTGTGTATATCTTGGAGGGAGAAAGAGTTTGGTTATTAGGCCCTAGACCCACTGCGGTTTATTTCTCTGGACCACTTCCACATCTCACTCCACATCAGGTCTCTTCGTCCTGTCCAAGGATTTTTCCGTGCCTCTTCTCCGTCCTCATCTTTCCTTTTCATCTCTGCATGCTACAGTTAGATCCTCTCTCTTCTCCTGTCTTGGTCCTGCTCCCAACCAGAGGCGTCTGCTACACTCTCAGCGACATTCATCTGCACAGGACCTCATCTGGCAGTGTGACTACTATACCCACTTATGATGTTTCACTCCTATATGGTTTTTCTAGTGATTAGGTCTATGGTGGTCCAGACAGCTTATTGGTCATAAGTAGTAAAATGGAAATGTTGGGGATTTTGGTCAATGCATAATGTTGAAAATAAGCAGTGTCTGGATTTATGACTAGTGCAGAGCTGGGGTTCCGGTCGCTAACACTGTCGAAGTGTTTATGGGTCTGTAAGTTCATCAGCAATGCATAAGTCAGAGGTTAAGTCGAGCTGACAAGGGAAAGGTTGCAGATTGTTTGACGGAGGGGTTTGTGTTTGATCCGAACATGGAGCAGTATTTGGAAATGACACTAATCGTTGGAATTAGGCAGATTTTATTAAATAAAAAAGGGTTCCTACAGAAAGGGTTCCTTTAAGAGGAACTTTAACTTTCCTTTAACTATTGTCTCTGAATCCTCTCTGCTTTAAAGTTCTAACTACAACTTTTAGACCTTCTCCATGGCATTTGTATATTTAAGATAGAGGAACAGACTGTAATTTGTATACTGCTTTTCATTCTTCCTTCCTTGCTGCACTGAAGAGCGTCCCTTTGAATGAAGAGATTTACAGTCTGCCAGCAGCAGCGCTGAGCATCACTCATCTGTCCATCATCAGTGATCAGAGCAAAACAGCCGCTTTTCCTTAAAATCTTTCTGAGAGAAAGAGTGAGAGCTTTTTTTGGCTCTTTTATCTGGTAGTTCCACTCTCTGTTCTTTGATCCTGCCGACGCCAAGCCACAGTCCACATCCAGATGGAGAGATAAGAGCAAGAGACTGATGATGCGGCAGAGCGAAGAAGGTGGCAAAAGAAAAAAGATGTCTCTGGTCTTTCTTAGCACAGAGAAATCTCTTCCCCTTACACAGACCTTAAAGATGTATGTCATTAAGGGTTATGGATCATCATGCAATTGTATCATCTGACCTCCATCAGACAGCATGATGTTGCTGATGCTGAAACTTTGAGAGAACAGAACAAGAGCAGCCAAATCTGCAGAGAGTCCGGTGCTCCGAAAGCTATTCTTACATCTTTCCTCATCCAGATGTCTCCCAGGAATCACTCTGGGCTCAAAACTCCTTCCCTACAAATCACTTCTTACAGTAGATCAGGTCAGTCTCCCTCATAGTGAGTACTTTTGTACAGAAAGCTGATGTTCAGGTTAAACACATGCCCTGATTTAGTTGTGCCCCTGCTGTGGTC
The DNA here is from genome assembly GCA_030068235.1 of Notoglanidium macrostoma. NCBI lineage: Eukaryota > Metazoa > Chordata > Actinopteri > Siluriformes > Auchenoglanididae > Notoglanidium > Notoglanidium macrostoma. Next base: position 9,247,619 of record JAQQZR010000012.1, read on the forward strand.
TCATTCTGAGGAATGTATCGACACTTATGACTCTCCAGAGAGAAGGAAGTAAAGGAGGAGGAAAGGAGGACTGGGTGAACGAACAAGGGAGGAAGGGTTGAGCAACAGCACATCCTGGACGAGCCAGGTGCACTGTTGGAACGGTTTGATATTTCCTAGGCCAGGAATCCTTTGAGGGTTTTTGCTCCCACACCGGATGCAGGAGACACTGTGTTTAAACTAAGGTCTTCAAAGACCTGTATCTTGGGTCTTGGGTGTCAGAAGACAAATGCAAACTAAATGAATTCGTATAGAGTTTCCGGTAACCTGGTTACAGGGTCAGTGCAGTGTCTCAGAGAGGCTAGATGTGTTTATGATTATGAGCCACAACAGGCCTTAAGGGTGTGCTTCTCATTCACATGTGTTTCGTTTTGTTTGGGTTTGTTGTGGTGTTTTTTCCATAGTATTTTGCTGAGCCAGCATTTATCCCCAGTCCATGTTGAATTGGTTATACAGGATCTTAAAAAGTTGTGTGTATTTATTCACTCCCTGTCCAGCCTCAATGATGTCACTGCTCTTTTAGACTTGTAAGCTTGTGTGTGTGTGTGTGTGTGTGTGTGTGTGTGTGTGTGTGTGAGCCAGAGATTCAGGTTTCCTCCATGTTAACATTAAATCCAGATGTTTTGAGTCTTACTAGTCTAAGTACCTGCTTAAGACCTTACATTCTCTTGGATTTAACCTGGGATCCAGTTGCTGCCATAACTGAACCTCTGGAGTGCTACCTTCTAGACCCACAATTAATTTACCTGTCTTCCCAGTGGTGTCATGAGGGAAAGATGGTAGTGTGAGGCTTTTCTCGACTTAAGAAAAATTAAACTGGGAACAGCAGAGCTCATGTTACGCCATCAAGTGTGTGTGATGTTGAGCTCCTAATGGAGTGCTTCATATTTCAAAGCGGCAGTGGATCAAGGTCTGCTGTGGTATTATAAAACCGAGGACGCTGATGGGATCAGAAGGCTTTACCCAAAAGCACTCAGGAGAACACATTAATATGATTGGGCTTTAGGGGTAGTGTGCACTGACTTGTTAAAGAGAGCGACTGAGAATAGCTTGTGTGCATGCATGCGTATTGGTTCATGAACAGTTCTAATTTTGCTCATATGAGTATGCAATTGAGCTTGTGTTTGCTTGGCGGAGTCAGGGAGCTGGAGGAACCTGATGCCCCTGTTGGAGTGTAATGCTCTGGGCAGGCAATTGGAGCCTGGCTTCTTAGGCTTATGGGTAAAGGACTCCAGATGTCTCTGGTAGAGTTTCTGTGTGTGCCTGTTCCAGAGAGCTAAGCGGCCAACTGGCCCCGAAGCTACACTCTTTTGCGAGCCAAAGAAAGAGACGCAAACACACTCTATCTTTCTCTCACTGCTTCATTAATGACAACACGGTCTGGCTGTCTCTACTTGTTGACATGAGTGGAGAAAAGGATGATGGAGGCAGTGCTTGTCAAGCATCTTTTGTTTCCTGTCCAGTTGGAGAACGCGATAAGGCTTGAGGAGTGAGAGGCTGTGAAATCATACGCTGAGGAAAAAATAGCCAAGTCGCTTATTATTTACGTATGTCACCACGCATGGTCCCTCAAAAGAAGCATGATAAAAAGGCTGTTATAATCAAATAGTGCGCAAATGACATGAATGTGGTCCTACTTATAAATATCACCTTCTGTGAAATAGGGGTATTATGGAATTCGTATCTTAATAATAATAATAATTTTAAAAAACGTTTACGCAAAACAAAAACAAAAAAAAAAACAACTTTTTTTAATATTCAAACAACACTGGGCTGTTTTGGTCTGAGGAACAGGCTTGGCTTCATGTCGTGGCTGAGTGTTGGTAAATTTGTAGTAAATTATAGTTATTATTTTTGTCAGCTGGATCGCTGCCTGCATCTGATTGGCTGATTTTAACTGATGTTGATTTTATTTGAAAACAGTTCTGGGTGTGTTTGATATTCTGGCCTTGCCTGTATCATGGTGTTGGATTTCCAGCTGAAATGTGTCCTTAAGGACAGTGTGGATGAACTCGCAACAGACATTTATGAGCTGTTAGCATTTCTGAAAAGACCTCATTGCCTAGCATTGCCTTTTCAAACAGGTTTAAGCTGAATGTGACTCCTAAGGTTTAAGTACATACTTGAATCCTTTCCTAGACCAAAGATAGTTCCAAGAGGTAAATTAGTAGTAAGGCAGTGTGGGGAAGGTCAGTCAGTAAGCTACAGGAAAGGTTTTGTTGACGTCTTTGGGAAGATTGGAATGGACGGTCATGTGGTTCTGTTATCTGTTTTTCAGGTTCACTGCAATAGTGGCTGGTGTTTGTGATTAAAGAGCGGTATGGCTTTTACAGCGGACAGAACACATTGTGTTTTGTGGGAATTCAATGGTTTTGGAGGTGGAAGAGATGTAATGTTGTCAGCGCTGGGTGAATGATCCCAAGTGAATGTAAAATGGCCAATCATAAACAATCATAGTTAAATACAAAATGTTCTTGTACGTATATGGTCTGTTTTTGATGAACATTGTATTAACTTGTTTGATGTTTTGTGTCATAAACATTTTTTCCCTTTTCTTGTCTTCTCCTTTTTGACACAGAACAGTGGAGAGAGCACTGCAACAGAGTGCATGGTGTTGCCTGTTTCACTACATGGCCAACTTTCTCCACATCTGAGTGATCTGTAACATTTTCCTGTGGATGCGTAAATAGAGGAGAATTAGGGCACTGAGAAATACAGCTGCAGAAACCATTGAGAAAGGCGCCGAATATTTTTTTTTTCTCCTCCTGTTACCGGAATGCTGTAAATATCAGTTTCCGTAAAAAATTACGTTCTGATCCAGTGTGTATGCGTTTAAGGGGGCGCCAAAGGTTCAGCTGCGTATTTGTTAGAAAACTCCAATGCTTTTTGAATTGTCAATGAATCGTAAAGAATCTTCTCAAATGGTATTTCCTTTCAACATTGGGGGAAACAACTAAGGCTCAAACCTGCCAATGTCAGAGGTTCTGTTATACTTCCAGGTGGCCCAGTCATATTTCAGACAAGCAGTTAACTGAGGATGTTCTCACTCAACCTCTGTTTGCCCTGTGCAACATAGCATGCTTTCAGCTGGATCTTATCAGCTGGAGAACAGATTCTGTTGCGCTGATTAAAGGCTTTCAGGGGTCACGTGGTGTGTGCGGTGACCTTTTTGCTCCTTTTTTGCTTTTATTTATTTACTTCTGTCTTTGTTTCTTCATTTCTTGTTTGCATGTTTCATGATTTTTTGCTTTTCTGTTTATTCTTTCTCTTTTTATCTTTGTATCTCTTCTTCAGACTTTTCATTCCTCCCTCCACATCTGTTCTGGCTCTGGTCTGCCAGCAGCAGATGTTGTTGACTTTTGATAACTGTAAATACAAATGACTATAGGTTTTCTTCTTGCAGCTTTGCAAGGATGGTGCAGTAGAATGAGCTGAAAACAAGCAAGTAACTCTCAAAAGGAGTGAAGAGGGCCTTACCTCTGTTACTCCTGGGCTGAAGCTCTGAGCTTCTATTTGATATCTGGTGCAGATGGTACTCCTGTTTCTGATGTATTCTGGTATCCCCATGCTTCAACGGCGTGTTCAGCTTTCTCAACCTTTTCCATATAAGGCAAGTGTCAGACCTCATAGTGAAGGAAAAAGTTGCCAAAATACGTATTTGATTTTATTCTGAGAGAGACATGATGAGCCACTGCAACCACCTAGATGTCACCTTCTTAAATAATGTTGTAAAGTTCCCTGATATTACAGCTAAGCTCGAGCCTCCAGTTCAGCTAGCAAAGTTTGTTAGCTGATGCAGCATTCAAGTTCACAACTCCTTCTGTTTTGAGGTGTGTCACAGGCTTTTATTTATCTTTTATAATTGAATTTAGTGAGATTCATATGTAGTGAATATACTGGAACACAGATAAAGGGCTTTGGAAGAGTACTTGTTTGTACAGTTGGTTACTGTGTGTCCTCGCCGAATGTTTTTCACATTAAGCTGTTGTTGTTTTCTTCTGTCATCTTTGCTCCAGTTGCTGGATGCGTTTGGTGTCCTGTGTTACTGCTGAAGGCATTACTGCATAACTGAAAGATTTATTTAAATCCTTTTTCCTTTCTTGTTTGTTTATGGGCCTAGCAACCAGTGTACACCGAGTTCACTGTACAGCACTCATCTTGTACCCAGTGAATAGATTTAGCAGATTTGATGATCTAAGTTTGGCCCCATGCAAAAGCTTTAGTGGTCCATCCTCTCTGCAGTCGGTCACAGACGCTTCCTGGGTGCCAGCCATTTTCACCATCTTCATGTGTGTTTCTGCACAAACGATCATTAGACAAGTACTGTTATTTTGTTTTAAGCATGTTTCCATGGACATAAACCACCTGACATGCTCTTGTCATCCTGTGCCAAAACAGGTTATATGGAAATCCTGTGTCAGAGCATTGTGTGTCCTGTGTGTCAGAGATATGGTTGGTTATTTTGTCAGTCTGAGGTCAGTCATGTTTAGGTTTGTGCCTTTAACCAGGAGCAGTAGATGCTATAAATACTCTAAATGAGCTGGGTTTGTTTTAAAAGTGTGGAAGTACACACTCATGAACTGAACAGTAATAGAAGTAGATCAGTGAGGAGCAGCTGATTTGAGAACAGTGTTAGTCAGTTGAAGGGAGTTTCTTTCATCACTTCCACTTCCAAGGCTTGTAAACCCGCCGTGTGTTAAGCCTTCACAGATGAACATGCAACCGAGTCGCAGCTAGAGGTTTTACAGTTCCGGTTCCTACAGTGGGCTGGATTGGGGAGGTATTTGTAGAAATCCACCACACAGACAAACACACACACACACACACACACACACACACAAACACATCACAGATACCTGCTACCCAGTCTCCTATTCTCTTTTATGTGGTATGATTGATGAATAGATGATGACACATGCAAATGTGTGTGTAAGCAATCTGCGTCTGAGTGAGAGAGCATGTCTGGGCCTTGACATGAAGCGTGACTTTATTCGTTTTTCTCAGTCGTATTGTTGTTTGGGTGTTGCCTCATTTAAATCCTCATTTAAAAAAGATCAAGTTAGGGCTGGAATTCAAACTTGGAATTGTAAAAGTAACCCTTAGGGCTGTGTGTGTGTGTGTGTGTGTGTGTGTGTGTGTGTGTGTGTGTGTGTGTGTGTGTGAGAGCAATCTCCTCCCAGCTGTGTGCTTCTCATTAAGCTGTCCTCCAGAATACAAATCCTTGACAGATTTGGACAGCTTTGTTGGTCTTAAACATCTTATACTAAAGCAATTTCAGGCTTTTATAAGAGATGACTGTGCTTATAACATCAAGGTGGAAGAGTCATTCTGAATTATACTTTCCATTTGTATTTCCTACTTACAGATACAATATTTTATTGTTTCACTTTGTGTATGCAGCCCCGCATATCTCAGCCATCTATAGCCTGTCAGCACAGAGATCTCATTTGTGTACAAACTTAGTAAAAGTCCATTTCAGGTGTTGACATTGCAATTGCTATTCAGCATCTGTAAGCTGTTTGTGCTGTTTTTTTTTGTTGTATTATCCCTCAATTTAATAGAGGGTCACCCGTCCGGTGCCCCAATCGTGTGTGTGTTGGAAATTTAACAAATTATAAAATGACTGTTCTGGGCATGCAGATTTCATGATTCCTTCTTTGTTTTTACTTATACCATTTTATGCCAAGTGGATGCTTCATGGCTTTCAAAATCTCAGAATTGTCCTGCTCGCACTATTAGACTTCTGTCACCTGTCTGTTGCTAGGTGCATGTAACAGTGTGTGCACTATACAAGCAATTGCAGATCAGTCTCAATTTTCACCAGGGGAGATCCCTGCCAAAGTCCTGCTTTCTCAGGAAAATAAACACAGGAGCTGTCTATCCTGACTTTCTTTTCCAGTGCAACTGGTAGTTGTTTCTGCAGTATTTTGTATGGAAACAAGAACAAAAAAGAGAAATAAGAGGTAATAAAAACACAAAACCTAGTATGTCACAGATAATCTTATCCGGCCTCAAATCTTATAATGTGCATTTGCAGTTATACTTGTTGTGCTTTTGACTTGCTGCAGAGGATAACCCTGCTTTGTGTATCCCTCTCGCATAATATTTATAGTTCAGTGCTGTCTCTAGCATGTCACTATTTGCAGTGGGACCAGCGAGTCCGTGTGGCCCGATGACTTATAAATCCAAAACATAATTGCACTGAGTCTAACCTGACAGCCCTAAATAAAACTTTGAGTTACATACTACAGCTTTAGTGTTAGTTCCAGGATTAATGGCAGTCCCATCTATTTTAGTAGGTGAAGTGAGTCAGTGACATGCCTTAGGTTTCTCCAAACGGTTCCATCTTGTTATACTAAGCCTTTGTGGAAACCCATTGCAGCTTATAAAAGTCACCTGCAATTTTTCCACACATGTCTGATAGATAGCATAGAAGCAGTCATCATTTTTACAATTCAGCGTGCACCCATAACTCAATACTAGATTGCCTTTCACTTTAATATGCATTGCAGGACGTTGGTTTTAGACAGACTTTATCTAACTTATGTCAATTCCCATTGAATATTCTTCCATAAGTTTCAAAGGCAGAATAGTTGGAAAGATTTCGAGCCACTCCACTTTGGAGTGCATTACATTTATATTTCTCCCCACATATTTGTGAAGCCTGATGACTTGGTGCTCATCTGCTCGTGTTGTAATTAAAGCAGTGGCTAACCCTAATCGTACTGTATGGATCGGAGCGATCCTATTCTAGTTTGGTTAAGAAACAGGAGACAGTGTGGTAAAACTGGCAGATTTTCTCAGTACCAGCGGAGACGCATCGGGCACCACGATGACTCGGCACAACCTTGAGATATGCCAGTGACTCACAGCTTCAAAGCCAGGGTTTGGATTGTGGTGGGAGGGGGAGCCTGGGCCTCCACTGCATCTTTAATTGAGGTTTGTGTGGCATTTTGTGCTGAGCAACAGATTCCTTCTCTTCTTAATTGAGAATGGCTGGCAGTTCTGTCCCCTGCTGGTATCACACGGTATGTGTTGCTGTGAGTGCTTGGGCAGTGAGGTCATCGGGGGGAGATGGAGAAGTGTGAAAATACATGAACAACAGGAGGCTGATGATAATAAGAGGATTGACGTTGCTGAACGAGTTGTTCACATTGCGTTATTACAACATCTGTTGTTTTACCACAGCTTTGCGGACTGTGTGTGTGTCTGCTTGTGTGACTGTTTGCCTGCATTTTTTTGAGTTTGGGATAAATTGGAACACATTCTCCGTCAGCATCAGTGCTAAAGGGTATTTAGCTTTCCACCAGCACTAGCTTTCCCCCCTCACTCTCACTCTCTCACACACACAGACTAGGGATGTAACCGAATACAAAAACATTATTTAGATTAAACAGATAATTTGTTCCAAATGGATAAATAGGATGCTCACTTTTTTTCCTTCCGTTTTAAAGACGGCTTGCCAAAATGGTTTGGGGAGCATCTAATTGAAACTAGAGGTGTGAATTGGGAACGGAGCAGCAAGAAAGTTGCGCAAGCGTGTGAATTTCACCTGCTTGTGGATGTAAGTGATCGGTCAGATATAAGGCTAAAATAAAGACAACATTCATTAGAACGAACATGCGGCAGTGCTTAGTAACTGCCTGGTCTGAGTTGCAGTTGTTTAAATTGGGCCACTTTGTTTTGATTTTGCACAATAGAACGAAACTAAATTCATCAGAAAATATCACTGGAAAGTATAAACAAAAATAATATATGCATGAGTGGGATTAAAAACAGTCCCCCGAACATGTCTAGTTAAAGACAAATATGTGGACCACTAAACAGATACAGACACAGATAGTGGCATTGTGTTACACCCTTAACACACACATTCATTTCTTATAAGTATTATTTGTGGGCGGCACGGTGGTGTGGTGGTTAGCACTGTCGCATCACAGCAAGAAGGTCCTGGGTTCGATCCCCGGGTCACCCAGGGTGCCTTTCTGTGCAGAGTTTGAATGTTCTCCCTGTGCATGCGTGGGTTTCCTCCGGGTGCTCCGGTTTCCTCCCACAGTCCAAAGACATGC
>JAQQZR010000012.1:9281179-9292465 GCA_030068235.1 Notoglanidium macrostoma
CATAATTCAGTATATGTGTTGCTTCATAGTTTGAGGTATTCAGTATTGTTTTACAATGTAGAAAACAAAAAAAGAAAGAAAAACCTATGAAAGAGAAGGTGTGTCCAAACTTTTGACCGGTAGTGTGTATTAATTGCAGGTCAGGGGTTCTACACTCTTAAGAAGAGTCTTGAAAGGAAGTGTTACAGCCTGGTGAAGTGTGATGGTGTGAAACTGTTTGTGGAAACACAAGACATGGCCTACATCGGATGTTTGTGTGCGAGCAACTGAGCGCCTGAGAGAAAAAGGTGTTTGCTGAGCTTCACATCTGTTGTTGTTCTTTTGAAGTTTGGGTGAGATGATTAGTGGGGTAAACTAAAGGGAGAGCTTTTATTCTCGTACACAAATACAGAATCTCCCACTCACGCCAAAACTCCAGTCATACAGCCTTCGTTTATTGTAGTTGCCTTGTTTTGACCTAATTTACTCACCCTTATTGAAATGTGGTCTCAACATGTTTTCAGCTACTCTGTTTTACACATTTTGTTCATATCATTTCACTTCCAGTTTGGCTTTAATGCATTTCACCATGTCATTAGGCACATATTAACAACCTCCAGCTTGCAGTTTGAAAAAAATCTTTGATCAGTCTGCTGTTAAGCTATTCCCACTTCCCACAACTTTACAGCTCTCTCCGAGGCTGTAACAGGTTAGGACAATTTTGTGTGTTCTGTATTCCTCCCAAATTCTCCTAATCAGATCTGTAAATAGCACGAGAATGTTCCTGCAGAGCAGAATTATTCCGGAAAAGCAAAGAAAAGCATGTCATTTGAAGTAATGATGTATATGCTACAGGTATATGTCACTTTTTGGGGAAATTGATTCCTCATGAGATGTATGTTATGTGTATTATTATTATTATTATTATTATATTATTATTATACATAATCATGGCTAGAAAAAAGAATGCAAATCATTTCTTCAGATTGGAGACTGAACATGAGTTTTCCATCAGCCCAGTGTTAGTCCCGTTTTATCAAATCCAAATGGTGATTTAATTATTAAGCTCATAAACATGAAATTCTACCTGAAAAATCTCTTGGCAAAAGTATGACTTACCATCCCTAAGGATATCAAGGGCAGCTATAGGGTGCGTGGGTTTGTGTGCGAGAGCATGTGTTTCTGTCTCGGACGGGATGTTTGACACTTCTGCACGTCAAAAGATTTATCCATTTTTCCACATGGGATGGTTGTTTTTGAGAAAGGAAAATATTTACTACTGCTTATTTCTGTTTGCAGGGTTTTGCAGCGGGCAGACAGTTCACGGAATTATTCTTTATCCGTGTAACACACGCAAGAGTGCAAACTGCTTCTGCAAAATTTTTCACAGGATTGCAAATGATAATGGCTTGACCTGTTGGTCCTCTCCTACGGAAATATCCTACACGTATACAGGAGATGCCATAATCATGAATTGTTACCTGAAATGCATTTGTTTTTGCATTTGGGGGGAATATTTTAGCATTATTCGAGCTACGTGGTAGATTTCATTTCATCATTTTTTGATTATTTACTTTCTGAATACTTAGTATGGAATGAGAGAATATTTCAAGATTGCTCATGCACTAAGTAAATGATGCAGTGTATGGCTATTACATTTAGGTTTAATAAAACAATGTTTTGTTGATGTCCCCTTTTCAGCAAGTGGGTGAGATATAATGAAGAGAGATAGTAATAGTTTAATAGAGCGTAATAGTTTATTTAGCGAATGTGAGAAAGGTGACTGTTGCACTGAGTAGTTGTATTGCTCCTTTATGGAAAACTTCTACATAATGTTGCGCTGTGCTTAGCACCCCCACCAAAACTATGTTTATGAAATATAGTTGCTCTAGCTAGAGGCACATTGTTGCCCAGAATGCCCAGATACATGATACACGATCAGGCTGTGGGAAGAGACAGATTTTTGCAACCGATGATATAAACATGTGCAGATGGTTATGGTAAAGGAATTTCATAGTGGATATGAAACTGTGCACTTGACTAACAGATGACTGAGACTCTCGAGCTGTTTTGTAAGCATGTGTGTGACAGTCTATATACAAAAATGAACTCTTAGTCTTAAGATCAGTGTGGTTGTAATAACGCTGTGCAGACAAAGTCATGGTCAAACGCAGAGATTTAGGTCAAAACTTTAAAAACAGCTTTGTCAGCACTGTAGCAATCAGTTTCTCATGCTGAAATGAGTCACTGCCGAACAACACGTCTAAAATAAAGTCTACAACGAGCATGCCATCATGCTAGACCCAAACCACCAAATCCCCCTTCAGAGCAGATGACCAAAACAAAGACTGGTCTTCATTAGGCTTAAGATCCAGGCCAAAAGACAGATTGTGCATGCTCTCATTGTCTTGCCAGAACCTAAAACAGTCACAGGCACACTATGGCAATAACACTGTCTTGTCAGTAAACAGAAAAAATGATTCACTTTGTTGAATCTTTTGGTTTGTTTGGTTTTGTGTTGATTTATCATAAAAAAATAGCATACAGTGTTACCCTAGTCTTAGTAGTCTCCCAATTAAGTTTTACATTGAGTACAAAGTTCGTCTTATCACTTAAGCTTACAGTATTTTTTTGCTTGCAGATGTTTGTGCACACCTGGCCAAATTCATACTTTGTTGAAAAGATGTCAATTCGACCTCTGCAGCAAGATGTTTTCAAAAGTAACATTCTTTCGGCAAATATTAATGCAAAGTTACTTGGTTAATTCAAAACATAAAAGAACTCCAACACTAACACTGTTACTGACTCAAAAACTCAGTCGGCTCAGCTGAAAACTCAGCTGACTAAGAATCTGAAAATGAAACTAATTGATGCCTGTAAAGCAGAGGAAGGTTATAAAAAGATATCAATGTGCTTGTAGCTCACAATTTCCAATGTCTGAAAGGTAATTAAGAACTGGTAGTTAAGGGAAACTGTTGAAATCATGGCAATATCTGGAAGACCAAGAAAACCTTCAGACAGAAATGATTACAGATTACTTTCAGTAATCTGTAAGTAAAGTATGCAAAACATCTAGATAAGCCAGAGACATTTTGGAAACATTGCTGTGGACTGATGAAGTAATAAAGGAAATTTGGCCACAATCACTAAAGGTATGTTTTGAGAGAAAAAAGGAGCAGTATTACTTGGAAAGAACACCTTGCTAAATGTGGGTGAATCTGTTATGCTTTGCGGTATTGTACCAGCCAGTGGCATAGGAAACATTGCACACACAGATGGAAGAATGGAGTCCAGTAAATATGACCAAATTTTGGAAGCAAATGTGACACAGTCAGTCAAGAAACAGAAGCTGAAGGAAGACTGGCTTCTAAAAACAGGACAATGAGCCAGAACATAAAAATTAATTATTGCCTACTTCAAGAAAGACAATATGAACTAGAAGCATTCTGCAAGGAATAGAGGTTGAATATTCCTTAAACAAGAACAGAAAGCCTTTTAGCTGGCTCCAAAAAGCTTTGCAAGCTGCACCATCTTCCAAAGGAGTTATTCTGTCTTAGTTAGTGGGGTGTTCAAATGTTTACACATGCCACAGCTATTTATTTATTTGTTCTATGTTTTAGGTTACTAAAGGTTATAAAGGGACTGTGCATTAACCTTTGTTGAAAATTAAATTTTTTAAATAGTTTATTATATAATAAAATAGTTTGCTGCAGAGGCTGTGTTTACTTAAAAAATAGAAAAGGATATAATTTGGACAGGGTAACCATGTGGCTGTTATAGAAAGCAACCAGGTAAACTATAAATAGTATAAATAACTCTGAGTGTATTCATACTAGGCCCACGCACTTGAGTCCACAGCCAGTACTGATTCTGGGCTTGTTTAGGGAGGAGCTCATTATAATAATAATAATAATAATAATAATAATATGCTTTATTTATGATAATAATAATAAGTAAAGAGTACTCAGCGTACTTTCAGGGTACACCAGGGATTGGTTCTCTGGACTGCTCCTGGGTTTGAAAACAGCATGCGCACTTCAAACATACCAAACTCTCAGCAAAAATGAGTCTGGAAAAACCCCACATCTGAGAAAACAACCTTACTCTCTTTGAACACTTAGGGAACTGTCCTAGCTTTGAGCCTTTATGCATATTTACGTTTGGGTTTTCCCATGATAGCATCGCTTCATTTCTATTTATGTTTCTGTGCCACCTGTTTGTCATAGCCTAATATTTCCCAAATGCACACACAGACATGCATATACACACAAGCATGCCCAGAGCCCTTGTAGTGCCAGACCCCTTAACCTGACTTGTCTGGGCTTTGTTTACTAACCAACTTTGTGGTTTGACTGTGTACATATTGCTCGTACGAATAACTGAACTACTGTATGGTAATTGCTCACAATGTATACCATATGTTACCATATGTTCTATGTAACTGTGGACTTCTATCTTGGGTAAAAGAACAACTTTTCTGCTCTCAATGAAGCTAGCTGAAATGAAAACGCACAAAAGAGTTCCCCTGGTCAGATAACATCTTCCTCTTCCTCTGGTTTTTAATTCAGTTAGTAGCACAACACTGTGTCCTGTGCATATATTTTGTCTGCTTTGTAAATTGTTGACAATTGGGTATACATTACAAGTTTAGAGAAAGGTGATACACATGTATTGCATTTGTGAAAAAGACCATAGCTTTTTGTTCAGACCCTGCTTTTTTGTACATGAAGATTAACAGTTTAATTTTCCGTGATCTCCGAGTGACTAGGTCAAACCATGACAGTCTCATGTTGCCATCACGATAAACCGTGTGTCTTAAATCATTATGTCCTAACCCATCTTCTGTGACTTTTTTTGTCTGTTGTTTTTTCTTTCTCCCAAATGTCACTTTTAATTGTTCTCACATTTATCAGTAAGTGGTCTGTGTAATAAAATGATGCATCCTCAGAACACTGAATTAGGGATGCTTTTTAAGCTGGATTTGCTCCAGGTAAAGGGGAAAGACTATCATTGTCTCTAAAATGTATGTGAATCTTTATCTTGACTCATCAAATACTAGAAAATGCTAGAGTTTGTGTGTTGCGTGAAACCAACTCTTTTGTTCTAACTATGGTGTCTAATATTGTGTATTTCTTTGTAGACCCTCTCTGTTGATGACTGTTGGTCATCATACCCATCATTTATGGGTGATTATTGGTATCATTAATATCTAGCTCTAACTTTTAGTCACATATGATGTGATAGTCTCAGCCTCACTGACTGACTGCCTTGATTTTCCTGGGGTAGTCCCATTTTCTTTCAACTCAATGTTTAAATGATATAAATTATTCTATACTTCTCTGATTTTAGTACGCATTTATTTATTTGTTTGCACTTATTTTGCTGCACAGTTACACAGTTTAATGTGTCAATGGCAAACAAGCACCCAAACAGTAACAGTTATAACCCTTGAGGGTATTTTATTTAAATATTTAGGAGGGGTGATAAAGGGAATGGTGAATGGTGAGTGTATCCTCTTGTACGTAAGGAGTGCTTGAGTGTTCTGGACCTCTTAGCAGGAAGTCGGAGGGCCAACATCCTCAATGGACCCTGCGATTTTGAAGGGGAAGTAACATGCAGTAAGCAGTCTGACCAAACCTTCCCAAACGACTCATTATTTAATACTAACTAGCTGCTACTGTAGAGTGAAATCCACTGAACCCCAAATGGGCTCTTGATCAAGGCCCTTAATCCTCTCTGCTCCAGGTGTGCCATATCATGGCAGACCCTGTGCTCTGATTCCAAATTCCTAACAACCTGGAGTAAGAAAAGAATTCACTGTGCTGTAATATATATGTGACCAAGACTTAACTTAAGTATGCTGTTATACCTGCTCCTGCTCAGCACACATACACTGTGGACTCAAACTCCCAGGAACACTCACACCATGCTGACACTCCCACACCTGAAAACACAAACATGAACTACAACTCCCATGAGCACACACACCCACTCATGAGATCTGTCTCTCCGGACTTCTCAAAATCCAGGACACCGGACTCTGGCTTTATATATTCACACACTTACACCTGCACTTTGCAAAACAAAAGTTTGCCACTGTGTTCTCTATTCGTTATTCGCATGATTGTTTTGCTGGTTATTGACTGTGTTTCTGTTCCTGGTAATTGTCTTTATGCTCTGCCTTTAATAAGTTGTTTGTTCATCAACCAAATTGTGCCTGTCCCTTATTTGGCTTATTTGTGTCCACAATGCCAATAGACATACTAAAAAACACCAATTTTAATCACATGGCCACTTAAAGCATAGAGGTCAGAAGGAGCCCAGATAGGACATGGTGCTGTCAGACCCAAGCCGGTATACAAATGCCATGGTATGGGCAACTGGTGGGGACATGGGACAAATAGGGAAAAAAGGGAAATCATTACAGAAACAAGGCAACTTGTCCATCTTGTCCGTCATGGGGTTTGACCATGGGCTTTTCAGACTCCCACCACATATTAATTCTCCTACCATCCTGAACACTTGGTATGACTCACATGATTGCACCTGTTGGGGTCCATATGTGATGGTTCATATACTGTATGTGACCAAGGTTGTTAAACACTGGTTTAACTGGGGACAGTAGTGAATACATATTTGAATGAATTCTCCAACTACTTTGAGTTTCTGGCAATGGTGGGCCCAGAGCTGTGAGCCTCACTCTTCCTGCGGACCACAGTGAACATAACAGGTATACACTTTATCCATTTATTTAGCAGATTAACATGACAGGATTTCTCTGTCAACTGAGCCTGCTCACCTGATATGTCAGCTTCTCAGCAGTGGGAACAGTTCTCTACCATGTCACCAGAAACCTAAAGTCTACCAAAGTTACCCAGTTACCTGTCTGAAACTTGTGCAACTAGACTTGCTGGTTATATTTTTTCTGCTTTGCATTTATTTGTCTCCATTATGCTGATGGTTAATGCTCCCAAACATCCTTGGCTATTTCATGCAGAGTCTGGGATTTTTGCTGAACAGCAGCTTAAATAGGAAGATGCCAGTGGACATCTGAGGTGCATGGGTTAAAAGCATACTTCAGAAGAGTACTGGAGGTGAGCAGAGCATTGAGAGATTTTCCTTTCCTATATTGCATGTTCCATTGTTTGCTCCTAATTGCATGCCAACCCAGGCTAAACTTTACAATTATTACCCCCAGCCTCAGGCAGTTAGGCCTGGCTCTGCCTCAGGTACATGTGCATATTTTCAATAGTTTTGTTGTGGTAGCTGGCCATGGTGCTGATATTCTTTTGATGGCATTCTGACACCCATGTTACATCACTGGTCTATTTGGTCAATTAAGGAAACCCATATTACATTCAATATCTTGCTGAGTGAGGATTGCTCCTTTGATCACACATCTGTATAAACCTGTAAACTGAGAGCTTTAAATTGATTCTTAAATTGATTCCTATAATTTGAGAGCTTTCCTTCGTCAAAACCTTCCTTCCTTAATAATGAGCATTTAGCTTAAGTGCATTTGCTGTTGACTATTTTGGTATTTTCATAAGTCACAGTGATCAAATCAAGTCTCAGAAATTTAGATAGTTTCTCAGTGCCTGAGATCTCATATTGGTCATGTATCTAAAATAGTAAAGCAAATGATTCATAGTATTTAATCCACTATAATCTGAAATAGATCAGTGGAAAGCTAGAACTTGCCTTGAACTAAATTGTCTTGAACAGATATCACCAGTACTTTGATGCTTTGATGTGTTATCAGATGTTGCACTTGTACACATTCACTTGTAGTTGAAAGGGTGGTGCTTTCCTTTTCTGCAGTTTTTAAACAGTTCTTTATGGTTGTTTCGAAGCATTCATTGGGCATTTCCTGAAAGTTTCCCTAAAGCTTTGTTATTGAGCCAAGTCCAGCTTCAGGGTGTGGAGACCAGCTGTTATGCCTGGAATGAAGTCTCCTTCATCCAGCACTGGAGCAAATTAATGAGGCACTCAACTCGTTGATGTGTTTAGGTGATTGATATGTGTTTGCATGGCAGGGACTGTGGCTGACTACAGAAGTCGAGAGGAACCACGGACAAAATCACAACTCTATCTTGCAGGTATGTGAACAATCTTCATGTAGTGGAAAACTGCAGATCAAAAGTTGTATTGGATATAAATGACTGCTCAATGATTTAAAGGTAATCTGATTGTACAAATAAAGTTAACAAGAATCTTATTTAAATTCAGGATAACGGTGTTTTGGCATTGCCAATCAATCTGTCTTCAGTGGCTAAGAATTTGTCAGTTTAGGAGTTACGGAGTTGTTAATGAATTTGTATTCAGATTTTAGAGTTAGATTCTTTTCCAGGCTTTGGACTTAAGTGTTTTGTTATTGTTGTTGTTCTTGTTGTTGTTGAGGAATATACGTACACAGTCTTGAAACTATGGAACATTAAATGTGAAGCATAATATATTTTCTAAGCTTGAACTAGGGAGACTAATGACCCCTCATATTTTGTGCTCCTGTCTGTATGGTTTGTCAGAGGGGAAGTGGGTAGCACTTTCATTATTTGCTCAGTAAGTTGCAGCAGAGGATTAGGAAGCACTTTGTGCTGCAAAGATATTTGCTCAATTCCAGAAGCTTGTACTGAGCACTTCACGTTTAGAAGCTAAAGACAGTAATGGCAAGTGTTTTTTTGTACCTTTTCTTTCACGAACATGCTGAGAAATCCTGTAGAATTTAACTAATGGGACAGTTTGAATAAGGCAGGGTATATGAAATGCTTGTAGGTGTCATGAACCTCTCCTTATTTATGCACAGCGTGCCGTGAAATCTCGGCCACGCGCGGTGCACTCTTCATCTCCGTCGCGGGAGCGCGCATTTCCGCGTACCGACGGAGAACTACACGGACTACAGTTCCCATGAGCACCTGCTCCCAGCCAATAGGCCAATCAGAGGGAAGCAGGTGTCTCTCATTCATTGACTGATTAGCCGTGGTTAAAAAGGACTGCCATATGCGCACATGCTTTGCGAAGCATTAGACTAGCCACCGCGTTGTCTGCCGAGCATATTTACCCATGTTTTGATTATTGTGTTTGATTCTGTTTTGTGTTTTTTGACTACTCTTTGGACTACTCTTTGATACTCTGTTTGCTGATCACTCGACCCATTTTCTGTATATTGGATTACTCTCTCTGCCTGCCGATTTTGTACCATTCTGTGACAGAATGCTTCACCAAGACGGAGAAGCAGGATCTCCGTGGATCCAGGACGGCTTTATGACGACCATGCCGTCCTTCTTTCTACAACAATTGGAAATGGAGCCGCCTGAACTATACGATGGGGTGAGGGAATCTCCTAATGCTTTCCTAATCCACTGCTGTATTTTCTGGGAAAGTTTGGTGGAACCTAGGATTTCAGACCTCATCTGGGTAAGGTGCATGATCCGTTGGCTCACCGGACCTGCACTCTGGTTTGCTGAGAACCTTATCAGCATGCAGCGTCTGAATCTAAAAAATCCTAAAGACTTTGGTGAGGCACTCGGCTGGTTTTATTATGCCTTTAGCCTGGAGGCAATCACTCTAGAGCCCCCTCCAGAGGCCAAAAGGGCAGCAACTGCTCCAGAGGCCCCTCCAGAGGCCAAAAGGGAGGAAACCGCTCCAGAGCACCCTCCAGAGGCAAAGAAAGAGGCAACCACTCCCGAGATTGCTCCAGAGACCTTGCAGAGGGAACAAGACCAAGAAAATTTTTTGTGGGGTGCTGAGTGCACCGAGGAGCTGCCCCAGCGAACGGACCAGGATAAATACAGCAATGAGGGCACTTCAGAGTCTCCTCCGTAGGCTGAGGCAAACGCTCCCAAGCTCTTTCTAATGGCCAAAAAAGAGGCTTTCGCTCTTAAGCCCCCTCTAATGGCTAGAGAAAAGTCTTTCGCTCCGAAGCCCCCTCAAATGCCCAAAAAGGAGGTTACCACGCCCAAGTCCACGCCAGAGTCCAAGTCCAAGTCCACACCAGAGTCCTAGTCCAAGTGCAAGCCAGAGTTCAAAACAGCGCCTGGGGCAAAACCTTCGCCTGAGCCTGTGACCAAGATTTCGCCTGCACCCAAGTCTGGTTTGCCAGAAGTGTCAGAAGCCATTCCCGCCACAGTCGCTCTTCCTGAGCCCGCTGCTGTTTCAGCCAAAGTCGCTTTCATGGAGCCCACTCCAGTTCCAGTTCCAAGTTCCGTTCCTGTTCCAGCCAAAGTCGTTCACATGGAGCTTATTCCTATTCAAGTCACTGGGCTAGAGCCCTGTTCAGTCATGGCCACAGAGACTGTTCCCTTCATGGCCATAGAGACTCTTCCAGCATTCGTAACTATTCCAGTTCAGGCTAAAGCACCTGTTCTGGCTCGAGTTGCAAAAATCGTTCCTTTAAACATCCAAGAGACTGTAAAAGTCATGGAACCCACTCCTGTTCCAGTGAGAGCACAAGTCACAGAGCTTGTTCTAGTGTGAGCACAAGTCACAAAGTCTGTTCTTCTCTTAGTTGCAATTCCTGTTCCAGTGAGGTCACAGAGACTGTTCCCGCGCAAATCTCAGCGCCTGTTCCCACGCTCACAGAGCCAGCGCAAGTTCCTGTCGCAGCTCAAGTCACAGCACAAGTTCCTGTCACAGCGCAACTCTCCGAGCCTGCTCAAGTCTCCGCACAACTCTCCGAGCCTGCTCAAATCTCTGCACAACTCTCCGAGCTTGCTCAAGTCTCCGCGCAACTCTCTGAGCCTGCTCAAATCTCAGTGCAACTCTCTGAGCCTGCTCAACTCTCAGCGCAACTCTCAGAGCCTGCTCAATTTCCAGTGCAACTCTCCGAGCCTGCTTCTATGCCCAAGTTCCTGCCTGAGTTCCTACTCACGCCCTCACCATGGCAAAATTTCGGCATGGGAGAACCCAGTGATCCACCTGCCCCTACAGGCCCAGGACCTCTGAGAAGCGAAGTTGTTGGGCCCTCCGGGAGTAGCACCTTTGGGGGGGGTTCTGTCATGAACCACTCCTTATTTATGCACAGCGCGCCGTGAAATCTCGGTCACGCGCGCAGTGCGCTCTTCTTCTCTGTCGCGGGAGCGCGCACTACTACCAACGTAGAACTACACGGACTACAGTTCCCATGAGCACCTGCTCTCAGCCAATAGGCCAGCAATGTTCTTTTTGGAGAGCAGTGACTTTCTCCTTGCTGCCATGCACACCACACCATTGTTGTTCAGTGTTCTCCTGATGGTGGACTCATGAACATTAACATTAGCCAATGTGAGAGAGGCCTTCGGTTGCTTAGAAGTTACCCTGGGGTCCTTTGTG
>JAQQZR010000012.1:9292565-9327229 GCA_030068235.1 Notoglanidium macrostoma
TGATAGATCCCTGTTCTTTAAATAAAACAGGGTGCCCACTCACACCTGATTGTCATCCCATTGATTGAAAACACCTGTCTCTAATTTCACCTGCAAACTAACTGCTAATCCTAGTGGTTCACATACTTTTGCCACTCACAAATACTATGTAATATTCGATCATTTTCCTCAATAAATAAATGACTAAGTATTATTTTCATCTCATTTGTTTGACTGGGTTCTCTTTATCTACTTTTAGGACTTGTGTGAAAATGATGTTTCAGGTCATATGCAGAAATATAGAAAGTTCGAAAGGGTTCACAAACGTTCAAGCACAACTGTAGATCAAGTACTACACTCCATTTACCAAAGACCCAATGAAAATGATTGACATTTATGTGCTTCACTGCAAGTTTAAAATAACAATTTCACTTAGGAAGGTCCTTATTCATTCATTCATTCATTATCAGTAATCATGTTATCGTGGTCAGTGTCATGGTGAATTTATTACAGGGGGTGCATGGCAGGGTTACACCCTGGACAGAATACACACATATTCACCCACTCATTCACACTTAAGGGCAATTTTGAGTTACCGATCCATCTACCAGTACGGTTTTGGATTGTGGGATGAAACCAAAAAACCTGGATGGAACCCATACTGATAGTTTGAAAACTACTCCAAGTAAAACTCCACACAGACTCAGGATCAAATCCAGGACCCTGGAGTTGTGAGGCAACAATGCTACCCACTGCACAGACAGGTGAGTTAGGAGATGTTGAATATCGGCAATATATATGGCAATACAGTATTTATGTGTAGATTGCATAGTTCCAGTAGTTCTACTTGTGTGCTAGATACATAACCTGGAAAAATTCTTACAGAGCAAAACAACATATGCAAAACATGGACAAATTAAAACTGACAGTAAATAATGAGCACATATTGAAAGTGGCACACAATTCACCTCTCAGACTTGTCTCAAACAGTAGAGACAGGAGCAGGAAGTATGAGGGCCCACTCTGACACCAAACAAAGCTAAGGATATTTATGCTCCCTGTCAACAAGTTGGAACACCACTTCAATTAGCACACTGAATAAGCTTCACTGCAGTGCAGTCTCAACAAACATTGTGTATCAGGACCTGGACCTTTAAACAGGTAAAAAAAAAAGTCTGTTTATTGATTTGTTTATATCAGTTTGAACAACAAAATGGTCTAAAATATATGTCTCAGCCCAGCAGTAAGCAGGTGTATTCTGGGAGTTGCTAGATCCAGTGTTTTTCTGGTGTTTGTTGACCAAGAAATATGAGGCCATTTTGTAAATCAATATGACCAAAGTGCTATTCCCTGATGGTTCACCATTATAATGCTGGAGTTTTATGAATACTTGGATGAAGATACATGCTGTCTTTCGCCTTCCAACAAATCAAAACATGGCTAAACCAAAATGGAAAATTTTGGAGCACCAAGTGTTATTATGAAAGAATTGGTGACCTTTCTTAAGGAATAATTATTGCACAGTTTTGGACAGCATTTGAAGAAAAGCAAATAGTGGCACTATTTCTTACTATTAACCTGATATTAGTCTATATTTAGGTATTTCTGTTATTATACCCATTCACTGTAGTTCCCTGCTTATTGCACATGTTTTTTAACAGTGACTTGACAGCTCTCTGTCACTGGCCCATCTCATCACCAGCTGCTCTATGGTTTACTTGTGTTTGTATACACCTTTGGCTGGGCTGCTATGCTCTCTGCTTTCTTTCCTGAGGATAGGGTTGGAGTTGGCTCACAGTGGATGAATGCTGGTCTGAGGCCCAGGATGAAGAGCGTGCAAGTGATTTCATCCATGTGTAGTGACTTCATTGTGATGATAGGCCACCAACAGAGCTATCCATCAGAGTTCGGGCTGAGCAGAACAGAGCAAGATTTCTGGACAAACTACAGCAATGTATGCATGACAAAAGGGACAGATGAGCCAGTGGGAAAGAAGACACATCTGGGCATGCTTTTGCAGCGTAATTTCTCTCCTGGTAGGAGAACTTATCATGAAGCGATACAGGCTCGACCATTGACTGGTGGAATTTATTTGTCACAAGTCCTCCTGCATTGCGTGAGAAGCTTTCTCTTTTTCTGGACTACAGCACACCCACCCAATCTAGCTCATGTTTATTCCCTAAACTCATTTCAGCTAGTCTAGGGCCAATAACTAAGCTTTTATTCGAGTTGGATCCACTACTATCTACTGGAAATCGCTAGCAAGTGATGTATCATGCTGTTGTCTGAAATGAAGACAATGCTCAAATACACAACTATCACACTATTTGAAAATACAGGATTAAGGCTATTGCAAACAAAGCAATTTCAACCATATAGAGTTAACATGTTCTTGATTAAGAGCTGCACTGGCTGCTGCAGCTCAGAGCTGAGGTAACTCTCTTCACAACACAATAGCAGAGGAGCCAAAGCCATTCAAGTTGAACTCTACACTCAAGCATATTGTGAACAGCCTCTACTGTGGAAAATGCTCCTTCATGTGTCCTCCTAAATGCATCATTACCTAAAACATACAGTGATTAATGAGGCACATTACTGTATCCAGGAGCAAAAAATGTTCCCACAGCACACACACACACAAGCAAAAATAAATGCCTCTTCATATACCATTATTTGGTATATTAATTGCCTACTTAATTACTTAGTTAATATTTGTTATTGCTATGTTGCTCCTTGTGAATACCTTTTATTGATTTCTAAGTGTATTACGGGATAAAACCTGAACAAAGCCTTGTGTGACAAAGCCAAACCTGGAGGCATTCGAAAATGTCTGAAGTGCAAGCAAGCATCACCAACAAGGAGACTGTCTGTCACCATTTTGGCCCTGGTGAATGTCGTGAACTTTATCAATGGCTTTGAGTGGCAGCTGAACTGAGTGTGAACCCAATTCAGCCTGTGTCCTTTCTCTCTGGCTACCGCATGTTTTCCTCAGATGCTCAGTTTTTGAGTTGCTTTTCAGCTCCACCTGCTTATCTTGGGTGGAGCAGTGCATTCCTGTAACTTGGACAGGTCTGCTTTCTGTCTACTGGAGCCATGTGGCAATGTGCCAACATCAGGTCTAGAGCACACATATGCCCTTTCAATCACATATCCAGGTATATGCATTTCATTGTGTGCACAGTTATTCCCAGTGTGCTTTTCTTTGGCTATGCAGATTTTAGACCACTGAAGTGTGTCTAACCCTATGTTACTAGCTAATAAAGGACTTGTTTATGCTTGTGTTTAGTTCATTCATAAATGCACTTGAACATCTGCAAGCTGTTTCAATGAGAATGTTTGCTTTTGTGCTCTCTTTTAGATTTGTGCTTCTCAGAGTTGTTGGCCTTCATGCCTTGAAATGTCTGTTTACTGTCAGATGGGTGTCATAAAGCGGCTTTGTGACTGTTTGTGTCTTTGTGTATGTGTTCTGGGGGTTAGGGGAACCAAATGTCCCCATAATAATAGGAAAAGGTGACAGTTTGGAAGCTTGGCAGGTCTCTATGCGGGAAAACATTTTCTTTCTTTTCTAGATACTGAGGATCAGGCTTTCTATAAGTGTAGCATTGTTACCAATGTTAATACAGACGTCAGTGGAAATATCTGAGAAGGATAGTGCTATGTGTGTATGTCTGTGTGTGTGTGTGTGTGTGTGTATTCCATGTATTTATAACCTCATGGGGAATAATGTTCTCAATAGGATATACAGCTCTGACAATTTTGGACTTGTGGGGACATTTGGATTGTCCCCATAAGGAAAGTACTCTTTTGGGTTTTTAAAAAAAAAAAAGAAAAAATAAAAGAGCCAAAAAGTTTCCTTTTCATTATTGAGGTTAAGGTTAGGATTAGGTTTAGGTTTAGGTGTACCATTAATTAGCTGTATTAATCATTGTGTCAAAGGAATAGGATAGGAATACCAATAAAGTGTATCTGTGTGTGTGTGTGTGGGTGAGTGGGTGGGTGTGTGTGTGTGTGTGTCTACTAAATGGGTAGACCACCCAGAGTTCATAACAATAACATTTGCACTTCCTCTCTGTGATCCCAGACAGGTCAGATCCCATCAATCCGCATCAGAGAAGTAGAACGTTCTGTTTAGAATGAACTAGTCAGGTCTAACCACTGAGGAATCGTTCATTCTTCCCAAATCTAAATACACTAATCCCACTGTAATCCCACAGTATACCTATTGTTCATTTTTATATACATACCAAAGTTAGTATTAATCTTACTTTCAGTCATGCCCCAGCTGAATATTAATAAGTTTGTATATAAAATAAATGTTAGTACATTTTACAATGTATTTTTGTATGACATGCATACAGTATGTATAATTGTATTACTGGTGCCATATTAACAAGAACAAGTGAATAGTTTTACTGAAGTTATGACAGCATAGCCTGGCAATATGGACTTTGTATGAAGCATCTTTCCTCATGGTTACGGTGTGATCATAGAAAAAAATGGAAAGTAATTACAGTACTGAAAATTCCCCCGCTGTCATGCAGCTCATATACGACTAGCTTAAGGTATACTGTACCTTGAAATAGGCTATATTAAATCTGTTAACACATTTGTTAGGGTGGTGTGTATGAGTGATTTATGACACTAAATGGTAGTTGTGTTCTTATGTGGTTATCTAGAGCTTTGTTTTACACTCTTAGTGCTACTGGTAGCCAATTTAGCCCCTTTTCAGTCTAGACTGCACAAATTAGGGCTATGTGGATGTGTTGACTGACAGCCTCTGTATCATGGGAAGGGAGCATGTTTAGATGTTTTTGTTTTCTGCACTCACTGTAAATGTGAGATGTTGCTGCTTGGGGGAGGAGAGATAAATCCATACGAAACTCTGGTATCTCTTTTTGATCAGAATTTAGTTGTGGAAATTAATTACCTTTTTAGTGTGATTCTATCAGTCCAAGCAGTGACTACACACAAAGTCAAAGCCATTCAAGACTACAAAAAGGTAAAGCAATTTGAGTAATTGCGTTTTGTGCTGACCTAAATTGACTGAAATTATGGTTAGCCTTTTTCTTATGAGTCTATTTTTTATGCCTGTGTTTACAGTGCTGAACATGGTTGTTGACAGGGTTGGGAGGTTTACTTTAAAAGTATATTCCCATACAATTACTAATTACCTGGTTAAAAAAAAAGTACTCAGTAACTTAATCTAATTACCACAGAAAGTTACATTAAAGGACTATAACTGATTACTTTCTGTTGGTATGTCGTCGGGGTATCGCTGGACACGTGCAGGACAGGAGATGGCATAGTAAAATTCAAAGTGTTTATTTTTATACACTATGGCACACAGAGGCAGAGGTACAAATATGGTAGGCAAAAGAGTAATTCAAAGACAGGCTGGGGTCGAGCGCTCGGCAAACAGAGTATTAGAGATTAGGCAAAAAACAATAATCCTAAATACAGAAAAACAGAGTCCAGAAACAGAAACATGGGAACAAAAGGCTTGGCAATAGCAGACGGGGCTAAACTAATGCTTCGCACTGACACAGAGAAGCAGAGTACTTTTAAAACGGTCTTGATTGCTCTTGGATTGGATGCATCTGCATCCTGCGGCGCGTGGCCGAATCCATAATTCACGCCGCGCTTGCAGCAAGGGGCAGATTCATGACATCTGTTCCTTTTAGATTACATCAGTACCAAATATTCAGATGATGACAGCATTTTCTAAGCTGATTAAAAGACAAAATAATGGGGAAATTTCCACGCAGTGAACACATTTTTTTCACCAGAGGCCATGATAATGAATTGGTGAGTGTAAGATTAGCTATGATTTCACTAGGGACCAGAGCAGTGTTGTGAGACTCATGAAATGTTGTGTGCACATGTGCATGTAGTACATTGTCCTTATTTAGGGCTAAAACTACTGATAATTATTATTATTTTTTTTATAGAATTATTTTCCAATTTGATTATTTTTGTGGTATTAATTAAATAATCTTTCCTTGATTATTCAATTGGTTTTATTTTTGAAAAATGTTATGTACAAAAGATATTTATTTGAAAATTTTATTTGCAACATTTTTATCAGAACTACTACAGAACTTTTTCTTACCTAGGCTTAAATAAAAAGCAGTTCAATAATTACTAGATTAGTGACATTTACCAGATAATCTGTCACAGCATCAGAATATTATCAAGGGCTCATGTCGACCAAATGAATGTTTATACTCATTCAGTATAATAATTATATATGAATGGTACTGAATATACACTCAGGGTGACGGTATGTCCCCTACACTGTTTACTGCTTATTGCTTTTTTAATCACTTACTACACTTTTTTATTTTTTTCATTTTGCTTGCTGTGTGCACACGAGGCAAATCATTTTCAGTTTGTGGAATCGACTCCAAAGCTTTGCATTTGACTCTTAGTTTTCAGTGCCAAAGATTAGTGAATTGATTCTTTTTGGGATCAACGTCTAAGCCAAAAGCTAGTTTATCTTTTTACTTTTTTAAGCTAATTGATTCAAATGGCTTTTCTGCTTGCTGCTAACAAAACCTAACAAAGCTAGACAATTCAAGCAGGAACATCATGCTTCTCCTCACATTCCCACAAATGAATGATAATATTGCTCATATTAAAACACAAATTACATCATGAGGCCAGCAGGGTAGTGTACTGTAAAGAGTTTCTTACTGCAGAGAAAGTCCTACTGATGTTTCTGCTCCTCCATTTCATTCAAATGTTTTTTTCATGAAGTGAGATCAACTAATAATGACAATATTGGCAAACATATTTCTTGATAAATTAGATTTATATTGATTTGGTTGATTAGTTGTTGCAGACCTTATGCATTTCATAAAATTGTAATCCTGTAAATAATCCCCATTTTTACTAGAAGTATCTGTAATCTGATCACAGCTTTTTTCCCTGTAACTTTGAAGGAATACACCGTTCCATGTATTCCTTTACTCTCCAAGCCTGAGTGTTGAATGGGAATGCAATAAGTCGTTGCCATGATAGTGCTTTTAGTTACAAATGGATGTTTATGACCCTTATGGCACCACAGAAAAATCTGATCAAAAGAAGAATGGATACACAAGACAATCATATAACTAGTTTGCTTTGGAAAAATACACAGAATTTCTCCTCCAACATCTTGGACATGAACTCTCCAGTGCATAAACAATTTGTCACTTGCACAAATGTTCAATCATATCCTTATGGTTGGATACAATCTGGATGTTCCTCTGTTGCACTTCATCCATCTTCAGTGATTTTGGGTAAATCCTCCTCAAGGAAAGCTGTTCTTCAGTTAGAAGGGGATGGCAGGGGTATGGGTTGTGGACAAGTTTGACAGGTGTTTTTTTTTTTTCTCCAATTATTGCTGTGTGCTTTAATGCAAATTATTTAGGCTTAACTCTGTTTTTTCATTGGGCAAAAAGTAGGCCTGCACCAGGTTATGGTTAGTCTACTTACTATGGAAAAGTATATCCCATTAACAAAAATATAATTAACTAGAGTTTTAAAATAAGTAATAGTAGTAATAAAATGTTTTTTTAAAAGGCTAAATCATTCATTAATTTGCCACAAACCACAGAAACATACTAGGTGTGGTATATTCTTAACATGCACAATTTTTTACTTGTAACTACTTAATGAAGTATATGTTATGAATATCATCTCTGTTGCCCTTGGTGGATGCTTACAGGGTAAGAAGGTGGTGTATGTTCGGTAGAAATAGCATGAGACAGTTCTGGTGCACTAATGGTGAAGTTATAGCTGGTCATGTAAACCACACTGCAACAAACACAACTGAGCATGTACCAAAAACTTAGCCAGCATCCTCACAAAGCCGAGAAACCTGTCATATCAGTTAATACATCGTGCTAATTGTTAAATCATTGATCTGTTAAATCATTGACTTGCAGTTTTTTTTTTAATTACAACTTGTAAAAGAATACTGTTGTACAGATCTGCACTGAATGCTGTCTCGTTCCCACTTAGCTCAAACTCTGTTTGTCTAGCTTTGTTAGATGAATACAGAGCATAAGCTCATGAGAAGGTTTGGATTAAGCTGTTCTGACACTGGACATTTTTGAGGAACCTCTCTGTAGCTGTCTTGCAGAACGGAAGAAGAAAAATGCATATTGTGTCAGAGTGTATTTTCAGGGATGCCCAGATATCAGTAGAGTACCTCAATTCTTCATGCACTGGGGTCTGCCTGCACAATAACATGCCTTATAATAATGTTGACTTCATCAGTTAATCCCCTTAGATACAACATAATCATTGTGTGCACAGCTATCAGGGTTCGACATCAGTTTCCCACACTGCGAGACTCCTCTTGCCTCCCTTCAGTGTCATCTCTCTGATATGATGCGACACTTGGTGAGTTTGAGTCAGAACAGCTATATCTGCAGAGACAGAGATACTTGCTTTTACAAACACACACACACACACACACCCATACAGGCACGCACGCACACACACACAAGTCTCGTCAGACAGAAGACAGAGCAAAAGTACTCCGGCTGAGGTAAACTGATAGTGATGTTACATTTGGAAGAGAACTGTGCCTCCTGAAGATACTCCAAAACTAAAACCTTAACTTTTCTATCCTTTATGTCAGGGAGGATTTAACATTTTGCAAGTTATGAATGATTTACCCCAAGCTGAGGAGTTCATTGGGTGTGTTGTGTTTGTGATCAGAAAAATATCACTATTTTGGTTTCCTTTGCATAGAAGCTTCAGGTCTTGTGCCTTGCTATGTTTAACTATACCTGACATCTTGAGATTTGCAGACAGTTTTGCTTGGTAATATCTTGTTCACCCACTAGGGGGGAGGCCATAAGCATGTTTGAAATATCTCGATGAGTAGCAGATTGGATATATTTTCAAGTGTGAACTCTTATTTATTCATCAGTTGATGGTGTCAGCTGATAATGTTTCTCTGGTTTTCTCATTTTGAATTCCACAGGAGTTTAGTCATGTTTCATATTGCATTAATTATTCATCTTTTGGCCCTGCTTTACTAATTATTCCCCAGATATTTATTGCCAGAACATGTACTTTTTCCTCTTTATTGGTGAAACATCGATAAAGGTTATTTCTTAGAGGACTTTTGGACCATTTAAGAGAAACAGATAAGCTAATTACGAATTAAGATTTTTAAATGTCATTGAGATGTTTGTTTACATATTTGTAAGGAATACAAGATATTTTGATTAAATAAAACTATTATTATTTATAGTAAGTTTGAGGTAACTTGACAGCACTTATAGACACATTTGAATCATTAAATCATGACTTTACCTTTATGACGTATTTTCTATAATTTTAACACATTTATTTTTTCTGCTGGATTAAATGAAGACCATCAATAGAAGGGACAACCTGTTTACCGTCAAGATCAAAAAGCCTCAAACATCAACATGGATTTCTCAAATAACATCACTGGAAAGTTAGGATGTTTATCAGGGAGGACAATTTTGTAAAATAATGAAAATAATATCCTGGGAAATATATAAGTATGATGTAATATACAGGGAAACATAGTGAAGGCTTGAAGCAAATATATTTAGTTACATTTGAAAAGAACATATTAAAATACTTGTATGTACATGTGAAAATGTATCAGGTGTGTAGTACCTCACAATGTATAGTATTCACTTGGCTGTGGTTTCCAGTGGTTCATGAGTTTGATCTTGAATGTTGATCAATCTGACCAAACTCTGACCTATGATATAAAGAAAAGTATATCATAGGGTAAAGAGAAACACTGGAGGGCCATAGAGAAGAGGCCATAACCATACGTGCTACTGTTAGTCTCTAAGGGACTGTGCATCACCATGTCACCAGTGGCCAGTACAACACAGTACTGCTCACAGTATTCCTCAAATGTATGATGTTTTCTTCCCACTCACAGAGAGACAGCACAGGGCTCCAGACTACACTACCTATACTGTTATAGGGGATAACGTCAACTTCCACTGACGCATCCAAGAATAGTTCACAACCCATCAACACATCCAAGTAATATACATTCCATCCAATTTCTGCGCCTTAACTTAACTGAGTAATTCTTTTAACTTGGTGATGGAAGGTGTATGATTGAGTAACTTAATGTGTAC
This sequence comes from Notoglanidium macrostoma, assembly GCA_030068235.1. NCBI lineage: Eukaryota > Metazoa > Chordata > Actinopteri > Siluriformes > Auchenoglanididae > Notoglanidium > Notoglanidium macrostoma. The sequence goes on from JAQQZR010000012.1 coordinate 9,302,675, forward strand.
ATTTATTGCTTGTGACACTGATAGCGGTGTCATTTAAATGCTTGCCTCCTGTGTTCTCATTTCCATCCAAGACAATCAAAGTGCTACATTGGTGCTATATTAGTCCTCGTATTTTGCTGTGTGTCAATTGGAGTCCCTTGAATGCCTTCACCAGACAGATCAGGCATACATCGACCTACAAAAGTAATATTAGCTGCTCAATGAGTAGGGTGAGAGGTGCCATGGAGCCTGCTGCAGTCATCTGGCACTCTAGCTGCACCTCACAGCACCTTCACAATGTTGACTTCAATGGATAAGCAGGAAATCTTGCATGACATCTTGCATCCCTACCTGGCTGCGAGGGAGGTAGCCTAAGAAAGTTTGGTCAGTTTGGCTTCTGCCCTGCTCTCAAGGGAGCCATTGTACTGGAGTGTGATGGCCTTAAGAATGCCATTCTGTGGTAGTTGGACCATTGAGGAACATGACAGCTCTTTTGGCCTCACTGATGCTCACTATTGAACAGAAGTATTTGATCATCAAGTAGACCATCGTTCTCTGCCAGTGTTCAGATCACCTGTTGGTATCTGGTGTGATAGCATTCTGAATTTTTCCACAATCTGGATTCTTAAATGGTGGTGGGGGATTTTCTTTCTCTTCTTATGATTTTTACAACAAACTTTGTTTTTTACAGTTCATTGATCAGCTGCAGACACATTTGTGCATGTTGTTGCCTTTTTTAAGTTACTTTTTTGAAAATATGACATTTCATTTTCATTGCAATTAAAGTGAACTTACTGAACCTGAACATAGGAGCCAATCACTTGAACATAATTTCCAATATCATGTGTGTGTTGGAGAAGTGCTTGGGTTTCAGCACCTGGAATGTAGCACAGGATGTTTTATTACAATTTTTTTCTTTCTGCTTTTCTTTAAAAAAAAACCTCTGCAGTTTGCCTTCTATCTGTAGCTCTGTTGTCTACAGACTGTCTGTGCCTGGATTGTTCAGTTCTTCGTTTTCATGATCCTACAGTCTTTTCTGCGTTCTGGTCTTCATTGTAGCTTTGTCATGGTAACAGGGTGAACAACGGGTGAGAAACATTTCAGACAACACTTGGTCCGTTTAATGTTACCTACTGCTGGCCAGATCTTACAAGCGTCATAAACTGATTACCATTAGAGTGTTATATGATTGCTTACTTTTTATCAGTTTGCAATTCATGAGAAATTATTAAAGAAACATTAACCTTTTGGCCAGTGCACTTCTGTTTGCTGTAAAGGGATGGCTTTATAGTCAACGGGAGAAATGTAGCAGTATTTGAAATTGGACTGCATTTTGTGACTTCATGTTTGCAACAGTTAGCCAGGTTGGTTTATTATAAGTTCATGAAATGAATCTGTCTTTAATTTTGGTCAAACCTGGCCCAAAGTCTCAGACTACTGACTAAAGAGGTTCACTTTGGATGTGTTTGGACAGAGGACATGTCTAGGCCACTCAACTTTTCCATCCACTGAATTTTGAGCTTTACTGTAAATATCTGTACTCAAGCCAGGTTTTATAACCTCTGAGGAAAATATAGGAAACTGTATATGTTTGGAAAGAAGAGGCACTCTTATTTTCATTTTTGTTCTCTTGTTCTTTACAAACTCATCCCAGCTAAAACAGCATGGCTGACCCTCAATCTGCATGTGGATGTTTGTGGTCAGCAGTGGGTTGCTTTAGTCCTTGTGTGTTAAATCACTTGGGTCTGCAGCAGTTGTGAGGGTCAGGGAGATATGGTAGGTGTTATTTGACCTTCCCTAGTATGAATTGGCCCACTCACAGTTGTTCTGTTTTATCAGAGATATGGGGGACACTGGTGACTCAGATGGAGAATTAGAGTGTGGGAAAAAGAGGTGGTCAGAGATATAAGAAGAAATTAAGATCTAAGAACAATACTCTCTTTATTTGGAGGGAGATTTGTGTCTCTGGACGGTCAGAGCATTACACCCTTATTTAGGAAAATGACAATGATGTGGTTGCTATGGGAAACTTGAGCCAGCTTTTCATACACCTGGGCCTCATTTTCACTCGACATAAATTAGTGCTGTCTAACAGCTACTGATCTAGAAATATATTAATAGTGCACTGTCAACGCATCACACTCTTATCTAAATAGACTACATATAAAACATATATCAGAGAGAAATAATCTTGGCACCATCCAAAAGTTCCACATACTCATTCCTGGGGTTTTGCCAACAATAATTTACTAATTTCTTAATCAGACAAGAGTGACAACATGTTAAAGAAAACTGTTTTGTTAGCTTATTGGTTAACAGGATGCCCAACATTTGGGTAGATCCAGCTAGCATCACGGATGTGTGCAGGGGGTTTCAAATTTTGTGGTGCTAACGTGTGCAGACATGCACACTGAGTAACTCTCTCCTGTACTGAAAATTGTTCCTTTAGCATGTCAACCCTGCAGGGGAATCCAGCTGGCAGGGAAAGCAGCCTACCATAAATGTCTATTTGCCTCATTAAAGTGTGCCATGCTGTTTGATTCTTCAAGTTATTGGTTCTGTAACAGTTCTCCGAGCTTGGACAGTGTTTATATTTGGCCTGTCACATTGACTTCCCAGCCTAGTCAGAATCTGCTCATGATGAGAGGGACGAGGATTCGAGTGTATGTCGAGCACGTGCTTGTGTGTGAGTGTGTGCGCGTGTGCGGTCTAGCAGCCGTTAACTGTGGGTTTGTTTGGGCCAAGGGACTGTGGTTTTCTGTTGTGACATCATTAGAGATGAATTGTGAAAAAAATGTGGGATATTACTTTTAAAGGAATGTTCCAAACCTTTCTATTAGACCATGATTGTTTGGTGGAAAGAATTGCTACACTGGAAACCTACTGGCCAGATAATAAACAGTTTGGGAAAGGGGGGTATTTTCCTGTTGTGGTTTATCAGTACAGAGTTATTTTGAGTGAGGGTCTTCGTCCTCTGATGAACATTTCTATCCTGATGGAAGTGATCTGATGTGTTAGACAGTGCTCTGCTCCGCTATCATCAAAACACCAATTAAGGAAATATATTTTGGAAGAAGGGTGTTTATTTACCCAATACAGTTCCAGAGACTTATAAAATCTATAACAATGTGCATTTAAAATGTTCTGGTGCCTCATGGTGACCTAACACCTTAATAAGACACTTTCTATTGTTTTTCTTTTTTGTCATCTGTGTGCAAAACTCTATTAGCAGGATGAAACTAAACATCACTGACTTTTCAGCTGGTAGAGCACTGCAGTGCAACTTCCATTCCTGTCCTTCAAACTGCTAAAAGGTGGGCCAAAGGGAAATGCTGCAGGTCACATCCAGTCTGTTCCAATCCATGCTCACTCTCTGGCCATTTTCACACTTGTACTTTTTCCAGACTTGAGTCTGTTAGCAGTCTGAAGTCTGTGTATTTGGTCAAATGTAAAAGTTGTTTTTGAACCCTAGTGTGGTTCAGAGAACAGTTTTTGATCCACCTGGGGCATGGGCACCATGTCTGACAGTGATCGTCTGCCGGATTGAATTGGCGTTGGATAACGTTATTACTTCACTTCCTATTTTAACTTTCACCATGGCAGGCAATGGCCACAGAATGCCTTTTTGGTTCAGTTTGTACTCACATGCTTATATAATGGGTTTCTTCATTTTATATTCATTATATTCTACTATTTTAGAATACTAATGAAAACATTAACGCTATGAAATGGCATATTCAAATCAAAAGGATATTATATGTTAAATTCCTGATGAAGCGTTACATATTCTTGTCAACTTCTCAGCCAGGTTCATGCGGGAGCTTCACTCACAGTAGAGACTTTTCTTCCCAAAAAGACTGAAATTTCTTACGGCTTCTCTTGAGTGCAAAATGAAAAAAGGTCAGGGAAACAGCATCGTTTAAATTACAATTGGATTGTAATTCAGAAGCGAATTAACACATGGGCATTAAATTTACGCTTAACATTTGACTTAGAAATAAAATTGAATGCCATTGTCTGGGAATAACGTAAGAAATGTAAGTTTTATGACCCCCCCCCCATATGTATGTTCTGTATCATTGCTTAATCTGTGTCCTACATCTGCCTCACAGTGTTTGTTTGATGCCCATCCAACCTCGCAGTCATTTTAACTAGATTAAAATGTGCACTATCAGCTGTCTTTTCTTACAGGGCCATTTTTATTGTACAATGAGCTCATCATGACTCAAACGCACATCCAACAAAATGTACACACGTATTCTCAAATTGAACACAATTGTTTACATGATTGTTATTCTTCTATTTAATGGATTATTAAAAGGACTGCCCGCCTCCTTCATTCAGGTTTTTATTTGGGTCCGCTTCAGTCAGTCAGCCATATTCTACCTGAAGTGTTCGCATGAACGAGTCCTCAGTCAGGATATCACTGGATTATTTAGGCTACGTGTAAACGTCTGAACCTTTTGACTGGTAGTGTAAAGAGCCGAGATAAGGCATTCAGATAAAACAGTGAATTATTTTTGTCTAATAGCTTTGATGGAAAATGGAAAAGGCTTCATTTTCATAGTGTCGAGCAAACATAAAAAAAAAAAAAAAAAAAAAGATTCATCCGTTAAATAGCCTTGAAAATGAGCAATAAAAAGATTTGTCCAGTGTTGCTAAGATTTCTCTCAGCATAAGTAGCTTATAGAATTGTGCAGTGCTCCACGATTCAGTGTGCGAGAGCAAATGTACAATAATTGGGCTCTTCTCACATGAGTTATTATGGGACATTAAATTAGTATGCTACTGGAATGTGGCTCATCCATGTTAATAGGTGCACATGTGTATTTTCCTGAGAGTGAAAGTCATCCCCGTTCGAGGGCTGCTCTATCTTGTACTATTTTCCCCCTTCTTTCTCTCAATATCCACATCAAATGCCTGTTATCTGTTCTTGTATCAGATGCTTATAATTGAACGTAGCATTGTAGCTTCGATCATGCACAGATGTGGAATAGGATTTGTAAAGCCTTTAAACATCCCTCAAATTCAGCCATCCTCTCATGGATTGTTTGGATCACAGCTCACTGCTACAGATTCACTGGTTTTAATGACACGTCACATTCATAAAAAGGGGGACAAAACAAAAATAAAGTTTCTGTTCCAGTGGCCACATCACACAGGGATTTTGGAACACTGCATGCCCAGTGCCATATGACTACAATCATTTCTCTTTTATTCAGCAGCACTGACGACCATTTTCTTTAGAGAAAGTAGGTTTGTCTCACAACCTCTGACAGTTCAAGGAGAGAACCAGAACTGTCCCACTGTCATTTAAATCAGTCCTTGATCTAGATTGGACACTGTGACCTTGTCTTAGTCTTTGTTTTTTTATTATTTATATTAGTTATGCATTTAAAAATATATTGTTTAGTGTAGGCGTCAATACAAACAAGTTTACAGGGAACCAGGAAACAATAAGACACACAGATGTTATATGGTGGATTATATTGTTCATTGGTCTGTTTGAGTGCATTCAATTTATAAGTTTATAAAGATTTATTTTATGCCTTCCAGATTAACGTATGGCCATGATTTCATCCAGATAGTGAACTAAATTTAGGCAACAAAAACTGCAACAAAAAAAAGGCATGTTGTTTGTAGACAAAAGCAAATGTCTGAGTGTTCATGTAGTGTTTTTTCTGAGTGCCACCATCTTTTTTCAGCTCCCGCATGCCACATGCCCTACCTTTACTTTCACATTGTTCTTCCAAATATGACATCTCATAAGAATTATGAAACAGTATTTGGTCTGGAAATGTTTGATTGACCAACCTGATTAGTGTAGCTGAGCTTTCTCGTTTTCCTACATTTATGCAATTTTTCATTGCTATTTTGGAAAAAAAAAAAGGTTAGAATGTCTGTGGTGGACAGGCGACCTGCCCAGGGTGTACCCTTCCTCTCGCTCGAAGATGCTGGGATTGGCTCCAGCTTCCCCGCGACCCAGATGGATAAAAGCGGTATAGATAATGGATGGATGGATGGAAGTCAGAATGTTTGATTAGCCAAAGGGAAACAAGAGGACCTGTTAAAACTGGGATGATGTTTGCTAGGGTTTGCTGGGGTTCTCAAACTTTTTACAGTCAGGCAATGGTTTAACTTAAGAAAAACCTTCATATGGACACATGGGCCCATCATGCTGATTCATTTTAAGAAATGAACTATTAAAAATTAGCCACACTATGTTAAAGTATACAGTAGTATTTTGGCTCTGTATTAGAGGAGGAGTTTCTCTTCTGAACGTTACACCTTTTAAAACACCTTTTTATTAAAAGAACACCTGTTTTTCATTAAAATTGTCAATAGATTCTGTTGACAATATTTATAAGCATAACAACTTTGATCACAATGGGCTGTGGTCTCCATCACCAGAACAATGGGTTGTGGTTTCTACCACTATAACAAAACATCACCACCATGGCAAAATGACCCCCTGGATATGCTTCACAGATTCAAGATGCTCCCCACACACCACTTTGAGACTCATGGTGTACTAGAGCTCTGACCAGGCCTCTTTACAATTCCACCAGCATTGCATAGATGCATAATACCCCGTACCACTAAGCAGCTGAAATAATACTGTGCAAAATGTGATTCTCCCTGAATTTCCTTTTCCTTTAGGCAGTGCTGGGAATGCAACCAGCACAATCACATTTCAAGGCTAGAGCAATATGGCAAATTAGCTATCCCCAGAGTGTCTGTAATTGTTGTTCTGCATGATTGTGGGTTCTGTCTGTTATCAAACATATCTGAATGCAAATTGCATTGTCTTGTGCTTGAGCTTATCCAAATCTAAGTCAGGTTCAGAATGTAAATCGATTTCAGATTTTTCCAAATACTGAATTTCCAACTACAGAGCACTTTTGTGTTGCAACATGCTTAAATAGTAAAAAAGCTTGCATGTGTCTAAGATTCTGAAAACCCAAACTCATGTTTTTTGGTCAAGCAGTGTACCAGCTAGTGCATGGTTATGTGATGATTAGCACCAGTCCCCCAGTGTGCCGAATGTGTTGACTATGAAAAAATATGGGGGAATGCCTATTTTGTGCTGAGAGATATGTGTGCCAGACTTGGGTGGTTTTCATGAGAAGTTAGATGCTTTTGTGAAGTAAAAGATGTTCAGAAAAGTACAGCATGTACTGAACTGGATATTGCTCTCCATCTGGCTGAATGATCTCAGTGTCTTCATCATTCTGATAGAGTCACAGAAGTTACTGTTTAGTTTTAAAACAGCTATCAGTGTACTATGTCAGCAGTGATGAGGTGGCCATTATTAAGTTTGTGGGGAAACATATTGAGAGTAGATGACTTAGTGGTAATCTAAGAGGACTGTTTTGCTTTGATGATGTGCAACATGGTCATATATAGCTTTTTCCTCTTACGATTGTGATTTTCAGTCTGGCTATACACATGGAAGTGATTTTGCACAGAGGGAGGTGTACTTTCCAGAACAAAAGATCAGGAAGATCAAGATTGCCCAGTTTCCTGGTCTTCCCAAACACGTACGCTTACTCCCCCCAGCACCTGTACACTCTTGCCCCAGCATACAGGAAGCCTTCAGTGTATCTTGCAATGCAGTTGTCCAAAGCTTGTGGGTTTGACCCATACAGAGCACCATGCCAAGGACTGTGTAGCTTAACCTGAGTAGATGACAGGGCCTTTCATCGGCTGATATATGGTATATGGCAGGCATCGTCAACTGGAGGACCGTGGTCCGGATGTGAACCCAGCAAAACTTTTCACCAGGCTGAACTGATAACTTGAAAAATACTGAAGCAGAGCTGATCAATGTATGAAAAAACATCTGATGCTCCTCAACACAATTTCTCAAACATTAGCTTTAGCAACAGAGCCTCTGTTACATTTTATCTGATAACTGCATTTTTGTAAATAACTTGGTCATTGGACCAAAGTCAAACTACAGAGCATGCTGAAGAGGGTTTTTTAATGCTCTGATTAAGCATGCAAACTGACGATAAGGCTTGTTCAAAAAAGTTAATGACAAAAACAGTAAGTTTAAAGAATTGACAGAGAAGTGCTTTTATTCATAATTCATTTAAATGCAAAACGGCCAGGATCGATCAAGCTTTCTGTGAGAGTGGGCTTGAGTCGAAACGAAAAGAAGTCACATGCATAATTCTATTTCAGAGTACTAAAAGTACTAAAAGTAGAGAGCCACTGTGAAACAAAACATAACCCCTTCAGATTGTATTTATGTCCATGAACTAATCCCTAATGGTTAAGCATTAAAAGGTAATGGTTTCCATCATTCAGTCATGTTAGTTTGTTCTCTGGAAGTTCCTAAGTAAGACGTTTTGTGCAGCTGGACCTTTACAAATTTGAGTTGAATACCTCCAATCTATCCTATATGGTATGACTTGCGTTATGTTAAGTTATTTAACATGGTGGACACTTCATGGGGTTTGGCTAATAACATGCCCAAGTCCATTTGCTGTGCATCTACTTGGCTTGTTCTCATTCTTTCTTCCTCTTGTTTTCTCACCATCTGAATGTCAGTCTTGTGTATAGAGAGGTCAGGTTTTCTGGGACACAGTAAACACAGTCCAATTAGAAGAGCTGAGATGTTGTAGAGAATACAGAAGGAAACTGACCATCTGGCCTCCATCAGCTCTTGTGTAAATAGCTTCAGTTTGTTTGGGCTGAGTCAGATGCCAGTGTTCAGTGAAATAGGCAGTGCCTTATTGTAAAGAATATGGAAGATGAAACAATGTGATGTCTTGATTCTCTCGAAAAGACCGTTGTGTGAGTGAGAGAGACACTCATCAACATTGAGATTTTGTGGAATAGTCAATCTTATTTATCAGATAAATATCAGACATGATGGGAGTATCTGAACTGATAGAAGTAGCTTAACATCCATTTCACAACAAGCATGTTTCACTTTACTTATTCCCTTTCAACCTCTTATTTAATTTGGTAAAATTTGATAAGTATCGCTAGGTCTTGGACTTGGTTCAATCTCTGCATTGTTCAGAGATTTTGCTAAACAGTTGGCATTCTTTAAAGGCAATTTCCACTAAATTTGTTTTTCCATCTCCTATTGCAGCCTACAAGATACATGTGATAACGTCTAAGAGTATGGCTGCATGATACAAAGAAAAAAAATTTTTGAATACGTAATAGTAACCTATAAATAATAAAACAGACTGGGCAGTTTGAAATCAAATTGAACCGTACTCAGCTGTATTTAATTATATTTTATCAGTAAAGTCAAAGATGCAAAAACTAGATTTTACTCATGGGGAGGGCTTTGTGTCAATAAAAGCTATTAAATCAATTAAATCAAAGCTTAGGGAATTAAAAATCTTTTGAGTTATATTACGTCACATTGTTGCCATAAATATTTTAAATTAATCATTGGTCGCAATGTTTTTACAGTGTATGAACTTGTAGGATAATTCGATAATGATTTGTGATGTGATAAATCATGTGAAATTAGCATGTGCAATATGTCCAATTTACAAATTCAGTCTCCTGATGTCACAGTTTTTTAGTGTTCATTGGGCTAAATCAGAACACAGCACGAAGCAGGACCAAATCAGACTCCTCTTTACTTACACATGCATTATAAAGTAAGCATAATGATTACTGCATATTTATTTGATACTTCTTTTGGTTCAATGCAATGTTAGGAATGGGCTGCTGCGTGGCGCGCATACACACAAAGGGAGGCAGGATCTGCTGGGGAGTCAGAATTTCTTTTTTTGGGCAATGTTCTGGTGATTACTGTGTAATAACAGAAATAGTGGAAATATGGTGTAAATATGCTGCATCAGTATGCCTACACCGCAGAAGTTGAATTCTGGCAGATTCAAGCACTTACTGAAAGAGAAAGGCGTCTCGCCGTTATGATAATTCAACTTGCTGGTCATGCAGTTCTTCAGAGTGAAATTACTAACTGCTGGTGGTGCTCAGTGTATCTTAGAGAGTGATTACAGCAAGCTATCTAGCTCAAAGCCATTTGAAGTACTGAACTGTTTTGAAAACCAAATCTTCAGTGTCTCTGCTTGCCTGCTTATTTTGATGGCAGATACTTATGTGCCCCTGAGCTCTGCTTCTCATCCTACACCTATGACACACCTATGACATCTCTGTTGTATGCCTCATATTAACTTCAGTGACATTTTTCATATAATTGACTTTATTGATGTCCTGACAATGGCTGCGTCCAAATACTCAGTATGCACTAACCTTAGTTAAGTACCAACCGCCGGACTGTTACTGTAGTATGTTCTATGATTATGTGAGCAAGTAGCAAGGACACAATATGTATATACTCCAGGGTTACAACCCTATAACCCTACAACCCTATGTATATGTATATATGTATATATATATATAATGGCAGAAATGTTTAAACTGTTCCTGATAATTACATTTCTACATCACCAGAGACACCCCTGGCAACAAAACCGGCTTCGCTTTGGTCCACCATCGTTTTTCTATTTTTCCTGGTGGAATTCTTCCTTGTTGGTTAATCGGAGGATCCAGCTGACTTATGGAATAGCGTAGTGTGATACGTTAGTGTACTACGAATGTAGTAGATTATCCAGGGGTCGTTTGACTACTATTAAATGCCTCCTCAAACATCCTACGGATTATCACATACTGCCTTTTGTGTACTATATAGTATGGAAGTATGCATATTCGGTTGCATCCAATATGTTAATCATGTAAATGACTCATCAAGATAATAATAAATTAGAAGTATACATCATTCAGCCATAATACCTGTATTTGTACTTGTATTACCTTAATTTGAAACTAGTCGTGAGTGATGGACAGATAGAAAAGGTGCAAGTTCATTGTTCATTAATATTATCCAGAGTAGACAAACCACAGGAACTAGACAATTATCAATGTTAGAACTTTGATTCAGGTTCAATCTCTTTCAGACTCTGCAACCGTCTCTCTCTCTCTCTCTCTCTCTCTCTCTCTTTTTCTTCCGTGTGTCGAGCGCTCGGAGACACTTGAGTCAACAACAGACACAAGGTCGTGTTGAACTCAGTCTAATTTAATGAAGAAAGTCTAGGAGTACTTATACACAGAAACACATTACGTCATAGTATTCTCAAGGGAACAGATAAGTAGAAAAACACATTGTTTGGACAAAACATATGACATAATGAAAGTCTCCTGCGTGAGAAGTACGACATAGGATAAATCAAGGACAGTATATCATGTTCTCTACGATAGCTTAACCTAAACAAGCTTGGTCATGTCATAAGGACCTAAATTATCTAAAGATCACAGGACAGAGAAGAATGCTGGACACCTTTAAATCTGAGCAAGGGAAAACCCATAATGACAATCCCTGGCAGCAGGGATAAAGGGTCAAAGGACAGAGAAAGGAAAGAAAAGGGACAGTGGTCAAATTAAAGGAACAGGGACAAGATTTGAAATCTAACAATCAAAGCTATGCATAAATACTGGTACAGATTAGACTTAGATTAGATTAAACACTGAATGAACATCCTAGTCATTTAAAGGGAGTGTGTTTGAGTACAGTTGGGTCTTTTTCATATTCTGGATATTGTAACTGTGGATCGGTTCCATGGGAGCCGGAGATGGAGGTGTAGATGTGAATGTGAAACTAGTGAGTATTCTGTAGGGATGGTGTTATTTTTCTTTCCTTCATTAAAGCTCAAAGTAGATCAATTATAAGATAAGAAAGCATGCTGAATAGGTGCAGTATCCTACCGTCTAAGAGATTTCATCACAGGTCATGTATCTTTCTGTGTATGTTTCTCGAAACCACCCTCAATTATAGCAGTGTAAATTTGCATGCATGCACTGCCTACATGGGTGGTTTTTCTGTGGCATGATGTCTCTGTTTATTCTGGGCATTTGTGCTCTGTAACAGTCAGGTGGAATCAAGCCAGGAAACTCCTGAAGTGCTTGTACGATGTTTTAGCCATGAATGAAATAATTTATGCAATGTTTAGTAAATGAACAGCAAAGAGGAGTACCTGTGATGGTATGGAGAAGATAACTCATGAGTTTGTTACCGTATGTGCTTTTTAAATTGCCGCAAAAAAATAACCCTGCAAGGGTAGCAGCCAACATATAGCCATATATATTACATTGGTTGAATTCTGTCACCTACGCTGTATTGATTTGCTTCACCAGAGTGGGTGTGTTCATAGTAGTTCCTTCAGGCTTGTTAGAGATGCTGGTATAAAGGAGGCCCCTTTCAATATTCAAATCCCAAGCAAGTTCTCACATGCTTCTAAGTCAGTCAGGCCTGACTGGAGTCTCATAAAAAATAAAAAAAAACACATTTGTCCCTCCAGCATCAATGCATATGGCCTGGCCTGCCTTTTTCAATATTTCAAATTAATTCAACAATTTCGTTTCATCTCCTCCGCTCCAGCATAATGTGGTCCAGAACAAGCACTTCACATCAATCTACTGGCTGACCAAACCTATGCACTCTTTCTTTTCTTTTTTTTTTTTTTACATTTTATGATCCGTATGACATTTTTACCCTTTTAAAGATGACATGATCTGCCTGGAATTTGACTGAATATTTAGTCATTTGCATTGTTTGAGTTGGTGTATTGGAAAGTGAAGTTCAAAAATAAATAAGTTTACTGCTTTCTGTCTTTTTTTAGAAAGATTTATTGACCCAGTCAGTGGTTAAACAGCCTTTGCTGGGCAAGTCAATATGTGAAATTGTGAACCATAATAATGATAATGAGATTCTTTTATAAACATGGACATTTGGCACCCATTTTCCCAGCGCTGTCCTTTATTTGGAAGCAACTGGAACTAACTTTCTCTGAGAAACACACAGAGAACTTTTTTTTTTTTTTGAGAAATACATTTCATGGTGAGGCCAGTAAGATTTTGTTTAAAGAATGTTTAAAATGCAGTGCACCTCAGAGACCTGGTCTATAACTCACTTTCAAGTTTAACAGGTTGAAGACCCTCCACAAAGGTGCATGTACGCATGTACGTCTGCACCCACAGCTTGCAAATATGTAAAGTAAACAGTCCACAATATGTCCTGCATCAAGTGTATTCCATTTCTTTGTAGCTAGTGACCACTCTCTGTGTACAATATTTCTATAAGATCCCCTTATGATCAGTACATTTAATTTATAAACTATTTTATAATTTCTAATTCTAATTTATAAAGTTCTGTACTATCAATTTCTTGGAGCCATTCGAGCTTTTTAAACATTTGAACCAACAAACTCTAAGCCAGTTACTGTTTTGTATCATATTGACAGCACTTTTCCTAGTTTTATTAAAATTACCATTAGATTCATGTTATTTATAGCAGTCATTAAAGGAAAAAGCCAGACTAAGTAACTTGCATATTAATATTTATTATCAGTATTGTATATAATTTATTATGATATCATATGTCATCAACATTCTGGTCTACTTTCATTGGCAAATGGATTCCTATATTACCCACAATGCCTTTCAACTACCTGATGATAGTAGTGCCAGTGGGAATAAGCTACTGATTCATGTCTACCTAAAGAGAGCAATGGCTCACCACTTTAGTACTTTTGTCTGTGTGTCTTTAGTCTGTTTTTAGAAAGTGGGGTCTACTTGGACTTGTCATTCTGCTTCAATCCAGAGGAAAACTAATTCAGGATATCCTCTTTCTTTGAATCGTACATGACCTACACAGTTTACAAGAAGGCCAGTGTTTCTTCAAATGAGAGCTATATTCCAGACTTTACCATTCTGTCCAAATACAATGAAGGTTTTTGCATTATCCCAGTAATTTTGTGAGAAATGGCAGAAACGGGTGCTGACATTTTCATTTGGCAGTACATGAAAGTTAAAAGGTAGTGGGTTTCTGTGTGTTCGTGTGTATGTAATTCTGTACAGTCACACAGGATCTTCATGTTGTGACATTGATCAACACCATGCACTTCTGGAAGATATAGAACAAGACATTATTAGTTCCATCATGTGTAAAATGAACGCTTTAGGATACTATAATAACTCATTGTTTGAAAGTGCACTCCATCCATCTAGTAGGTCTATTGTTTGATGGATGTTTTTGTCCTCTAGGGGGGCCTGGTGGCGTTGCGGTTAGTATTGTTGCCTCGGTTCAGTCCTGAACTCAGATTACGGTCTGTGCAAAGTTTTGCGTGCTCTGCCCGTGTTTGTGTGGGTTTCCACTATGTTCTCTGGTTTCCTCCCACCTTCTAAAACATGCTGGTAGGTGGATTGGCTATGATAAATTGTACTTATATATAACTGTGTGCGTAAAGGTGTGCATGTGATGGGTGTGAACATGTGTAGAATGAATGTATGATGTATAGGGGGGCGTTCACACTTCATATACTGTTGTGTCATAAACCCTAACGACACAACAGTTAGTGTGGTTGTATTTGTGGTATAGAAGCAGTGGGCAGTTAAGGTCAGATGAAATTTAAGTCATTAAAGTCTGAAGTGCCTTATGCAGTTTGATATGCACTATTTCAAATACATTTCTAGCTACCACAAAAGTGTATACTTTTAACAGGAAAGAATTTATTTGTTCATGACTCAGGTTTCTACCTCCTAATGGGATTTGACAGGGATGTGTTTGAGCGTGGTGTATGCCCTCACAGTTGATCCTCTGCTGAGACCCTGATGCATTTGCCACGTGTGTTCCAAACAATGGCTGATTCATCTATCACCATGTCTGTCCACACTGTCGGTTTGGAGGGTAGATGGTGGCGGATGAACAAATACCTCACAGTGAAGCTCTTGACTCACAGTCATGAAAAACACTAAGCGACTGTTGCTATGTGTAGGGCAGTTATAGGATAACGTATACACCAGCTGATCTAACATGCTTAAGGTGAAGCTGTCAAAGGCAGCACAAGAGGTTAAAAGTTCACTTAAGTATAATCTGTCACTTATAGTTTGTTGCGAATGATGGTGTGGCCCACAGGGGTGAGTCAATGTAGGCAAAGTATCCCTAGAACATTGTTTCACAATGGCTCTTTTACTGTAAAACAAAGTACATTGGAGATATTACTACCAACACTAGGATATCTTAATACCTTTCTCTACAAGGCTAGGCCAAGCCACTGATTTCTTGTTTCTCATTGCCTCCCTGCTTCTGGAAGTTATAAACATAGTGGATCCTCTTCATCTCTTGACAAATACAAAGAGTCTTGATCTGGCCATTATCTGGGAGATTTCTTACTTCTGTGAAGTCACATCAGTATCTGCTGAAGCCTGATATATACTGCTTCAGCTCTAACTCCTGTATATTAAAGTACCCAAGGCTGATTTGGGGATCTCAACTGCCTACTTCAAAGCGAGGAGATGATGGGAGACAGCCACCCCCCGCCACCCTGAAAAAAGCCCATGGGGCCATCATTTTTCAACACCATTCCATCAATCGCAGCTTGGCTCAGCCATCCCTACTGAGACAGGTTCCTCTTTGTCTGTTCAGCTCATGCACTGGACGCTCCACCACGCCCTCACATCCCTCAGACCACATCCATTTCACAGACCTCACTTTTATAGGACCAAGCCCTAACAGCCCTCAACATCAACAACCTTCACACCTCCCCTGTGTCATAACATGCCAGTGCAAAGAAAAGTAGCCCCTTACTATAGAGCAGTCTTCAAGAACAGATATTAGACATTAAAGTTGGACAATATTAGACAAAAACGGATATTAGATGTGCTTCTGACTCCAAAACCATGATTGGAAATAATTGACGGGAGTGAAGTAAAATGTATATGTCAACCCATCATGGATAGTGGGAGTTTAAGTGCGTCTATGTGATATTGTGACCCACTCCGCACAAAGTTTACAGTCTGCAGCTTTTTATTTTGGTCTTCTAAGGCAAGTACTTGCTCAAATGGAAAACTCACACTTTTTTCCCTAGTGGTTGTAACATCTCTCTCACAATGTTGGAATGTTACATCACTGGAGTTCCCCGACAGTGGGATCTGATAATCCAGAGGGCTTTGGTTGCACTACTTCGCCTATGGCTTGGGACATAGCTGACTGATGCTGAGGGGTCCTTCTGAATTAGAGGCTTGTCTATTTACAGGCCTTGATGGCTACTTTTTTGAGTGCTGACTCAGACAGATTTACTGGGTGCTTTTACTAAAAAAAATATACTTGGAATCCAACTTGATTTCTTCCACCTACTCCACACTCCTCACTTGTCAGTTCTCCAAGACATTTCATGCAAATTATAGGAAATTCTTCCCAAGAATCCATTGGCAGTGGAACTGGTACTGTGTGCAACTTCAAAGTCTACTTCATATGATTCTGTAACAAAGACCATTATATATTATTGAATATAATATATTATAATATTATTATATAAATATGTATTATGTATATAACCAATATATATTAGTCAGTCACATAGCTTTTTAGACTTCTGGGGAGTCCAGGGTCAAAATAATGGACCACTGCCAACAAATTGTTTGAGTGCATTAAATGAGCTAGATTGGGAGCAATTAGAGAAGAGAGACTGAAAAGAGAAGAACTCCTGAGCCTGGAGGTGATGGAACCTATAGCTGGAGCCATTTTCTACTCTTTCCACTGAGCCCACTCTTGGGATGCCTCCAGTCACCAGTGGCAACAGTCACCTGTTGTAGAAGACAGCAGCAAGTGCAATTGTAGACATGATCCTCCATAAATCTCACTTTCTTTGGCAGATTAAGTTGTTACAAAAAAGCTATTCCATGACTACCTTTCCTTCTTTATGTTTGTTAGCATGTCAGATGGAACTGCTTTACTATTGTCCTGTGGCCAGGCAGGAGGCACTAGTGCCAGCGGGACTGGAACACTTTCATCCACATTTCAACAAATGAACAGTCTGTACTGTTTCTAGAACAGAAACAGTTTTTTTTAAATATACTTTTTTTCAAAACTGACCTTTGTAAGAAGTAGCCCACAACCACTTTTGGTTATATTCTTCATTTTATGGATGCATTTAAAGTATCAGGGTAGGGGATTTTATTTTCTCAGCCCGTTTATTATGATTATTTATGATTGATTTTACATGTACGTTCCATCCTCAGGTATGGAAAATGTGTGGTGTCATTTGTGTCTGGATTTGCACTCAGTAAGCCCCGAATTCTGCAGAAGATGTTTTTTGCACTTAATGTAGGAGATTGTGAAATTTGGTTTCGGGGGATCAAATTCTGTCAATGGGATTGATATGTAGTTGGCTGGGGTTGAGTCATGCTTCTTGTTTATGTTGGATGAGCAGTTTGAAGACTGTCAAAGTTCTTCCATGGTTATTATTTAGAGAAACATGGTTTGAGGCAGTCGTGCTTCCCCATAGATAAGGCCCTTGAGATCAGGCTCAGCGTTTTTCCAATAGCAATAAGTAGCTGCAGTCAAAATGCTTTTTCATGCATACAGTGTGCCATTTAGGTTTTCCTTTAGAGTTTCTGCCATGGTTTTTAATTATACTTGTATTCATCATTCCAAAGCTTACACCAAAAGAAATTTTGAGTTAGAAACAAGTTCTAGTTTAAACACACATTAAAAAAAAAAGATAAGTGTGTTGCCCAGAGGCTGTATTCTGGTTTTACTGGCTAGTTTTCAAAAGCACCAGATGCTGGCATGTTACTGAAGCATGTGGCTAAAAACACATCAAGATTTGTGTTGTGTTTGTTCATCGACCAAATTTCACGTGCTCTTGCAGCCACAAGGTCATCAATCATATTAATGTTTGCTTGGCGATGATGTGGTTTACCGGAAGCCTGGTATTGAGCTGTCGCGTCATTCATTTGTTCTGAAGTGTTTTGTAGAAGACATGGAAAGGTGCATAAATTATATAAAAACATATCATGCACTACTTTAATGTCTTTTGCAGTGCATAATGTTGAAATACACCATTCATTTTTTTTCTAACGATTTATGCTAGTCTGTACCTGCAAAACAATAAAAACTTACATGTGTAATTATTTGTATATCAGATTTTAGGCATAACCTCTTGTAGTAGGCTTATATATGTCTATTGGTTATGATAAAGTAGTGTTTTGCTACTCCTCAGGAAGCAATTCACTAATTACTCACAGGTTGGAGGTCTCAGAGAATGTCTTGGCTGTGGCACAGTCACAATCAGGCTGTACGGAAAGGTAATTAATACCAGGTTAATTGTGTGTGCGTGTGTAATGTGCATTAGGGTAGTTTGCTAAAAAGTGTTTCTCATAAAGAAGGCTAAGAAAAGTAGGATTTTTACTGAAGCCACTGAGGTGATCTGCTCTAAACATTAGGCAGGTGACTGTGATTTATAAGGGATATAAGGGATAAATTCAAAACACAGAAAGGAACTTTCTGCATTTTTGGATACACAAAAAATTACCCTCATACTTGATCCCAGGCCCTCCTGGACAGTAATTTTAACTATCTTGCCAGTGCTTGTCTCTGCTACAAATGTCTTTTTATTCACAGTGGAAACAGCCCAGCATGATGAGTGTGTATGCACTTGTATCTTACAGGTCTATTTTGTTGAACCACAGTATGTGCACAAAACAATGCTTGTGTATGTTCCAGCATGTGTAGTTAACTGCACCAGTGTAAAATCATATTCAGGTTCCTGAGTGGGAGTGCCTTTGCCAGAACATGCTTCATCTTCAATTTCCTGAAGTTTAAATCTTTCACATTTCGATTATGTGATTTCCAGGCACCCATACAATGACTGAGTTGTACCATCTAGGAACAAAGCCTAAAAGGACACATCTGTTCCGGACAACAGTTTGGTTAGGTAGTGATTTTTTTCCCTCGAAAGCAGCATCTATTTCCAGTTGGATTTTGAAGGCCCTTCTGTGTCTGTTGTTAGAAAAGGTTGTTTACTGAATTAACTCATACAGTGAAGGAAGTTACAATAGTGTTTTCCCTTCTTGAATCAGCTCTGGCAAACCTTGACTTCCTGGGAAGATGAGTTTAACTTCACTCATAAATGTTGCTCTGTTGCAAACGTAAATATGTGTTCATTAGGCTTGAAATGCAAGTTTACACAAGTTCTGTTCAAATTTCGCCACTGTATTTAACTGGCACTAAGTGTCCCAGTGTCCCAACATTTCAACCTAAGATTGAGTAGACTAGAGCACAGACAGTCCATGTTCTTGCGGTCTGGACCATAAAGTCAAATTGTATCCAAATTGTGAGCTCTTCTTAATCCTGGCAGGAGCTGACAAGCAGGAGCAGGACTCCTGTAGCAGCCAGCGAGGCCTGGAC
Source organism: Notoglanidium macrostoma (assembly GCA_030068235.1). Taxonomy (NCBI): domain Eukaryota; kingdom Metazoa; phylum Chordata; class Actinopteri; order Siluriformes; family Auchenoglanididae; genus Notoglanidium; species Notoglanidium macrostoma. The sequence goes on from JAQQZR010000012.1 coordinate 9,321,897, forward strand.
ATGCAATATTTTCCACTCTTTATAACTGCATATCTGATTCCTTTTTTCCCCCTGCTCAGTATTGAACAACACAAAGTCATGACATTATGTATGCCTTGGCAGCGGGCTAATGCAGAGTGAACAGTAAGGGTCTAACCAAATGAAAGTGCAGCAGACCGAATGAAAGTAACAAAAGAGTGCAACCACACCGACCTCATGCTTTTGTTGGGTAGCCAGAAAAGTGTCTCAATTCGCCAAGAAGCCGTTCCTCATTCAATTACATGTTCCATGCATTCATGCCAAGGCTTATGGAAGAAGGGCTTCCGAGCCGAGCTGATCTGTCTCACACCTCGGAGCGAAATGGCCATAACATGTGTACGTTTCTGTGTATGTTGGGCTGTAGACTGGTGTAAATAAAGTGGTGACAGCAGATGTACATGTGTGCATGTTGCTGTAATAATAAAGGAGTGTATGTGAGTGTAGTGAATCTGTGATGAAGTATTATTTGTGTGTTCAGTATATCACTGAGTATTTATATTCATGGCTAGTCCTGAATAAGCCACATATCCCAGTGAAACCACTGTTTATTTTGAAAAGAGTCAGCTGATCTGAAGTGTTTCTGTTTAAGACACACGTTCTTATCTGAGTTGCAGGTGCTTATATAATTTGTGTGTAACTGTGGGCCAATCAGCACAAATCCTCGTATACCTTGTTTTTTTGACTTGTGATCATTTTTCTTATATAAATATATATATGCACACTACATACCAGACAAAAAATATGGGCTCAATCTACCATGATAACATCAGATATGCAATAGCAGTCAGGCTCATGTTTATATATTTCAAGTGTTGGGCCTGGTACCAAATGTATGTGTTTGCAAGACCCATGTGTTTATATGTGTAAAAGTTTGCATGATTAGTAGATTTAATTTTGATTTTAGCAGGAGGAAAGAGACGGTTTTGGTGCTACAAAGGGTAAAAAAATGTATGAATGGAAGAACAGGTGCATAGTGGAGTTGCATAGGTATACAGATGAGCCAACGGTTTATTTGACAAAAAGAAATTCTCTGCCATACAGCTCAAGACTAACATAGGCTCGTATGTTTAAGCACTGCTCCTCGTTTATTCTTCATGGTGGATGAAAGAAAAGGCTGAATTTTTGAGACTATGATTTGGACAGGAAGTCTGTATTTCATAGTCACTTAAGCACATGCCCTTAGGACTGGGTCATAAGCGTGTGTTATGAGATTTAGCTGTTTTTATCAGAGTTCCCAGTGTGATAGCCTCAGGGTTAATTCCACTATCATATTATGGCAGCTACTTTATTTAGAAATAGTTTGACTTTTATGAGGACTGCTGGCTAGACCTTATTAATTTATATACAATTTTATGCAAGCTTCCACTTATTAGTGAAATTGAAGTAAAAAAAAAATAAAAAAAGTGAAATTCACTGTCTAAGTAAAACGACTATAAAATGAGTTTTCTCCGTATGGGTTTACATTCACTCCGTCATATTATGATGCGATGAACATTTTGAGAGTATTTTTTTTGTGCGCTTACTACAAAGTATCACAAATGTGTTATGTATAGGTGTGTTTGTAAGAGCACTGTAGGATATAACTTTATTGTTTGTCTCATTCCCAGTTTGTCTGTCATGGCCTGGGATTAAAAACCTGGGATTGTCAAAAGGGAGAATCACACAGGTAGGACAACTTTTGTACACTGAAATCCTCTCTACGCCATCCACAGTGTGGTTGAGGCTTTAAATCTGTCTACACTGTGGCTTTATTTCAAAACACAACTGTATGTGCTGCATGTGTTTATGAGTTGGATTAAAACTGGTGTGAATCTGACACTGATTTTTCAGTTGGGCTCTTTTTAATTACATGCTCACACACATACTCTACATTGCCAGCGGCCATTCTCTTAGTCTCTCATTTTTCAGTCTTTTTCTCCAACTCCCACAATCAGCCCTTCTCTCTCCTGGGACAAAACTGTCTGTTTATACATAAATATGACTTTTATTAACTTGGTCATCTCTGACATGCTCTGAAAGCATTCAGTACCTTGTGTGACAGGATTGATCAAATGAGCATATGAGAGAGAGAAAACATAAAAAAGACAGAGATGGAAGATGAGACTGGTTGCCTCATAATGCTAATTAGCTGCGCAGATCTCTTGTTTACCAACCTGATTGGCCAGTTTGTCTCAGAATGATCATGAAGCCAGGAAATGCGGTCAGCCTCAGTAAAAAGTGTACACCCATTAGATGTACGATCATACCGTGGTCTGTCAAACGCTCATGAGGACAGTCTCCCAAGCCATTATGCTTTTAAGCCAGTTACGTCCTGGGCTGTTGTGCTAAAGCTCCTTGCTTGGAGACTATTGTGGGAAATGTAAAATGTGTGTAATGTTGGCTACTATAGTTCAGGGTCATGTGAGGGGAACAGCGCCTCAATTTCTCCGGCTGTTAAATGGACCAATAGGAACCCAGCTTAGCTTCAGCTTGGATTCAGGACCTACTATGATCTCAGAGTTAATTTACTTTATTTGTAGTAATGAAACTCATTTGTAGGTATATTGGATGAACTGAAAGCAGAGGAACAGACAAGATGGGAAGAGACAAGTAGAGATGGATGGAAAGAAAAGACCATAGCAACAAAGGACTAGACATAGAGTATACAAATTAATGAAGGCCAAGGTAGGCAGACAGCATGAAAGGCTTTTTTTAGGCTCTTCCAAAAATCATGGTCAGAACAGACAGGTGGGTCAAACAGAAATAGACACAGTAATTATAGGCAAATCCATAATCAGAATTCAAAAGCAGGCAGAGGTACGCTGCATAGAAACGCATAGAAACGCTAAAGACATAAACTAGAGGAGCATGGGAAAAGACTACTCACAGTAGAACCACATGTAAAACGTCATAAGGACCCCAGACAAACAAAGGAGTATATGTAGACACAGTAATGAGACCATTAACTAGGAGCAGGTGCAGGTGATCATGGGAGAGTGGTGTCAGGGTGGGACGGAGACAGGAATGTTCCACACAGTGAGGGTTTCGTGATAAAGTGCAAGAACGTCACATATCCTGTTTGGTCAAATAAGATGAGGTTTTGGCCTTAGAAGGAGCAGAGGACTGAGGAGAGTCTGCAACTGATCTATATTTGGCCAGCTCCGTCCAAGTTGAATCGGTGTGCCGGTGTGGAGTGAGTGGAGCTGTTTGCCACTATACTGCTCCACCTGCACACTGACCCGGATTCAAGGCCCCCCTCTGCCCCCTCAGTTGAACACTTTGGACGGATTCTCAACACTAATGCTGGTTGGTTTGTATGGACAGTGAAGTGAAAAATGCAAAAGCCAAAATGCATTATATAGTATTATGTGCCCTGTAAGGTAGAATTTTGAGACACTAACACATTGAAGTGCATTGTGGGGGTTCACGAGCCTGCAGGATATTCTCCACTTCCAGAATAATGCACTATATAGTGGCTATAGGGTGTGGTTTCAGACATACCATTCCTGTTTTTAGCGATTAAGCACCATCTTCATAAACGCTGGTTTAAACACAAGCACAAATGTAAACAACGATGTAAGCAAAGATACGGATGTACACCTTCCCATCTCTCTCAATCTCTCAATAAAAGTGTAGGCCTTTCTGAAGTGTATACTTAAGCTTTACTCTGCATAATAACGTTTCCATTTTCTCCACATTGAGCAGTGCTTTTGGCCTACTTAAATTGAGTGGGTTTGTTGAAAGAAGAAAACAAATTTATCAATTGTTGTTTCTTGTCCAGTTTTCCAGAAATGTAGAGAGCTGCATGACATCCTTTAACACATTTTTCAGTTCCTTTTTTTGACATCATATTCAGTGGCTCACAAAATCTGCACAATTTATCCAATTAGCAGTATGTTCCTTTTGTGGCCAATATGAAAAATGCTGTAGGGCTCAAGCCTTAGACGCTGCACCAAATTGTGTAATAATAATTGTATTTTTAGGAATCCATTTTTAAAGTTTTGCTGTTATTTCCTAATCTTACATCAGCAGTATGGCAGTATGGAGGTGTGTGTGGAGCAGTGTGTGGAGCTCAGGGTGAGGATTGGGTTTCCACCCGCACTGGGGACGTGTGGTACCCACAACTCTGCTCTGGTTTCTGATCTTCTTTACCCTGCTGCTGCTGTTGACTTTCTGTGCAGCCGCTTTGCAGACTAATGGAGCTACAGTCTGATCTGGTTCGCTGCATAGCACAGGCTCCAAAACGTTTGTACTGTCCTCTATCCAGAAGTACAAATTCTTTTTTTTTCAGCTGCCTCTTTATCATTTAAGACTCACTTTGGAGCAAAGTTAGCAATAATGAAATAGGCTGAGTTTCCTTTTGAATTTCATTTTGATTTTGGCAAGCAGTGTTCAGCAGTAGCTTTTGTAAGAAAAGCACTTGAGTGCACAGGAAAGCTAGAAAAACACCCACAGGCCTGGCGGCACGGTAGCAGGGCTGTTAAAAGCATTTAGACCTTAAAGCTCCATTGTTTATGTATCTAGGATGAAGTGGAGACTCTCTTACTGACAGTCACTAAGATGGATACTGGTGATTTTTATCTCTTGGACGTTCAACTGCTGCGTTTCCGCCCCAAAAAAAAACTATTTCCACTTTCTGCCAAGTCTATAAAAATCATTTTTTATTGTGGTGTGTTTGTTGTTATTCTGACTGAGAAACAGCTGACATTAGAAGTGCTGACAGGAGTTTCACAGAGACCTCACATCTACACTCTATAACCAAGTGTTTTTTTTCTTCTTCTTCTTTTGAACAGACACCAAATTTAACTTTCCAGCATAAAAATAACATCATCTTCAGATAAGGCTAATGAAGGGAAACACATTGACTATAAACTCATTTATAAATCTTATAAGAATCCTATCAATAGAAATTTAGGATAACTGACTATACAACATGAACTCAGAACTGCAACCTTGACTGAAGCATATATTCTACAAAAATATATTTTGCATAAACATTTATTGACTGCCAAAGCAGATGATCTGCGTGTCTGTGTGTCCCATTAGCTCTCAGACTTTCCTTTTCATGTGTTTTCCTTCACCTGAGATTATCAGGCTTAGTTTTTCTGCTCCTTCAATCAGCACCATGGGCCAGATTCCATTCATCCTTAAATTCCAAGTGGTGGATAAATTAATATGCATCAGTAGCTGAGATCACAGTTTTCTAACCCTGAACATCCGGTTTCCTCCCACCGTCCAAAGACATGCAGATTAGGTCAACTGGCTACTCTAAATTGCCCATGGGTGTGAATGCGAGTGTGTGTGGTTGTTTGTCTGTGTTGGCCCTGTGGTGGACT
>JAQQZR010000012.1:9327329-9349991 GCA_030068235.1 Notoglanidium macrostoma
TCCAGATCTTTCATCTATAGAGAACATTTGGCGCATCATTAAACAAAAAATACGTCAAAGACGACCACGAACTCTTCGGCAGCTGGAAACCTACGTATATCAGGCAAGAATGGGAAAAATTCCAACACCAAAACTCCAGAAACTCATAACCTCGATGCCCAGACGTCTTCAAACTGTTTTGTAAAGAAGAGGAGATGCTACACCATGGTAAACATGCCCCTGTCCCAACTATTTTGAGACCTGTAGCAGGTATCAAATCAGAAATGAACTTATTTTGTGCATAAAATTGTACAATTTCTCAGTTTAAACATTTGTTATGTTACCTATGTTCTGGTGTGAATACAATATTGGCTCATGTGATCTGAAAGTCTTTTAGTTTTCATTTTATTCAAATTTAAAGAACGTCCCAACTTTTCTGGAATTCGGATTGTAGTACCCCAGAGGTTTTCTTCTTTTCAGGACATTTAAATTTGTTGTATTGCCTATGCGCAATGTTTGTGCAATGGTTCTGATTGATTTTCCCTCTTTTCTCAGCTTCAAAATGACATGCTTTTCTCCCATAGACTGCTCTCTGGCCGTCATGTTGGTTTATCCTTTTTAACAACAAATGCATTCTTCATATGCAAAACCCAGGGCTCAAATCATGTGTAGACATTCCGAGGTGATAATTATTTAAACAATCAATCTAACAGGGTACACCTGGGCAACAAGAAACACCTGTCAACCACATGTTTCAAAATTTTTTGATCATTGAGAAATGGGTGGGTTCAAACAAAAGGTGCCATGTTGTACGTTGTTTAATTCATGCAACCATTCATCTTCTATACCGCTTATCCGTCAGTCACTGGGAAGCACACCCTGGGCAGGTCATCAATCTATTGCAGGGCTAACACAGAGACGAACAACCATTCACACTCACATTCACACACCTAGATGTAAATATCAAGAAATGAAAGCTGAAATTCTGATCTATCCTCTTCTATATCATGTTCATCTTTTGAACTCAAATCCAAATGTCTTTAGTATATAGCAAAAAACAAAAGAATTGGCCTTGTTGTTCCACTACTTTCAGTGGGGACCGAATATGTATAACCCACACACTCATATGGTGATTTTTTTTTGTTGTTGTTTTTTTTGTTGGTTTTTTTTTTTTGTAAGACCTGGCACTCACCACTTTATTGGACTTGGGAGCCTCCAGAATCTCTGTGGACAAGGCAAGGTACAAAGACTAAAACAACTGTAAAGGTCATATACATAAAATTCAACAAGACTGTAACAAATCTAGAGTACGACTGTATCCACACGCGCATATGAGAAACAATCCACATACCTACCCATAAAAAGAAGCTCACCTCGCTTAGGCACTTTAGATGTGGCAGCTTCAGGAGTGTCAGGCGATGTTGTGTCAACCCCATCCTCCACCAACTGGATCTACATTAGAATAAGAGGATAAGGAGCATAATTTCCAACTTCCATGTAAGCTCTTTTTACAGTACGCATTGGCTTAGCATGTCAATAATGTCAGCAATTTGTTCACCTGTGACTGCCGTACAAATATCCCATGGTTCTCAAGGCAGGTGAAGTAGCGCTTGCCTTGCACTGTGCCATCATTCTTGCCTCTGGCCTCCTCCAGAATAACTCCCACCCATTTCCCCGAGGCAAAGAGCGTATTGCCAATGTAGGCCACAGTGCCACGATGACCCTTTCCAATGACCTCCACCACAGAACCCACCTTCACTGGCCGTCCTCCACCATCAGAACTCATCCTGCTGCTGCCACTGCTAGTGGTCTGAGAGGAAGGCAGAGAAAGAGAAAGAGAGACTATGCAAATGAGGGCATTTAAGGACAGAAAAGGAGGTGGAGTTTGTGGCAGCTAATAAAACTAAATCCTAAAAATAAATTTCGGGTTCGAATCTCATGTCTGAAAGTGCCCATTCTGTGCAGAGTTTGCAGGTTTCTGCATGGGTTTCGTCTGGGTGCACTGGTTTCCTCGCATATTCGAAAGACATGAAGATTAGCTCATCTAGCTACTCTAATTTGCCTATCAGAATGAATGGCTGTGCATCTTTGTGTTAGCTTGTTCAGGGTGTACCCTATCTCTCACCCAAAGATTGCTGGGATTGGCTCAAGCTCACCTGCAGCCCTGGTGTATAAGTGGTATCGATAATAGATGGATAGTGGCATCAGTATGATGTAGTTTTTTCTTTAATAATCTGATCTGCAAAATACTGCTCTGCCCACAGGAAAGGAAGAGAAACAGTGTGGGTAGTACTAACCAGCACTACAGTGCAGAATTGATAAATCAAATTTTCAAATTCACATTTTAAGTTCAAAGTATGACTCAGACTGACTAAATCCTGCAGCTTCTCTACACACATCTCAGAGAAAGTAGTACAAATACCTGAATTAATTTCATAGCATAAAAAGATGTAACTAGCAACGATGCAGGTCTTCAGAGACATGCTCCATATTCATTTTCTATTCAGTTAACTGGTTTTTTTTGTTGTTGTGCCAAGAGCAAGAGCAAACAAAATATTAAAAAATAAATCTTTAGGAAAGCTACAAGCTTTCAAAAAAGTCTCAGACACATGAATGGATTATAGTTTCACTATATTATAATTTATAATCTATCGATGATGACTATGCAGTTGCAAGCAAAAATTACTAATACATATATACATTTATATATATGATCAACAGAACAAGAGTGCGGGAACTAGGTTAATTGCATTTCTTTCAGGAACTGGTATATAGATATGCAAAAGTCACAGCATGTAACCTGGGAATAACAGTTATTATACAGTAGCAGGAAGATTTTTAAACTATAAACTCCTCCAGGAAAAGGACCAATTATTTATGATAGTGACTCAGCAAAAACGGGACATGACTAAAACGAGAGAGAAAGTGTGAACTGTTTTAATGACTAAGCAAGATGATGTTTTCACTGCAGCTACTACATAATTAAACACAGTATAACACAGGTTTGATGTTTCATATATGTGCCATATAGTTTTTGTTTAAAGGACCACTGTGTGTGTGCTTGTGCATATCTGTATCATGGGCAAAGACATGGTTGTACACGCTCTGTGTCAGGCCTCGCTGGGAGCAAACTCTTGATGCTTGTTTGGAATTAAAAGGCAACCTTGGCTTACCATTTCTTCTCTTTTTACAGGTCTGCAGTATGGGTAAACTTTCTGTGTGTGGATGTGCTCTTTTATTCTTTACAGCTGCAATATGTGACCATTAACAATCCCACTGAGATGGTTCAGGAAACATGAATAAATGAACACATATTTGTACTGAAAGAGTAAACTCAGGATACATTTCATGTATCCTGCTAAGTCCATATACCTTTAAAATACTGTTTAAAGATCAAATTAGTAGGTCTCTATTTCTCTCTATTACTGTTATGTTATTACTGTTATGTTATATGGAGACCATGCTAGTAAAATGTCCTAAAAGTGTCTGCATGCAAGTTTTTTTGTTTGTTTGTTTATCTGTTTCTTTAAGTGGCTAAAATCAGGGTGTTGAGATGGGATTAGAACATAGTGCAGGCTGAAAATACGTTGGATGAAAATGTAGATATTGGGTTTGCTTAAAACAATATGCAGATAACCTAAAACATTTTCAACATTGCTCAAATGTTTTTAAAAATCGATTAAAGATATAAAAGAAACAAATGGCTGAAACACACACATCCTAACTGAATGATGAATTCAATAACAGATTATTTAACTCTAGATCCCAAAAATGATATCACTGGGTGACATCATCATGTGTCATTACAGTACACTTCCGGTCATGCTATACTACTTAGGAGAGCACAATACCAATCTGATGTTACTCTTCCCCCAAATACAAATCCAGTCTCAGCCACATAGAAGCATCACTATCCAACATCTTTTGACATTACGTAAAGACTTTCCTTATAGTGCGCAGCAAATGAATAGGTTAGAGTATTTTTGTAATTATTTACCTGTTTGTCACTCACCCTGCTATAAGTGTACCTCTTCATTTGAGACATGCCGCTCCAGTGCTGCTGATGTCTCCCTGCCCTTCTCTAAACAGCAATATGGTCTCTACCTCTCTGTCTCCCTTTGTCACACTCCCTACATCCCCTGTCTTCCATCACCCATCACTCTGTCTCGTCTCTCCATCCGTATGATGGCTGGATGAAACTTGCTGTCTGCTTTTGGTCCAGCAGAACGGAGCCTGATCCAGGAGAAGGCCAGCACCACTGCTTGATGCTCACTGATGACCAGAGAATCAGCGCATACCGTCTTAAGCACTAAATATGTGTGTGAATGTATGCTGCCTAAGAAGTCTTGTCTATTAGGGTGAACAGTGCATATGGATGTATAGTGTGTATCCAGTGCTGGTGGGGGAGTGTGTGTGGAGAGCAATGCTACTGCGCTAGTGTCTGTGCTTTCTGTGAGAGCGCCAAAGAGCCAGTGCTGGGTCCTAAAGCCCACCCCATGAAGAAGCTTACACATTCTCATGAAAGCATACATGAAGGTACAAATAAGCACAAGTGGATCTTCAGAATTAAGCATTCATACACAGGGCATCTAAACTTGAACCCATACACAAAGATATGCCTATAACAGAATAATAGAATATTAAGAGGACACCATTAAGAGTACATCTTCTGTCTATTAAAACAGTCACTTAACAACTCAGTCACAGAATTAATATCAGTGTTCTTTTGGTTATATAGCAGACATAGGGTTAGAAATTACATAGGGTGCCTAAATTTGGGAGGCAATACAATCTAGTGTATCTACTGTATGTAGGCTCAGATATTACTAAGGTATAGCACAGTCATAAAACATACATAACACTATATTCGACATTATTATCTCTCATTGCCACATCTCTTCTACGTGCCTCTCAAAAGTCCTAGACCAGAGCCCAAGTTTCAGTATAATACACACTGGCAGCTTTATGATGCAAATGCACAAATCCTAAAACATATCTCTAATAAATTGCTACTAATAATATATTCCCGTTATACTGTGCTACAGTTAGGGATCATGATAGCTTTCCATTCTATATGATTCATACTTCTGAGGTATCAGAAGAGCTATTAGTCCTGTAACCTAAACTGGACACGTAACCATGCTCTTTAATCCAGCTGGGATCATTTCACGCCACCAAATAAATCACAAGGCAGTCAGTTCTCAGTCATTCATTTTCCCATGCTGTTAACGTCAATGAGAGCGAATGTGTTCAATAGGAAAGGTCACTTTAAGGCAGCAAGCTGGAGGAAGGTGGCCTCCCTATTCAGCCTTTCTCTTCTGCTGCAGGCCTGCTTCAATGTGACGCAGCTCTTAACAAAAAGCCAAAGAGACAGAGCAGTTTGCAACCTCAGCTGACGAGAGTGCCACAGACACAGACACACACAGAGAAAAGGATTAGCACACATTATAAGCTAAAACTGCATTGCAGCACTTACAGTTTGTATTTAATGATTCTGCACATAAAACAACCAGGAGTAGGCGAAACTGAATCACCAATCACAGACTGATCCATAGACTGATGGGACCCGCCACTGCCTTCTGTCTCATAACATATGCAGTAACTAGCAAGATTATGCCATAGTTACTATGTGGTTACCAATGCACCTTAGTTGCAGCTCCCTTGTTCCCTGAACAGGTCTCCAGCTAAGTAGGTCTTTCATCTAGGCAGACACCCTAATGACAGGAAATAAGACTCATTGCAGGGAAAAGTAGGAAGAGGACTGATCAAGTGAGCTGAGAGGACATAAGGGACAAGTAAAGAGAGAGGAGGAAAAGGGATGAAAGTGGAAACAAAGAAACATAGCAGCAAAAATGGATACACACTGGTGAGGTTATACTGATTTTTTTTTTTTGTTGTTGCATCTTTTAGCTCAAAACAGAAAGAGTAGGTCCTTACAGAACGCCACATGCTCATTACTGATTGGCTAAGACATGCATCAGACTAAGAGACCATGGAAAACAGAAAGCTGGAGGATGTTTACAGTAAGACTATGAGCTTGAATGAACTGACTGATGGTATCCATATGATGTCATTTTAGATATGCGGTTAACTTTGTATGCAAATGCTGAAACTCAATCAAAAGGAAGCCCGGTTATTCAGATGAAAGAAATACTGCTCACTACAATAACATAACCAACTTCATATTAAAATCTTTTCACTAGCCTAAAAAGACAACAGACAGAAAAAGTACAAATTTTCTTCTTCGTGACAGTCACAGGCTGTGTCCAATAAGGACCTAGAATTCTGTTTCGAGTTCATGTTTATGTGTTTCTGAATTTGCTATTGTGTTTTTTGGTTTTGCTTTTACAGTTCAGAATTTGCTATTGCATTTTTGTTTTGTTATTCACTATTTACAAGCTACCCGTCAGAAAGTGTTCCAATTAAACCCTTTGGATGCTAAGAACCTTCAATTACTCAATAAACCATTAAAGAACCCTTGAAAATCCTTTTTTCTCTAATAGTGTAATTATTCATCTTTGAATCAAACTGCTGAAACGGACACTATAGTCATTTGGTGGACATTTGTTTTATACAAAGCTAATTACAAACGAGACTTAACGAGAGGGCCTTGTTCAATGTCAGCCATGGTGGCTCTGTGGTAGTCCTGTGATTTGAAACAACTTCTCAATCACTAGCTCTGTAGGAGAACCAGATTATACTCTGACAGGCTGCAGACAGGGTTCCAGACAGGCTGCAGGACTCCTCATATATTCCCAGAAAGAAATTGTATAAATAATAATTTTCATGTTACAAATGTATGACATTGGGGTGGGGTACTTCAGGATATGCCTTCAAAACTTCTGCATGTACTTTTCACCTGGCAAAGTGGGAGGCGTTACCTTTGAAAGACTTTACCTTTGAAAGAAATTAAATCTATTAAACGTTCAGGATACATCAGTGGGACCAGAGCTACAACAAGTACATACCTTTTGAATTACTTTCACTGCATTTACTAAATAACTCATAACAGTTACTGAATAGGCTAACTGGGGGTTCAAGTTACATTATTAGATGTTTGGCACCTTCTGTTCCTTGAGGAACAAATTAGCTGTGTAGTACCTATTGTGAATGTGTGTGCACAATGTGCGTGGCGTCCTGCGTTCAATTCAGGGTGTGCCCCCGGCTTGCACCAGGTTTTCCTGGAATAGGGCCCGGCTTCACCACAACCCTGACCAGGACAAAGCAGTTACTTGAGGTGAATGAATGAATGAATTAACGGGCTAGCCTCCTAGCTGATTTCTTTGTTGTTTTTAACCCCACACCCACCACCAAAAACAGAAATATGTTGTGTTTCTATGCCCTCTTCAGGCAATTAAGGGATTTGCACGGATATATACATATGTAAAGACAGACATACGGACAGACAGACAGACAGACAGACAGATAGACAGATAGATAGATAGATAGATAGATAGATAGATAGATAGATAGATAGATAGATAGATAGATAGATATTTTACAAAAATATTTTACATATTTACATTGAAAATAATTTACCTCGAGCTTAAAAATGAAAGAAAAGTCGCTTAAAATTGACATCAACACTCTTCGATGCTTCAAATTAGTTGTACTGCAGTTGCTCCTGGATAAAAGATCCTGAGAGAGCACCTGTCACCTTAAACACTCTTCTGTGTAACGGGAAATAAAGTCTCTCTCTCAGTAACCTCTTCATCCCGGTCAGCGTTACAGTTTGGGAAAATAAAGCTGTACCGACATCTCATATATAGGCTATGACTGACAATATCCCTGTGAGCCAGAGCCTTTCTGTGTAGTGGACTGAACCGGACTGTGGAGCTAAACAGGTTCCTGAGCCCAGTGCTCAAGGAGTCTCTGTAACGCGCCAGTATTTCGAGAAACAAACTTTTTTTTATGGTGTTTGTCATTATTTGAGTATAGAAAACCCGTCAGATTTGCAATCTTCGCCGTAAGACCGCAACAAAGGCAATAAAAAAAACACCAATGAGAATTAACAGATATGAAAACCGGAGGTAACTATTGTTCATGCTTTTTATTTCTGGAGCATGGTTTCCAACTTACCCTGATGCTTTAGACCAGGTTACATGTGGCCGTGTACCGGTGCGGCGCTGCTGTGTTCATGCCCATACAGTGAAGACGTCACAACTCGTCCGGCTACTTCCGGTGCTTCGCTGCGTCAGGGCCTGCACTGGCCAAACAAATCAACAACACATCCATTTCCTCCTGCACAGCGAGTAAAGTTAGCAGTGGGTTCAATATTCGCCAGACATTCACAGATATTTTCTGTATTTACTCTATCAAAATATGGCAAAAGGGCGGCATGGTGATGTGGTGGTTAGCACTGTCACCTCACAGCAAGAAGGTCCTGGGTTCGATCCCCGGATCACCCAGGGTGCGTTTCTCTGTGGAGTTTGTGTGTTCTCCACGTGCATGCGTGAGTTTCCTCCGGGTGCTCCGGTTTCCTCCCACAATCGAAAGACATGCAGATTAGGTCAACTGGCTACTCTAAATTGCCCAAGGGTGTGAATGCGAGTGTGTGTGGTTGTTTGTCTGTGTTGGCCCTGTGGTGGACTGGCGACCTGCCCAGGGTGTACCCCGCCTCTCACCCGAAGATGCTGGGATTGGCTCCAGCTTCCCCGCGACCCAGATGGATAAAGCGGAATAGATAATGGATGTGGATGGATGGTTCTCATTAGTGTATAATTACCATTAACTATTAATCATTGTCTTTTTGTAAGATTGGAATAAGCCCTTAATATCTACAAAGGCTACAGGTCCACATCTACAGAGCTGCCATATTGCACTGATACAGTAGCCTGGAATGGACAAACCTCTAGAGAGCCCCTTCCACCTTTCATGTTTTTACAAGTGGCAGTATGAATCCAGAACGAACCAGCAGAAGGGCAACAAAGAAGAAAAAAGAAGACAGAAGAATAAATAATCAGGAATCAGTGTTGGAATGGTGCTGGCTAACCAGGTTGAGAACCCAAAGTTTACAAAAAACAAAATGGAGGAGCATACTCACTATTTAGCACGGAAAAAGGAAGGCAGTGAATGTAAGTACTTGGAAGTATGCTACGGGTACCTGACAGCCACCGTACGTTCTAAGACAGGCTTGGAAAGGGAAGGGTAAAGGAGGGGCATTCAAGTGGTTGAATCCTACATAGTGGACCTTTAACTAGCTAACTTGCTCACATTGACTACTACTTTTTTTTTTTCAGCATAGTCAGTTAGGTTTCTGGACAAACAAAGCATTGAAATGTGCATCACACTGGAGCATTAACTTCCTGTGGTGCTATCAAATTAATTTATAATAATTTACATGTAATGAGAGTGTGGTGTGCTTAGCATGTTAGAGGCATGATAAGGAGAGTGGTTAGAGTAGTAGAAGCATGAGCTCCCGGAATATATGAGCAACCATACATCTACTGACGGATGAGGCACGCACAGAGCTATTGCTCACAGGAGCAGGTTTTGTCCTTCTCAGAGTCCAGAAAGCAGAATGTATGAGGGCACACAGGGCTTCAGAAAACTTTAATAAGCTGTGCATGTGCATGTGTTGCATATGCAGGTTCAAGAGCTTGTACAGAGCCTCAGTGATCCTGTCGCAGGGGATTATTGACAGGGTTGGAAGGCGTGAGTGTGTTAATATGCACTAATGAGCCATAACTTTTGTAGAGATCACAACCCATGACATCCACACTGCACAGAATTACAGCTGAGACCTCAGTGGAAAAAAGGAGACAGTGTTTTGACATTCATCTTTGTAATGATCCAGTGATGTTGGCCTTTTAGCTTCAATTCAAAGATCATCAGTGTGGAGCTGCTCATGGCCGTGTGTTATGTATTCATGTTACTTGACATCAGCCCACATTGTGTGCAGAGAGCACCCAGCCACACCTCAAGAGCTGCTGCAACATATGGTCGTGGCATATTTGTTTTCTCTAGTTTATCGGTTCTCCAAGCCTGATGTGTGTGCGTCTCAGTGTCTGATGAGGATGATGCCTGCACTGTAAATCAAATCCATAGAAAGTGCTGACTGTAATGTATCATGCATGGAACTCCCTCAAACAAACGAAATGAAATGAAATGATTCAACTTCAGAAATGAAAGATCCACATGTTTGGCTGTTGCCGATGTGCATGTGTGTGGGATTTATCCACATATACAGATTTCCTATTTCAGGAAGGCAGTGGTGAGTATTCTGACCCTTGCATGGCCCTTATGGCAAGGCCATGGCTGTCTTGGCCCCGATCTAAGTGCCGTGCGCTGCCTGTGTGCTTGCTGACTGATATACTGTGTGTGTAAGAGTAAAGTGAGTTTGAGTAAGTGAGAATGCAAGCCAACAGCAGTAAAAGCCACCATATATCTGGCAGGATTTCTGTTTTCTCCCTCTCCTTTCTCATTCTCTCCCCTCTCTCTTTCTCTTTCTCCCTGAGTGGTTCGGACGGCAGCTGGAGCCATTAAGGCCTGTAGCCATTCATGCTAGGCTGACCCCATGAGCTGACAAGCACTCATTGCATTTCATTTCATTGCACCCGTTTGATAAGCAGGCCTGTGGAGGAAATATTAGCATTTGAATCACAAAAGCAAAGGTGCACACAAATATGCACCTCATGGCAGCAACTGGTAAATGTTAAAGCATATGCAAATATACTATGAAAGCTGCGGGATTTGAAGTCCTGAGGAAATGAAACACAGTCAGGTCCATAAATATGTGAATCCTTACAAATTAATAGTTTTTTTAGCTGTCTACCACAGTATATTGGAGTTGAAATTCAATAATGTATATAACCGCAAAGTGCAGACTTTCATCTTTAATTAAAGATTATTTACACCCAAATCAGGCGAAGAGCATAGGAATTACAGCACTCTTTATATGTGACCCCCTGCCCTTCTTGTGAATGACCTAAAGTAATAACACAAACTGAATTGTAAATTTTTTTATTATTTGGTTGCCATTCTTTTACAGTGAATGACTGCCTGAAGTCTGGAACCCATGGGCATCAGCAGATGCTGAATTTCTTTGGTGATGCTCTGCCAGGTCTTTAGTGCATCTGTTACAGTTCTTGCTTGTTGGAACATTTTGTCTTCAGTTGAAATGAAATACATGCTCAATTGGATCCTGGGCAGGTGATTAACTTGGCCATTGCAGCACATTCCACTTCTTTACTTTAAAAGGCGTTGTTTCAAAGTATGTTTTGGTTCATTGTCTTTCTGCAGTGTGAAGCACCATCCAGTGAATTTTGAAACACTTGGCTGAATCTGCGCAGATACGCAGTGCTTTATACACTTCATTGTTCATCATCATTAAACACAATGGAACCAGTTCCAGCACTGCATGCCCACACCATTCGATAAGGTGGTACTCTTCATATCAGGAACAGTTCCATTCCTTCTCTTTATTCTTCTCTTTCCATCATTCTGGTACAAGTTGATCTTTGTCTCATCTGCCTGTTGTTCTAGAACTGTCCAGGCTTTTTTTTTTTTACTTGTTTTTTGTCAAACTCTAATCTGCTCTTCCTGTTTTTGAGGCTAACCAATGGTTTTGGTGTTCCTGAGCTCACCAAATTCTTTCTGTGCATGTACCAAATTGCTGATTTGACCACACTTGTTTTGACCACATTTAACCACCATTTGTTTTTCCGTTCTTTCTGATGGATTTGTTTTGATTTGTCAGCCTAATGATTCCTTGCTTCACTGTCAGTGACAGCTCTTTGGAATTCATGTTGAGAGTTAACAGCAACAGATTCCAAATGCAAATGCCTTGGACCTCAAATCAACTGTAGAGCTTTTGTCTACTTAGTTGTGAGTGAAATAACGAAGGAATAAAACACACCAGGCCATGGAACGGCCGAGCAGCAAATTGTCCAATTACTTTTGGTCCCTTTAAAATGGGAGGACCGGGTATATAAAACGTGCTGTAAAACGTACAGTCACCTGCTTCGGATGCAAATACTAATAAATTAAAGCTAAACATCTGCATCATTTCAACAGTTACGTATTGCGGTAGACCGCAAAAAAAAAAAAAAAAAAAAACCATTTTTCACTGTCCAAATATTTATGGATCTGACTGGCTCTAGAATCAATAGTTAAAGGGAAAGTACCGTATCCAATCATATATTCTGCCGTTATGACTGGGAGCTTTTGTGTAATTCCACTAGGAAAGTTATTTAGAACTCCTTAATTTGAGGTGCAGCATGTTTTAATGTGCACAGACAGCACTTATGCGTTTTGCACTGTAGGCCATATGGAAATTCGTGTGATTAAAACAGAAGCCGCTAAAATATAGAAATATAGAAGTGGCTGCAGTTTATGTGAGCATGATGAAGCGGCCTGAAGCAGTAAGTACGGAGCACATCAAACATTAGTTCAACATCCATAAGGTAAAGCTGTAGTGATGAATGGAAGACTGTGGGCTGGTTGAGTGTGGCTCTGTATGGAGGATTGTTCTGGAACAGTTAGTCCATGGCATGTGGAGAGTGAGCTTGGCTGAATGGAATTATGGCTGAGGGAACATTGGCAATAATAATGTGGTAAAATGTTGAATAATCAGGCTGGGATTCAGGAAATAAAACATGGAAGGGTTTTGATGCTTTTAAAAAGTGTTGTATTCAGAGGTCTGCACCGAAAGATTTAACGAGTTAGTGAGCATGCCTGAAATGTATTTATGTAGCTGAAGTGTTATAGGAAAAAGAGGAAAAGTATGAAGAATGCTATCTTTGTAATGTCTTTAAGCATTCTTTGTACTGTGTCAAGTAAACTCCTTTCATATCCATATGCCTTTATATACATCCCTGATGCGTAATAAATGTCATGGAGCTTGACCTGTTAAGAAATGCCATTTGCACAGCAGCCGTTCCGAACTGCGTCCAAGCACAACCAGTGACACCGGAGGAGGCGAGAAAGAGAAAAGGGTCCAGTCTGTAAAGAACACCCTTAAAAACAGCAGTCACACACGATTTCATCTCGGGGAATGAGAAAGAGACAGGAGCATGGAGGTAAAGCAGATGAGAAGGAAGAGTGTTGTGTGTGTTTCTCAAAGATGAGCTCAGCCATAGGATTATGAAGGCTGGCTTCTCTCACTGAGATCCCGCTGTGCCTCCATGGCACTGGGGGTAAATGAAGCATTCCTCCATGTCTTCCACTCTCTAGGGTTTAGAAAAACTCAAGCCTAAAGGCCAAAGCCAGCCAAGCAGATGATTACGTAATTACGTTTCTGAGTGGCGTTATGGAATGATGCCACGGGGAAGAACTGTTATTGGCATTATGGGAGAATGAGATGTCATAAAGGTCATGGGATTGTGTTATTACAGTGTAATTAGCTGTTTTTGTGTTTCAGGTTGTGCTATAGATTTTGACACACATGCAGTAGCTGCATTTTATTTTTACCATGTGGATACTGTTTTGATGGAACTCAAGCCTGGAAAATATGAATTCCAGTATTTGGATTTTACAGCCTTAATAAGAATACTGGATTTTTACAAAACCATTGTACCAACGTTTTACATCATGACTCAAATTATGAAATTCTCTTCGTTAATATGAGTTCTTTATTCATTCATTAATTGTTAAAGGTTACATGGTTAATATCCGTGGCTTCATGCAACAGCTCATGTTCTATTCCTAGTCCTATATTCTGACTATCTGGGAAGCAAAATGTTCTGTGACTGTAACTTTGCTTTCTTAAGAGAGATAATTCCAGAAATGTAACTTAGAACATGAAATGATCAGGTTTTGGAGGCCTGATCATCATTATAAGAATAAGCCAAAGAGATGTTTCTTTCATCGTTAGACTAACTACACTTTCTAAACATATTTGTGTTACTGTGTAACTCGTCTCACTGATGGATGAATTGAATTGACATGCTGTCTCCATCCTCATCCTACAGATTACAGAAACTTTCTTCTTATTCCAAGTCAGATATCAGCTTTCAGTTAATTCTCCCGCTGTATGAATCAGTGACCATTCCAGCTGCTTTTTTTTCCTCATCAGTAGCACTTGCACAGATATGAAATGAATTAGCTAAGTTTGAGCTATGCTATTGATTCAGCAGTGATGCATGATTTTTTTTTTTTTTGCCAGTACGATAGGCCTGTTTTAAGCTATTATCTGTTCATCTCGCTCCATCTCTGTTTCTCTGTCTCTCTCAAATGTACTCTGTCTCCATGCTAGACATCCTAATTTCACCCCTTGCAGCCAAACAGCTCTCACCACCATATCCTCAGTCACTGAAACAGGCCCCCTCCCAGGGCATGTGACAGACTCATATTCATAGGAATGGGCTAAAATCGAAGTCAAAACACAAAAACAAGCACAATTTTCCGTCGGTCATAAAGCAGGAGAGTGGATTGCATTTAATGTGAGGAAATTTATCCTGGGTAATTTGCAGGGATAATATCCGCAGCAGAAGCTGAGGTCACACATGGGCCTGCTTCCTTGTCCACAAGATGACGGCTGAGGTCCGTTCACCTCTTGATCCTCTGCACTTAACGATGTTTTTCCTCTCAGGGTGCTATACTGTTCTGGTTAAGGATATGGGTTTGTCAGTAAAAGCTTCATGGCTGCAATACAAAGGGATATGCTTTACTTTGCCCTTGAGACAGGCACTTAATGCACTTATACGCTTATACGCTACCTCAGTGCAGAGAGGAGACTGCACGGTGCGTAATGTGTATAATAAAGCCTGCATGTTAAATTTAATAATGAAACGTGCCAACAATTTTGGCCCTCTTATGGCTTTAGGTCAGCATTTTGATTTAGAGATCTTTTTAACTCCCCGAGGTCATGGATTGGAAAGTAGAGAGCTAAAATTCATTTGGAGTGTTTGACTTGATCTGTTCGGTGTTTGAGTGTATCAGTGTTCTTATATAATTCTCTCTCTATGTGCCATTATTCTCTTCTATGCTTGTCGCTTCATGCTAGAACTTTGAGAAAGTTCTCATTTTTATCTAATGAACATGGTTTCAGTGTTGCAAAAGTGTAAAGAATCGCACAAAGCAAATCATATGAAAAGTTATGAAGTTTAAAGTTACGTGTAGGAGGCAAGGTTAGCAGATTTTGTCATTCATACACTATAATATAGCACATTTTATCACTGTTTTAATTTTGGGTTCTCTGTATGCCAAGATGTTGATTGCCTATACTAAATTGCCCATAGGTATCATAGGTATGACTGAATATGTGTGTGTGTGTGTGTGTGTGTGTGTGTGTGTGTAGAATCAGGGTTAGATGAGTGTGATGTGAGTAAAGATAAGTCACCTTTGCTAGTAGACTATATATTAATCATATTTGTGTTCCAAAGCCTGGCCAGACTGCCGGTGTAAAATATGATAACAAACTTAACTGGACACACAGGTGCATTAAAACTACATGCTGTTACTACATTAGTACTTCTGTTTTCAGAGTGGAGCGTAATCCAACCACAACATCCTCGCTCGTTCAAATTCATGCTCTGCTCACATTATTGCATTCTCAAATCTCCTATTTTATACTCACAGGCCACTTTAATCAGAACATCTGTACAATATATTACTGTTCATTCATGCAATTATGTAATCAGTTTCTGCAGCACAACATATAAATTCATGCAGTTGCAGGTCAAGTCGTTCAGTTCATGTTCACAGAATGGGGAAAAATGTGACTTCAGTGACTTTGTGTTGTGTCCTGAAATGCTTTTCTGTTCAACTTGGTAGTAAAGTGTGGTTTTTTGAGGCACTGCAGCTTCCCTGCTAGCTCAAACCATTCTGGCCATTCTCCTCTGATTTCTCTCAAGGTGTTTCTGCCTACAGAACTGCTGCTCACTGGATGGTTTTTTTTGTTTGTTTTTCCATAGCTTTCTGTGTAAACTCCAGTGACTCTTACTGCATATGTAAAAATCCTGAGATCAGCAGTTTGGCACCAAAAACCATGCCACAGGCAAAGTGACTGAGATCACGTCTAATGTTTGATATGAACATTAACTGAATCTCTTGACTTGCATGATTCTTGATATCTGCATGATTTTATGCATTGCACTGTTGCCCCATGATTGGCTGATTGGGTCATTCATGAATGTTCAGGTGCTCCTAGTGAAGTGGATGCTGAATAAGATCACTTGACATGACTGAATAAAAGAAATGTAACATAGAATAAAGTCACATCCACTTCCGTCAGTAAAGGATGATGTTTTCTGCTTCTTTTTTTTTGTTTTGTTTTCTTCTTATATCTCTTTCACTGACAGTAGGATTGACACCTAATATGAAAACACTGGCACACTCAGGGCCGTGCACTCAGGGCTTCTCTGTTTCTCACTGTACACCTGGGCAGAAAATACTTAGTGTGTTCTGGTGGTGTTTCTGTTCTGAAACTCTTTTTTTACTAGGAGGCCATTTGCAACTTGGGTCTTGACAGTGAATAAGGGTCTCGGTACTATTTTGTCAACATCCCACCATGCACACCCTTAAGCCCGAACGAGATTCAGACACTCAGCAATCCATGTTTAATCATTATATTGTACCTCATTATCTTATCCATTCCATTAGTCCAACCATATTAATCTTTGAAAATGCCTTTTTATTATGCAATCCATAGCAGCCTAAGCAGGTGTGACTGATGTGTTATTCTCTTCGTTCCCTCTTATTTCAGTGTGTTTATCACCCTTAGAGACTAATCTGAAAGAGATGCAGCAGTGCAAATCATGACTGATGATCTGGGGCAACTGGGAGATTTGTTACTGTGAGCATGGGCTAAAGAAGAGAAGAAAAACATGTGTTCACTATTAGTCCTAATTCAGTGTGTGAAAGAGCTCACCATGAGAAAAAGATGGGTTTACAGAAGGGACATGAGTCAACCCTTATAAAATTCACATGGATTGGGTATGTGTGTCTGTGTATACTGTTTGTGCGCCTATGTGTGTGTGTGTGTGTGAGAGTGTGAGTATGATTATGTGTGTTGTCCCATGAGAACAGCTCCTGCCACTCTAGGTATCTAGGTTTACCCTTTCACATAATTGTGGTATTATCCAGAGCTCCTGTGAGGCTGATATTTGACAAGCTCCCTTGTCAGATATTTCATGCTGCATTGCATTTTAAAAGCCACAGTGGTTTTAGAGTTGCTGTCACACCTGTAATTGCCTTATGTATTTATGGATGAAAGCTTCATATAAGAAGTGCTTGTTGATTTATATG
This sequence comes from Notoglanidium macrostoma, assembly GCA_030068235.1. Classification (NCBI taxonomy): domain Eukaryota; kingdom Metazoa; phylum Chordata; class Actinopteri; order Siluriformes; family Auchenoglanididae; genus Notoglanidium; species Notoglanidium macrostoma. Next base: position 9,344,496 of record JAQQZR010000012.1, read on the forward strand.
TTGGCAGGGAAAGCGTTTTGTCTCAGATAAGATCTCGAATTAAATTCAGCCTGAAGGATAAAACGACTCCTTCAGCATTCCACTCACTGTAAATTCTAATTAATTAATCATTCTAATAAATTACGTAAAAGAAAGAAAAAAAAAAAACTTAGAAAGATACAACCTCAGAAAAGTGGTTCATTAATGTTACATAGTTAAACCATAGTAGAGCCTAAGTTTAGTTCAGTCAACTCAGGTCGTGGCGGCAAACTTGAGACGTGTTAAATTAAAGTCATTATTTAAGGTGGTTACTAAAATCATATTAATAAGTATTAAAAAACATGAGCTATTGGTACATGCCATTGCATTTACATCACTATGATAATGCCAGGAATCCACAGTTATGACTCAGGTACTATATGTACTGTAAGAAACTGACACAACTTATATGATTAGTGTTAATGTGAGTAGGTTAGAAAGCAAGAAACAAAGCAACAAAGAAAGAGACTGAGTGGAAAAGAAATATTGGCTTTCAAAAGCAAATAATATTTCAGTAACCACAACAGTGGGGTTGGTGAAAGGGAAACAGTGGAAAGAAATGTGTCCATTTGTTAACAAGATGAGAAGCTATTACTTGTAGAAGCAAAACTGAATAATTTAGATTATTAAGGAGCGAAGTAATTAAAAATAAGCAGAATGATTGAATTGGTACAGTGTGATAAAGAGCCCAGAGTGAGTTGTTGTTGTCAGATAAGGATTTAATATATAACTGTTCCAACTATAATTGTGGGTGAAGAATAATTCATTTTAGATCAGATCATTAGAATCAATTCTATGTTGATATCGTTACTTCAAGCTGAGTGGACAAACGATGTACCAGATCTAAGGTAACATACAGAGCAGCATTAATTAGCTTGTGCATGCTGATAGAGAGTGGTGTACGGTGATGTAATGAGATAATCAGGAGTGGAAGCCACAGAGGACAGAATTTCGTCTTCTAGTGTCCAGACTTTGGAAACTCTCACCCCTAAATACGGAGTATTATTGCATTATAATGCAGTTGAACTATTTTCTTCCCCCCACGCAGTTAATTAGATCTTAGTTTTGATTTGTTGCAGAAACTCATTATGTTTCTTTCCAAATTTTTTCCCTTAGACTTGAAAATATCAGAGAAGCTTCGAGAAATTAGCTTGGAAGTTAGTCACCTGAGCTAACAATTCTGTGATTGCATTTTCATTCGCACACCATATCGCACATTATACCTTTCATAGAAACATATTGTAGTGAAACTCTTTTTTTTTTTTTTTTTTTTTTTTGTTAACATGTGGTGGAATAAAACCGATAACTTAAACACTCAGGATCCATCAGTGGGTGTAGGCATACAAACTTCTGTCTGCATACTTTTCCTCCTAGTACCAAAGTAGTTACAGTTGCAGTATAATATACTTTAGAATGAAAAACTAAATAGTAAGCAGAGACATCAAGAAGTTAAACAGCAGAAGTTTACCTAGAGGTGGCTTTGCTATAACCTTCAGGGGTTTCTTCCTGTGTTTTCCTTATTTTCCTTCTTCCAATCAAACATGTTCTTACTAGGCAAATGTGCATCAACAATCACTGCTTAAGGTTACACAAAGCTGAGGAGATTGATTACTTTCCTTATGGCTGGCATTAGTGTTGGTTACCTGAGTAGCATCAACAGACCATGCCCAAATTTTAGATACATTCAGTTACACCAATTAGTTGTACAGTGCTGAAATGCAATACGCTGCTATACAATTTCAAAGGAAATGATCTAATATTAGAATTTAATGAAAAATTCATGAACACTATCTCTGACAAATCTTGGCAATGACCAGGCCTCATATTAAGTGTCCATGAATACTATGTAATTATTTGATTATATCATTTTAGTACAATGATATTTTTAAATCCAGTAGCTTATACGACACATACAGGAACATGAATACACACAAGGATAACAAAAACACAACAATGAAGTGATATTCTAGCCAACAGAACCACTGCAGGGTGTTACGGAGGTAGCGCAGTTCAAGGTGATCAACGGTGTAAGGTGATTAGCAATTAATGTCAATAATATAAAATACAAATTGGCGATAATTATGTAAACAAATAAAGGCTAACCTAGCCAGTAACCAACAGTCCAGTAGCCTAATGCCAGAAAGCATGTGTGCATATAATAACACATTACACTTACCTTTATGTAGGCACACAGACGTAATGCAATTACCTAATGTGGAACCAGAACATTTTAGACCATCCATCCATTATCTATATCTTTCATCTGTTAAGGGTCACAGGGAAGCTTGAGCCTGTCTAGCTGACCTCAGGTGAGACATTCATACAGAGTGAGCACATGTTTTATTGCTATGCAGTCAATACGATGTACTTAGCCATGAGTTTCTTATTGATTGCATAACAATACGATATTCAGATACAGTCAGCTATCATGTTAAGTGTGTAAATGTGCATATCCGTCTATCCATTCGTGTGTTTCCCCATAGCCTAACCCTAACCCTTCATACTACCTTACTGTTTTTCATGTGTATTATTAAATATCATTTGTAGCTATTCTGATAGCTCTGTGACCAGTCATTGTAGCACTCCTGTGTACTAGCACATCATCTAACAATTGTGTTTAGCTGTTGCTCTCTCTGTTCTTCCTACAGCTAACATGCACTTACACTTACATGTGGATGGTATTCCTCCTTACTGGTATGTTGCTTTGAAATTATAAAAAAGCCCCACTGTGCAGTGCTTTGTGAGGTGTTATTGAGTTTGACTTCAATAAGGGACAGGCTGCAGTGACTGCTCTGTTATATGGCTAATGGAAGTTCACTATGATTGGATTATTTTGTTGGCTATGGAATTATGTCATTCCCGACCTGGCCAGAAAATGAGGCCATGTTCTCCATTCGTGTCTGCTTTGGAGCTCAGCAGACTGTCATTGTGAATATCACACTCCTGTATGAGCTGTTTCAGAAAGAAAGAATTACTGTTACTGTGTGTGTGTGTGTGTGTGTGTGTGTGTGTGTGTGTGTGTGTGTGTGTGTGTGTGTGTTTTAGCACACATGGAAAGAAATCTATCAATCTATTTCTCTTTCTGCTCTAAACTTCACAGCTTGTCCTTGAACATGAACTGAATGTATGATCCAAGTTCTCTGTATGTGATATATTTGTAGAATACTAGCAGAAAAAAATTACTCCCATTCCAGATATTTCTAAAACCTCATAAAGCATAGTGCAGAAGGTGCTCAGCCTCTGCACTCTGTCTCATCAGTGTAAACTCAAAGCATGTCTCTGGACTGGAGCTGTCACTTGGATGGGGAGTCCCTTTCCTATTGTACAGCTCTGAACTTTGGCCCAGAGAACAGAAAGACATCACATAGGGAAAGAATCTGTTCAGAGAGGTGTTATCTAGAGTTATGGAGACTGTTAACGCTAGCACTGTGTTGCTTAGTAGACATCTAAAAGAGCCTGTAGGATCCCTGGCCTTGTTCACGTGAAGTGTAGGGTTGATTTGTGTGCATGAGGTGCAGCGCCAAAGATCCCGAGGCACCGTGCTGGATGGGATGCTGGTGAGAATGTGTATGCATGAAGAGAGAGGATGTATTTTAGTGTGTGTGTTCTCAGTTGAACCCCTTCACCCGGCCATCCCAGCAACGCAATAACATCTATGTTATATTCAGAGTGAAAAATGTACTACACTAGATGGCCAAAAGTTTGTGGACACCTGAGCATAACGCCAGCATGTGCTCCTTCTCCAAACTGTTACCATGACGTTAGAAGCACACAGATGTTTAGGATGTCACTGTATGCTGTAGCATTATAATTTTCCTTCACTAGGACTAAGAGGCCCAAACATGTTCCAGCATGACAGTGCCCCTGTTCACAAAGCGAGCTCCTTGAAGACACGGTTTGCCAAGTTTGGTGTGGAAGACCTTGAGTGCCCACACTGAACACCCTTGGGATGAACTGGAAAGCTGACTGTACCCCAGGACTCCTTGCCTGACATCATTGTCCGACCTCACTAACACTCATGTGGCTGAATGGACAGAAATCCTCACAGCCACGCTCTAAAATCTAGTGTAAAGCCTTCCCAGAAGACTGGAGGCTTCTATAACGGCAAAGGGAGACTAAATCTGTAATAGGACATTCAACAAGCACATATGAACGTTACGGTCAGCTGCCCACAACTTTTCGTCCATATAGTGTACTTGTTTCCTATAAAACTACTGTAATTAGCAATCTAATTGGGTAATGTGAACAGTTTTTTTTTCATCGGTGACAGAGTCATGATTTTTACACGTTTTTAATCTTTCGGTTTTGATAAGTGACAGCAGAGTCCACTTTTTTGGCAGCGATACCAATAACGATAAAAAAGGTCTGTGATTTCCGATAACCAAAATTATTGACTGATACCAACCCCTTAAAAAAAAAATCTTCACGCAGATATAAATGCTTTAAAATGGTGTGAATAGTACAAAACTAGTCAAGCAGGCCTAAATGTACATTTTGAATTTTGCACACAACAGAATTACTTTAATTAGGCCTATATACATAACTATTCACCTGGAAACATGCACATTTATTAGTTATGTGTTTAGCCTACTTAATTAGAAAAAAAAATGTTTAATCCATCACTCAAATATAGGATGTATGCCATGTTAATATAACTAGGAGATACTTAATTTTTTTTGTATAAGTACAAACTATGTCATTAATTTATGTGTAAAACTGAAACTGAATTTTTCTAAACAGCTGTATTCCTTCATCTTTTGACTCGCCATTGCTCCTGTGCTCGACTCTGCTTGGGTCAGCTGATTGTTGTGATGCGTGGTGCTAACAGTGAAGTTGCAGTATGCTCTCTAGTGGACAAACTACACAACGCCAACACTCATAACATAGTTAAAGGATCCATCCTCTGTCTCTTTGTTTCTTTTTTAATTGTCATTTATCATCCATTATAAACGCAGATAATGATTTATGGGCAATTAGCTCATATTGGCTGATAATATCGGCATGCTGATTAATCAGTTGAGCGCTAATCTGGATAAGACCCATGGTACATAAAATAAACATCTGAACGGCCACTGTCTGGCAATATCTGTTTCTAATTTCATTAAATTCAAGACTTTTTTTAGTTCACAGTTTGTATGTTTCTACTTCAACTTTAGTATTTTTTATTGTTGTTTTGCATATTTGACACTTCAGCAAATATTCAGTATTTCATACTTGTTCTGTTCCAACCAAGAAAATGAAAATTGTTCCACAGTTATATTTGTCATTTAAAATTTTGTTTGCCATCACACAGTTACAGTGTTATTGGGGGCAGGAACTCCTGGCTGAGACTGAAGTCGCTTATTATAGGCCTGAACCAATGGCTAGATAACTATGGAGCAAAATACGGTACAGTCTGAGGTATGCAGCACAAACCCCTATAATGCACAAGCACTGAATCAAGCCACATTTAAAGGCTGGTACTTTTATGCAATTGTC
>JAQQZR010000012.1:9372639-9397012 GCA_030068235.1 Notoglanidium macrostoma
TAAAGAGAAACAACAGTCCATCATTATCCAGTCTCTTTTAAAGTCATAAAAATAAAGGAAAAAATTTAATTAGAAGGTGTGTCCAAACTTTTGACTGGTAGTGTATATCAGTGTTCGTATGCACCAACGTTCCACAGCTCTCACATGCATTAGGTCTGATAAGTTGTGTTCCCTAAATAAGTCAGAACTCTGCAGCAGAATAATATGGAAAAAATTGCAGGCTTATTATGTCCTAAAGCACCTCTCAAACACCTCTACACAGATGTCATTCCCTAAAAGTAACTGATGTACTTTAGCGTCTGTCCTGAAGATATTGGCTCTGACTAAAGGTAAATCCAGGTGAGAGATCTGTTGAGACTTTGATCCCAACTCTTGTACATGATCAGTCACAGTCTGAACTTGTCTCTCTCTCCCTCCCTCTCTCTCTCTCTCTCTCTCTCTCTCTCTCTCTCTCTCAGCATTGATACGTACACATCTCCTAACCCGCTTCTTTCTTCCTTCACAAAGCTCTCATCAGTAATAATTTTCTAAGTCCTCTGTGTATGTTTAATGAATCACTTCATGCTGGCCAAGCTTATTTTGGTTGGGAGCTTTTAATAATCAAGCCAATGGGACTTCCACACAGAGATTTCTTTCCACTGCATTAATATTTAGGCTTTGCTAAAGTCTTCTGCTCTAGCACTATAGCACAAATTGATCATTTGTTTTGACTGATGCATATGTGCGGTATCATTTTTTATGCTCTCATCTGGAGTGGAAAGTTTTACAGGTTTAGACGGCCTTTAACAGTGTTATAAGGTGTCAAAACAGATTTTGAATATATGCAATAAATATTTAAAATACATTTACACTTTATGTCATTTCTATGTACAATAGCAAAATACATTTTAGCCAAATGCAAAGACCTTAAACCCTTCCAGATCTTAGTTATGGCTTGCTAGTTGTTGTTTTTTTAAATGAAGAATCTTTAAACATTTACCATTGAAAAGATTCCCAGTGAACTAGTGCAGTATCCTTTTCCATCCATCTGCTCTCCAGAACCACAACCTCTCTTTCTTTCTGTTCCTTCTTTTTTTTTTGGTTTAAATTCCGAGCAGTTAACAGCTTTACATGATGTGATTTTATCATTCCCGAACTTTTAAAAGTCGGCGACTTGCGGAGTGGGGAAAAACAATGGGAAAAAGTTGCTGCCTGCCATCCATAACACAAGAGTATCATGCGGACATGCAGCGAGGCCTTCATATTTTTTAAATATTTGATTTAATCTCCTTTATGCTCTTTTATTTCACCATGTTTTTGGGGGGCTGATTTTTCACTGTTGTGCTTGGGGTAGCTGTGGGGAAATTTCTGTATTGCGATATGTCTGAGTTTTTGTTATGCCATGCTCTACATGTCTATGGCGTTCCCAGAAGATAAGTTGGACTGACAGAAAGCTTGCCGCCTCACTCATTAAACCCCATTACTTGGCTTTACATGACTCTGAGATATCTGCGATACAGATGTTTCTGTCTCTGTGCTCTTTTCCCCTCCCTTTTGTTCCCTTCTCATTCCTTGTGCTCTTTCTCTATCCACATTCTAGTACGTGAACTTTGAGACCACCTCTCCCAGTGATCAGTCCCTGTCAGACTTCTGCTGACTTAAAAACGATCGTTGAATGTCATTCCTTTATGCAGTCTTGTCTCTTAAGTTTTAAGGATTCTTGGAATAGGTATAATAGGTATATTGTGGAACCTATGTCTTCATGACATGAGGAGGTTAAGCCTCGACTGACTACTTTTATTTATCACTGCATTGCTTTTCCAGCACTTGTAGCTTTGAGCTCTATTATCTGCTTCATTAAAGAAACTTAAGAATTGCTCTTTTGCTCAAGCCATTTGTGTTCCTGCAGATGCATGGGCATTCCACAGAGCCACAGTCTATTAGACCAAACCAAACTTCAGAAGAATAAACCAGGCATGATTGTGTATTTGTCTTTTTGTTTTGTTTGTGTCTGTGGCTGCCTGTTTCCAAAAATTAACGCTCCTATAATATTTACTGTGAAAACTCATCTGGGACCCTGTTGGTACACGTGTGGCGTCAGAGCAGCCCAGAATGCATTGGCTTGAACAGCTGAAGAGAGTAATGCTGGAAAACAAAGTGTTTGGCAACAAAACTGTAAAGGAGGCTGAGGTTTGATGAACAGATGCAAAAGGTTTCTCGGGGGTCCCATATGCATTACATACTACCTACATCACAGACTAAACATATTCATATCAACACCCTTATGTCAGTGGCCCAGTGTGCTTTATAGAAGCAATTGACTAAGCATTACAGAGAACTTCATTTTTTTTACAAAAAACCCCAACTCCTCATTGTCCTTTGCACTGATGTAGTCCAAATCTCTGTAAACAATGGATGTAGTCAGATTATTCACTAGAAATTAGTATTCCAAATGAAATGTGTGTTGCAACAAAATACAATAGAAATAATATGTAATGCCTTAATTCATTTTATTTAGTCCTTTGTGGCTCTGGAAATGCTATCGATCATCAATATAGCCAAAGTTTATACCATGTACAGTACACTTTCTCTTTCATATTCCAGAGAACTGTATTTCAGTGGAAACAGGGTGTGTAAAAATGCTTATTTAAAAGTTATTTAGTATTCCTTTGAATTTGATTTCTTCCAAGAAATAGCTGGTGTAGTCACAAAATATTCAGCAAATTACCTTACATCAATACCAAGAGTGGACAGGTAACGTCCGATATGGTGCTCATTTATTTATGCTCATAGTCATTAAAATACGATTAAAATAGGGTAACAAACAGAGCAAGGGTTGTATACAGGAATTGGCAGGAAACAACTGTCACATGTGAGAGCGCTTCAGTTCTGCAAGCACTGAGCATTGAGATACACACCATACAAGGTCTACAATTTGTTCATCAGTCTAGTTGCATTTCATGGCTTGCTGATTCTGCTCTACATGTTCAGATCGGACATTATTAAAAATAACATTTAAGCACAATAATGTAATAAATAAAACTCTTGTCAATTCAGTCGGCTTTTTGTACTGGCTGACGTAAGTGAATGAAGGTATCCTGGCAATTTTTTTTTAATAAAGGTTCCTATAGCTCATCATGTGTCAAAGAGATCTCATGTCATCGCAGTAAACCTCCTACCTTTCATGTACAAGTTGTGGTTCATGAAAATTCATGAAAAATGAAAGCAGTGCAGTTCAAATTATTGACATGTTAAATGGTTGATACTCACAGAGTAAATGTACAGTTTGGGCTGAACCTTTCTTCAAATCCTGTGAGATCTTTGCCAGACTCGCATTGCACATTAAACACAGCTTTGATGGGGGAAAAAAAGCTTGCTTCTTCTGGGGAGAGGAGGGGGAGTCTGGGGGGGGACCTCAAGTGCCAAATCCTTGGAGGACTTTTGAAGAGATTTATAAGCAGCAGATAAGGTTGATATACATCTGCAGCCACGCTCGCTCCTCTCAGCCTGGCCAGGACTGCTGCCGCTGCCAAAACCTTTAAAAGCAGAAGTTACATTCCTCTTGTCTCTGTGGCATGGAGAGATTGAGATGAAGAAAGGTGATATTTGAGGAATCAAGCGGTAGTCGACAGGTCAAAAATGGATTCAGATGATAAACTGAGCTCTGCACACTTCCGTGTGTGCGTTAGTGCTGTTCTTGATCCAGCTCTAACAGCCAGAACTGTACAGTATAATTAGGGCACACGGTAGAGCTCCCGTACTTACCAGCTTACAGCTCCAGCTGTATAGAATAAATAAATGACACACACAATAAAAAGGCCTCTTTGTGGTGCACAGGGTCAGTGGAAAGCCCACTGGGAGGAAAGCTAAAAGAAGCGTGACAGTAGCTCTAATTAAGCCAAGCTGTGGACGTGTTCATGAGAATTTAAAAGCAGTTTGCTGAACTTGCCCCAGGTAATACGCCATAGTGCTCCTCTATCATTCTTCAGCACAGTCGTACACAGAGATATCACACATTCACTCACACACACATGTTGAAGTAATCTGTTGAAATGTAAAGAAAGCAGAGCTTGTGGCAGAGCGTAGCGGTACACCGCAGCTCAGGCTTCCTCTCTTTCAGAATCTCAGTAATGTATTCGACACAGGTAACAGACTGACAACCTCCATATTCTCTCCCTATTTCTCCCTTCCTGTCTCTCCCTCTCTCTTTCTTTCTTCCTCTTCTAACTCTCTCTTTCTCAGGCCTGTCAGTGATAAAGAGCAAAATACACCGCCTAGTTCTGAGTAAATGTCAAAAGCTCTCTGTACATCTGTTCATAGTGAATGAAATCAACTCATTCAATGCATACCACCCCTTGTGTTGGGTGTTTATAGCTTCCTCCCTAAAGGGGAATGATTAAGTTGATATGCCTCTTGTAAAAAGTCAACCTCTATTTACATTTCAGTGGTAAGCGATACTATATATGTAACAAACGGGAGCCAGAGGCAGTTAGGCGTTATCCTTTATTTTGGCGGCTCCAGAAATTGTGGTTGGTGTCCGTAGGTCAGATAACACAAAACCAGATTCAACAGGCTAATTTATACTCATAGTGAAAACAGAAGTAAGCAGGAACACTTGGAATAAACTACTGATAAATCTAGGATCGTAAGAGAAACAAATAGGAAACTGAGGTAACTAGAAATAGAAAGTTAAAAAGAACATAAAATATATGAAAAAATGCAAAATCTGAATTACAGAGAACAACACAAACATGCAACTTTAAAAAAAGTGAGAAACACAAAGGCAAATATACTCTAGTTTACAAAACACGTACTGCAGTATATTAAGTCATGATTGTGGCTATACATAAACGGGGTACGGGGACCACAGGCTCCACCCTGCACAGTGAGAACTCTGAAGGTCCCTCTTTGTACAGGCTGAAAATAATGACCAGTTAAAGCACATTTTATCATCATACTAAAAGCTGTGGCTATAAACATGGAAAATTTAGGTTGTCCCTTTTGAAGAACATTTATAGTTCTATGTAGAACCCTACTCCAGATTGTTTCCCTATTAGAAAGGGTTCCAAGCAGATCATTTTTACATTATAGTCAGTTTTAGTTTTAGTCAAATTTTAGTCAGTGTTAAAGTCCTAATTTTCTCAGACAGTTTCATGATACTTGTAAAATGTTCTCTGTGGCTTTAAGATGGCTTTTATGGGAGGGGCATAGCCAGATGTTTTGTTTTGTTGTTGTTGTTGTATTGTTTTTTTGGGGGGACTGGTGGTTACTGTTGCTATGTGGAAATTACGCGGAGTTAGCCATTATGTGGAGTTGGCCAGGATGTCTAAAGACCTACCTCTTTTGGAAGTACTTGGACTAGCACTTTATTTATTCTTTATTTATATATATTAAAAAAAATGGAAAATTATTACTTGAAAAATTGGTATTACTTGCCAACAGAGTTATTAGCATGATGGTATTCTTAGCCCAGATCCTAGTGAACCAGTATCAGAATATATTTACTGATAGAGACTTCAAAGCACTTCTGTAAGTCACTCTAGATAAGGGCGTCTGCCAAATGCCATAAATGTAAATGTAAGCCTTGACTCTGTTACAATTTTGCTAGTTATCGAGGAACGACAACATTTTGTACACTGTGATGGTGATGACCACTGTTTGACCACCTATTTCATCTCGTCTTTTCTTAAAGAACATAAAGAAGTGAGATTTCACCAGAATTTTCACGAGAACATTTTGTTTCATTTACTTTGTCATTACAATTGAGTCATGAAATGAAACGAATAATTCTCCTCAGAAATTTCAAAGAACCTAGAGTTATCCATGAATCCTTAAAGATCCTAAGAGTGTACTGTTGCCCAATCACCAGCACTTACAGAACGATGTGACTCGTGATCCAGTATCACAGTGTAGTAATGAAGACCGTTTTCAGCAGTTGCAGTCTGATTTGGTAAATTTATGAATGCAAGCAAACACAAATGGGCCGTTACCTGAGAAAACGTATTTAAATGCATGACACGTACTGTCGGGGTTTTTTTGTCCCTTTTCTCTGTTCACTGTTAAAATGTAATCGTATTATTACATAGACAAAATTACAATACGTTTGTCTGACCGGTTGCCAGGACTTTTCCCATTCAACATAAAAACGGCACAAAGAATCATGAGAACAATGTGTCTGCTGGTTGTTTCCTTCAAAATTTTATTACTTCTTTTAAGTCCTGACAGCATGTCCCAATCATAGTGCCCTGTGTAGAGTTCTTCACCCCAGTATTGAAATAATTGACGGTGTGACCAGTGTTGGAACAGGTGGAAACATTGATCAGGGACATGTTCATGGTGGAGGCATAGCAGAAGAAACAGGAAGCAAGGAAATAAAATGCTACATAAAAACTACATAAAATGATGAATTTACTCATGTTTATCAAATGAAAAAGCGGCGGTTCTGTGTGTGGAAACAGTTTGTTGAAGAGGAGTCGGAGGAGAAACGCTAGACTGGTTTGAACTGGCATGAAGTGTTCGGTTACTCAGATTACCACCATGGTAAGTAAAGAGGCATCTCAGAATATGCCCAACATGTTGAACTTTGAGGCGGATTGGCCACAACAGCAGAAGATCACATCAGGTTCCACTCCTGCTAGTCAAGTACAGGAATCTGAGGCTACATTTAGCACAGGTTCACTCAAACCTGGAATAACATTGCCTGGCCTTTTTCCAATGTAGTCGGGGGGGAAATTCTGCTGAGGCCTGGCAACCCTGTACACCAGCGAACACTTGACCAGAGAGCTAAAGTTTAAAGTTGCAGTCACTGATTCTAATCCCATACACTTTTTCTCAAATTCAGCAAATATCTCCTCATGGTCCGCTAGCTGGCTGCTCTGTGTGCACTGAAATAAATCTGGTGCTCAAACACAGCCCTAACTCGGTAAACAGGGAAACAAAGAAGATGGCTCAGACTGAGCCGTACAACACTATTTAATTTACTATATAATGTTTTAATCAGTTGAAGATGGAAATCTATGGTGCATTCGGGCAATGCTTATGTTTGCTCTGTGGAGACAGCAAAGGTCAATTCAAGTGTCATGAAAAAGCTTTATACTCGATATATCACTAGTCACCTTACAAGGTACTTTATCGTTCTTTATTTTCTCCATCTTCCTATTTCCACTGAGCCATTACACATTTTTCCCAGACACACCCTATAAAATGATTTTTCTCCGTGTGATTAAAGCTGATTGCAGGTCTGTATAATATAAACATTTTGCGTTAGTTTCATGTAAAACAATAGCAGTCGGAAACCTTAAGCTCTTTATAATGACTATGGTTGGACTTTAGACAGGGGCACAGCTGGGAGTTTTTAATGTGGGCTTTACACACAATACTGCTATAGATATTTTCTGAGACTTTCATTACCACTCTTTGGAAAAATGTAGCAAATCTTTTTTGATAAATTTGTATTGGTCATAAGTGTCTTATTTTTCGTTCTTGCACAACTGCCCTGATTAGGTAGTAGCACAATCCATGCTTACTTTATAAGACATATTATATTTATTTCAGTATGACTGACTCTCTGGGGTGTTTAAAATTTGAGATTAAAGCTGAGCTATGGGGAATATGACTCTATCTGTTTCTATAAATCCAGTAATTGCTGCTATTAACTCAGTTCCTCTATTCAGAAGAGCTATGACTGCATTTCAGGGATTTACTGTACTGCAGTGCCAGCCTTTCTGACACATTTTACTTTTCATTCATTAAAATTTTCTTTTTCTTTCCAAGTGCAGCATGCAGTATGTGTAGTATTAACTACGACCTACGTCTTTACTAACTACTTAGATGATCACTAAATAAACATTAAAAATTTGAAAAAAAAAACCCTTTAACTTAACTTTTTCATTGCTGTACTCCCTCATTGTAGTGACTCCTCTCTAACCAGGTTTTAGTTTGATGTATGTACTCAGATCCTGACCTAATGGTACTAGCATGTTATGTTTTGGATGGAGACTATGATGCCTTTCTAGTGGCTCTGGATAAGGGCATCTTCTAAATGCTGTAAATGTTGAATTCTTTTATGTGAGTTAAATGTATGCACATATGGCAACATACACCAGGGAGTGAGCTAATAGACTTAATTAAACTACAGTTTAGTAGCTTATGATGAAAATTGTTGATGGTAATGACGATGGAGTCATTAAGCCAGCATAGAATTTAACATCCTCTTAAACCACACAGCCACACACACATACACACACACACACACATACACACATAACACCATCATGCCATCTGTGTTCATACGATACCTTTGGTTAAAACTTCAAGCCCCATCTACCTTATATTTCTCAACTTGACCTACAATTTCTCATCAGATCTTAAAAGTGCTTATACGTAAGAAAATGCCCTCTACCTTTACTCACTGGTAGTACTGCTGTATATCAGCTGCTTGGTACTGATTTCTGTTAATCCTGTTAGTGGTTGTGTACCATGGTGATGTCACACTGCTATGAGTGATAACATTTTCTCCTGTTGGCTCCTAAAAACAAGAGCAAGAGCTTCTTTTCTCACTCACCATTGACTTTCCAGTGAAATCCATTGTCATATTAATGAAAACTTCAACAGAGAGGTAGTGCAGATAACAAATGTTGGACTCCAAGTTCTGACGCAGTTGTGCTACAGCAGAGACTCGGCTCATATACGAGCAGCGCGGAGTGTACAGATGAGGAGGTGAGAGATCTGATCTGATCTAACCTGATGCCCTGCTTCTGGTTGGAGTTCTCATCACTTCGCTCCTGCTGAGCCCTAAATGATCAGCCTGAAGATAAACTCCCATCCTGTGAAGATGGCTTTGGACTGCAGTTGATACAAACAGTTTTGCTATGATGGTTTTGGACTACAATTGCCACGAATAGTTTTGCAGTCAAGTTTCCATCAGTGTACAGCTGATAAAATAGCCAGAACAAAACAGACTTCATGTTAAAACTATAGTGAATTTCATGGCTACACTATTGCACTTTTTAACTGTATAGCACACAGCTATAGGAGAGTTATGTATAATACTATTCTGTGTCACCCAGATGAGGATGAGTTCCCTTTTGAGTTTGGTTCCTCTCAAGGTTCCTTTCTCTTGCTAACTCAGGGAGTTTTGCTTTGCCACTGTTGGCTCTGGCATGCTCATAACGGATACATTTTTACAGTGTACATTGTTAAAAGCAGTATATAAATAAATTGAATCAAATTGAATAGGTGAAACCCGCCTGGCATCATTCTCAGCAAGAAGTCAAACAGCATTGTGGGTAATGTAGGGAACCATTAACCAACTTGAAAATAGTCAAACATGTTGAAGAAAAAGATTTAAGCTATGAAAAGGAATTTTTGAATTTGAATACGAAGTTAATCTTTGAATAGAAAATAAATCTTGAACGCCACTGAGGATCATTAAGACATTTATGTTAAGCTTACTATGCAGGTGGCTCAATGTGGCTTTTGATTTTAAGATAAAGATATAACCAGAGATGCTATGCAGAAGGCCTCATCCTGGCTCAGTGGTTTTGGACTGACAAATCACAACCCTGTGTGATTACATCTCCATACTGCAGACTGACCCGGAGCAGCAGGGGGGCTTAGTCAGTATCAGTCCTGTGGGTGGACGAGAGGGTAGCTTTTGTTAACTTTGGCAGTGTTGAAAATCAAGCCGGAATCCACTCTTGCATTCTTCCTTCATTTTCAGATTCCCAGCAGATTGTAGCGTAAGGTAGACATGCTGCATGGTACTGTAGTGCTGCAGTCATAAAGCTGACAGATTGTTCC
Source organism: Notoglanidium macrostoma (assembly GCA_030068235.1). NCBI lineage: Eukaryota > Metazoa > Chordata > Actinopteri > Siluriformes > Auchenoglanididae > Notoglanidium > Notoglanidium macrostoma. The sequence goes on from JAQQZR010000012.1 coordinate 9,382,420, forward strand.
TGGCCCCACACCTTGAGTGTGGGTTATGGATCCAATGGGATCACAGAAAGCCCACCACACATGGTTTGGTGCTGGGAAGGGATGCGCACAGCTGAAGAGAGGGAGCGAGTAAGGACACAGGGGAAGAGTTGAGGTACGGGAACTGTATTTATTTACGCGTGTGTGTGTGTGTGTGTGTGTGTGTGTGTGTGTGAAAGATTGTAAGTAAGGGGGGGTCCTATCATGCCGTAAAGAGCCATGGAGTAGATGCTAAATGTGTCTATTAGATGTTTAAACGTTGCTGAGGCTACAGAATGTTCTAGAGAAAATGTCTTTATAATTAAGACATTTCAAATAAAATAAAGTAAAATAGAATAAAAAATTATAAGAAAATAAAATATGGCATTGTTTTAAATACTCACACCAGTAATTGCTAATCATTCCAGTCAGCTTTTAAACATAAAATCTGTCTGCCTGACCGTTTTATATGACACTTAGGAATGAAACATCATTGTAAACATTACAGATCACCTATAAAATAGCCTGATAATGAGACAGCCATCAGAAAGCACAATGTTATGAGAAGAAACGAGTCTATCCAGGCAGGTCTGCAGAAATACCTCTGGTGTTTGAAACTGTAAACCTACGCAAATATACCTAGACTCTAGTTGTATATGACGTTTATACACAGATATGTGAAAAAATGGAAGATGAATGACAGAACTAACATCTATTCAGTTAGTAGGGGTAAAATGGGCAAGTATTCAAGCATAAAAAAGGGACAGGTATAATGAAGTATTTAAGTATGATGGTTTTTCTACAGTAGAGTAGAGATTGAGAGTAATTTTGATACCAGCGCACGTTTACAGGGAAGGACGGGGTACTAGGCTTGCCCAAGGAAGACATTTTGGAATTTAGGTGTGTGTTGGACCAGGTGGCCAGGTGAGCACATCCAAACAATATGGCCTCTGTGTGAGAGCAGTGGCCTCTGTTAGAGCCTCATATCATGGGCTACATGCGCCACTGTCACCTCCCTGTCACTACATTTGCTCTGTTACTCTCAAACCACAGTGCATACAACAAAACACACTGAATGTTGTAAAATTCACTGCACTGAATTTTAATTCATGCCAATTACATCAACACAGTGTTTTATCTATACCATGAATGGACTTGATCTGCTTCTGACAGCATGGCTGGAGTTTATTAGTGTGATTATTTTTACATCAATGGTTACACAGTAGTCCAGAGTATAGTCTCACATTCCACGGCCTTCAATCATGAGCTGTAGGAACAGGATTATCACCAGATGTTTGGTAATTAGTTTGAGTAATGCCTTGTGGTTGCCGGCTATAGCTCGGCATGCGCCTGGAAAAGCTATTGGTTAGGAAAGGTATGCCAGGTAGTCTTAAGATGACGTAAAACATCTCAACTGATTTTTTTTATACTGGTTTAGCATTTAGAGAGCTACAGTAACCTTTTCTTAGGAACTAAATGAATGAGTAATTGTATACACAAGACAAACAGAATCTGTGACTAATATGATGTGCTTTTTTACTGCCTCAATAGTTCTGACGTGCCTTCAGTTTCAAACACAGAGCCAAGAGAGTGCAGGGAAAGGGGTTGGGTATTAGAGAGGAAATGAAGTGGATAAAACAGGAAGCTGCTGTGTCTTGGCACAGGTTGTTAAATCTGTCAGCAAGTTGCCGTGGTGCTTTGCGACGCAGTTAGTGTACCATTTGACTCATACTTCTCTTTAACGGTACTGGAGCAGAGCCAGATGTTCATGCTATACCCTGGACTGGTGCCAATCACACACCATTCCTGTGAGTGCCCATATCTCACTGGCACCGGGCCACTAACAGCCGCACCACACTCTATCTAATCTTACATATTAGGGGTTACAGAAATTAGATATTGACAGGGAAACCGGCAGCACTTTAGAATGGGTTATTACAGAGTAGAACTTTAAATTGATCAAACTTGTATAGGAACACACACACATACACACACACACACACACACACAAAGTAGTAACTTTTATATTACAGAGATGGACAAAACACTGGCCTAGGTGTTCTGGACAAGCAAATTTCTAAGCTATTAGTTTCTTTAGTCGTAGTTGCCTGGAGCATACGTAGGTTCAATAAATGATTAAACGAATAAATCTACTTCCTAATGACTTTCATTTGTTACATAGCTCCACGATAGTGTGAAGCACCTCGCTGCTGTGTTTATAATTTCCAGTTCTCATTCTGCATTCCTATAGATGTTAATAGAGAAGCAAGCGAACATTTGTGGCTAACATTACTGAAACAGAGTTGTTAAGGATTCTGTCCAAGGATACCATCAGGACTGCTGCTGATCTCACCAGTGTTTACATTGCTGCTTGCCATGAAGTTTAGTTAGTAAATACTAGCTAGCTATTCCCCTGAGATTCTGCAGTGTTTTGTTTCATTTGACCTGACAAATTTCCGATTTATTATAACCCGCAGCTTGCTGTTAGACTAGCAGCTCTCAGCTCAATGTTTTCATTGCTACTCGTTTCTCATGTAGCCAGGTACAGGCAGCAGCCTTTGTAGAAACATGCATTTTAGCATTACGCTGACCGGATATCACTCTTATCAACAACAAACTGGCTAATATTAAACATGTTCTGCATGGGGGGGGGGCTTCCATGATGTATTAGCGTATTGATTTCTTAATCTTAAACTTTGGGCAGGACGTTAAGTAATACAGCCATCATATTGAGTGTTATGCGGTGCATCTCTCGGTTCATATGTTAAGCAGTGGGCTAGCTCTACTCATAGTGTCTGTGTTTTTCACCCAGCCAAATTAGCACTACAGTGGGCAAGGTCTTAGTAGCAAATTACAATTTTGCTTGCACAAAAATGAGTCCCTCTGTGTTATTTTACTAGACAAAAATAATCTGAAGGTTTTGTGAGGAATATAGCATTGAGTTATTGTGTGGTCACGTCAGTACTGTATGTGTATGTGTTGGTAAAAATCTACACTGGTCACTTAGTGGTTGAGCTTCTTATGTTAGAGTGAACCATAACACTAAAAGCAGTGACCACATGGGCTTATTCTTCCCTGTGGCTCAGTGTCTGTGTCTCTAAACTACTTGTGACTTTGTGACCATTCTCATTTTGGCTCTGTGGCTGTCAGACCTCAGCCAACATGCAACTCCAATTTATAGTAAGCTATTGTTCAGCTATGTTTTTTATTTTGCACCATTAGTATCTCCTTTAGTTGAACCACTGCACACTGATACTCCTCTTGTCAACTTTCTGTTTACTAGTGTCCTCTATCTAGTGCAAACCTAAAGTATAAAAATTGCTCAAATGCCTGACAGAATGTAAGGTGTACCACTTGACCAACTTTCAAGCCCCTGTTATGTGAAGCATGCAGTGTTTTTTCTGTTCAGTAGTAGCTCACGTTACAGAACCATCACTGGCAGAGAGCAGGAACATTCCCTTCTGTATTGTAGATGACAATGTTTAGAATGCACTTTCCAACCATTCACTGTTTGTGACTGACATCCTTTGATTTGCAGACTGTCATGAGCAAGGATTCTCAGGACAGTGTGCAATTGCAGTCCAGTCTCTTATTAAAACACACAGATGAGCAAAGGTACCAGAATGACAGGCAGAGGCAATATCCAAAAACAAGCAAGGTTTGCGTGATCAGCAGACAGGACATCAGAGGCATAGAGAAACGCTCAAAACCATCAAATCAAAGGTATTAGTGTGTAGAATTTTTGCCCCCGATAAGTAGACACCGGAGACACGACACGTTTTGACTTTTACAACATGAGGAGTGGTCAAGCTTCACATAAAATTTGCTGATTCGTTGAGAGGGATATATGCTCTAAATGCTTACTTTTGCTTTATGTCAACTTTATTGACTATGTGTCCGTCTATATGAACTTCTATCTGTGAATTGAAGAGCCTTGGTCTTGTGGGCCAACAGAAAACAAGAAGACAGGAGGCATGAGTTCATATCCCAAGAGTTACCACTGGGGAAAGTATGCATAGGGACTGGAATTTTTGCATGTCCGAGTAGATTCATTAATCTTCAATACTGTCTTTGTTCTAGTCAAACTGTGGTTAAATTACGCATTTTTTTGCAACTCGAACCGGCAGAGTTCATCACAAGCAGGTACAAACAAAAATAATGACCACTAGACTGAGTGAAATTGATAAGAATTCCTTTGGGAGGAAGTGGGAGTAGGATTATAGAAGCTGCGTTAACATATTCACACTGCAATCACTGGGTCAACCACGGGTAGGCTTTCCCAACATCTGCATGTGAGTCATTTCTTCTCAGCTCAGATGACTGGAATACCATGCTATCAATGTCGGGAACAGTGTGATCAATTAATCCCAAATAGAATCACTGAGATTCAGGGTGTCAGATCTGGGCTGCGCAAGACTGTGCCTGGAAGGGGCGACCCAAAAAAAAATAAATAAATAAAATCCAACAAGTTGTTCTTAGTAGAGATTCCACACACAGGCTGTGGATCAGAAAGAGTGCGCTGAACCCAACACAAACACAACTGTGGCTGAGGAGTGTGCCACACACCGTGCACATTAAGTGCTGGCTGCTGCAACGTTCAGTGTGCCGACTCGGCCTTCCCTGCGGTCGGAACGAGCATGCTGCATCCTGTCCTTGATGGAAATTCAAAGATATATCTCCTTACTCTCTGTACAGCTCCATGGCTGGACAAAAACACTATTTTTGTGGAACATTGGAGCTGATTATGGACAGATGCCATTAAACCAGACAGAGAATACAGGAATACTGAGTCTCTGAGCACCAACGTTCTTCCGATTCTCAAATGCCAAGCTTTTGTGCACCATGCATGTTTTTCCATGTATGACAGAAAGCATCATTCTTTTCCTCAATTGTTCTGCTTTGCTCATTTGTAGTACTGTTTATATTCATGCTAGTGAAAATGTTTCACAGGTTCTGTTGTGAACAGGCCCGGCTGTAGAAGCCATCGGTCCTCCGTGCTGTTAAATTTCCTTGCGGTATTCAACATGTTCTTCGTGTTGTGTTTTCGATCGCACAGGAGTCCATGAAAAACTTTACAACCCATGACACCCACAGCAAAGGCTGTGTTTTTTCACCAAACAGAACAGTCTTTGGCATTCGCACAGAAACAGACGGTTAAGATGGATCCAAAGATAATTCTTCTGAAGACAATTAGAATAAGGCCCACAAATCATGGCAGAAAGGACAGTTATAGCACTTTAGTTTTCCAGCATTCCAGTGCACTGAATTATCACCCAAATAGTGGTCATGTTGTTTTCACGCTGACACACAGGGTTAGCCTAAATGACCTTACTCTGCCTGAAATGAGTAATATTGTATCTCTCTGCTATGGTGTATTATTACCATCGAGTCAATGTTGATAGCTAAAACTACATGCTTGTTTGGTCATTGATCAAAACTCAGTTTGCGTTCTTCTTTCAAAAATAATGTCAGTTATTTAAATCGCTTTCTGGATGAGGATGCTTGTAAATGTAAAAAAAAAAAAATATGAAGAAGTTTCTCCAACATTAGCTAACTACCTTTGCCATCTGTCAGCAAGTGACTCATTTGTTCTCATTTACAGTTAGTTAGGATAGTATGCTGGTGAATGCCTGCTTAGTCATGCCAACCTTGTGTGCTTAAAATAAATCTGAATCACCCAGTATGACAGCAATTACTGGTTTTTTTGTTTTTTACTCTTAATGAAATATGAAATTCATTCATTCCTTCCTTCTTCAGTAAGTGCTTTGTCCTGTTCAAGGTTTCAGTGGATCCAGAGTCAATCCTGGGAACATTGGGCACAAGGCATAAGTATTCACCCTGGACGGAGCACCAATCCATCACCTGGCACCAGGCATTCACACACATAATTTCACACACTCATTCACACCTGGGGCGACTGAATATAGCCATCCAGCTATATATTCATAAATTGATTATCTGCCTACCAGCATGTTTGTGGGAGGTGAAAAGAAACCAGAGAACCTGGAGGAAACCCACATGAGTATCTCTGTACAGACAGTAGCCTGAGCTCATGATTTAGAATTGAATGTAGTGCCTTTGTGATATTATATAGTGACATACAATGGTATAACATCACTTCTGCCAAGCACCAGGTCCTATTTCCTCTCAGTTCCACATATCCACAGTTCCAGGTGAACAATATCCTATTGATTCAACCCTCTGTCATCACATTTGCCCATACAAAGGGAGCAAATTACACTATAATTTACTTATAACCTTAAAACAGAAAGATCAACCTCTGCAATCAGAGTATAAGAGTTGTACTGTTTTTTTTTTTGTTGTTTTTTTTTTTGGCTTGACACTGGCCAGAAACATACCAAATACCAGAGCACTTGCTAATGTCATGGCATAGAGCATACAGTGAAGAAAGTAAGAGGAGCCAAGCAAAGCCCTGAGGACACAGCAGCTAATTACTCTGATGAGTCTAATAAATGAAATGATAAGTGTTCAAACATGATAAAATAGTGGAGTAACAAATAGGTTTTCTTTTGTATGATTTATTTGACAAGTGTCAGGAGGCAAAACTCGTGTGACTGTGGTTCCCAGAGCATGCTTTGGTCATGATGTCAGCAGCATGTTAGTGGCTTTTAGTGATTACACTACAAGACAAGAGACAAGAGGTGGAGAAGAAGCAAAAAAAAAAGAATAAAAATTGTGTGTGTGTGTGTGTGTGTGTGTGTGTGTGTTTTGGAGAAGCAGCCACTACAGTTTTCCCATTACTGTTTTTTTCCTAGTGATGTTAACAACACAATAGGGGCCAGAGTGTGGAGACCCAGGAAGAAGGCCAAGGCCATAGAGAGCTGCTGTAGTGAAGGATGAGGTTTTTGGGGTCATCAAGGGTCAGACAGTCAATGGAATACTGCGAGAATAAAATAAATTACCAGGCTCACCAGAAGCGTCTAATGTGAAACACTTAGGGGAAAGTGGTGAGAATGTCTGGAAAATGGAGAGAAAAAAGCAGTGGTGAGAGAAGGAGAGAAGAGAGGGGCAGCTGCTAAACGTTAGTCTGTAATGAGACCATCTCTCGTCCACTTCTCCCTCCATTGCAGAATGGAAAAAGAGCTTTTAATCTTCATCTAGGGGAAGCCCCCTTGTCTTGCCATTCAGTTTTTGCATGTGCCTACACGTTTGTGCATGTGCCGCATCTGCGCCACTTCCCATTTTTCATCTTTGCATATGTACACCCCTTAATTTGATGTTGATTGTAGATTTTGTGGCCTTTCTGTATGCTTCAAAGATGATTTTCTTTTTCCTTCTCTTCTTTTTTCTGCTGTGTGAATTAGTAGGCTTTGAATTCTTTTGACATGGCTTACAGTTTTATCTGTCCTGCCATGGTAAATGAAAGTTAGATGGAAACTTGGATCTGAGAATAGCATACTTGAGTGATTGTCATTAAGAATGACTGATGGGGTGTTGTAGGAGTTAGAGCAGAGAGCTTCAGTAATCATGGTCTTGTGTGTTTTTGTGTCACTGACTGGGTATTGTGCTGCCTTCTTTATGTTCTTATATAATAGATATATATATATATATATGTGAATATATATGTTCTTGGGGTATGTAAAGTGAATTCAAATATTTAACTTTAAATGTCTGTAAATCAAATGAAATGCCTCTGATGTTGGAGATTCAGTATGATGTTAGTTTAAGATGAGTTATTAGGTTTCAGGTACTCCCTTTACAACACCAAAAGATATGTATTGCCTGAAAATCCTTCTCTATTATAATATACAAAGTGTGTGTTTCTTAGGGAAAATATGCTCTGATTAATGCAAGACTCTTTATCCAATATTTATTATTCAGCCAACAGGGGGTTGTGTTTGGTATTCCCCGCTTTTAGACATACTGCTGCCATCCTGTTTTATTGCCTGGGTCACGATGATGCAGAAAACAATTCCTCTGGCTAGGAAGAATAGTGGCACAAAGGAAAACTAGGAAAAATTCCTGACAATGTTTTATTAGCAGGTATCATGACCAGGACTCCTGCTGCTGAGGCTGGCTTATCGGAAACAAGTCTGAGCAGCTTCCAGATTTCATCTCCCTGCACAAGATTATTAGATTTGATTCATTTCAGTAACCTAAGACACAACACTTCAACTCTTCACCTTCACAGAGGTACTGTTGGCTTTACCTGATTTAAGTAATGGCACTGCTCTGTACTCATAGATTCAGATTTATTCTTTATTGCCACACATGAACATTAGTGGTATTTGGATTAGGTACAGATATGTGTGCATACATTTTATTGGTTTTATTTCATTTACTTTATCTGAAACAGATTGAAGTTCTCTAAAGTAGTGACATTAATTTATAAGTTTTTTACATTGCACTGGGAGTGAGAACCTATACGACACTGGTGTCATGTGCAAAAAATGTAATGGTTTTACTTGCATCTTCTTCATGTGCTTATGAAATTGCACTGTTTGAAAGATCAAATTCAACTTTTGATCAGAGATGAAACTTAGATTCAGACGACCTCAGGGCTGCTCTGTCCTTGGAGGGACATATGGCCTCGGTGACGTCCATCATCTGCAGTTAATTCAGATGGCATAAAGGGTCAAATTTATTTTCTCTTTACCCTGGAGAAGATGTAAGGCACAACCTTCATATTTATGTTTGACAGACCATTCAGTGGCATCATGTGACCACTGACTTTTCGACCCTGATGTTTTCAATTAAACTCTAGACCTTTTCACCGAGAGCCAATCCCCTCTCTTCAGCGAGCAATTCAGCTGCCGTTTTCTTCATGTAATCTAATTTAAAGTCATTTATTGAACTTAAGTCATTGGGTGTGTGGAAGGAAAATATTTGCAGTGATAACAGGTAGACCGACTGTCTTAGGTCATTTTTCAGCTCAGTTATACACACACGCAGCCAAGACACACACACACCACATGCCTCCATCCAGACAAAAAAAAAACACACACATTTATATATCCTTACAGAAACCTGTCACACATCCACTCATATGTGAGTTTAACGCCACATAACCACTCAATCAGGAGTTAGACACCACTGCAACCATTACTTACTGAAGACGCATGCAAGCACCTAAACATTCTGCGTGCTAAACAATAGTAACATGAAATAAAAGCAGAAAAACAATCACATAATGTGCAATTTTGCAGCATCGGACTGCATTTTTGTAAAGTTCTGTGACTGTACACTGCTCTCTCATATGAAAATGGTAGAAGGAAGTTTTTTTTTTGTGTGTGTGTGTGTGTTTGGTTTTCTTTTTAACTGTGGGGATTTTAATCATATTTCAGTAACAGTACCCGAGGATCTCCCTCCTTGTCTTTCTCAGTGAAACTCCAGCCTCCTGAAGTTTTGCCCACTTGTATCAAGCCTCTACTCTACTCAACTGCAATAAAAATGTCCGGACTGCATTATCACACAACACGCTAGCCTGAGGGTCTTATCTAGCACTGAGCAGAGGAGGAATTAAGTATCTTTCATAAGCAGACTCAGTCTAACCATATGACCATAAAGCAGGAATTTACACAATGGACAGGCTGCACTTTATTACACATCAATCTTCTTCAAATAGTTAGTTGACATGTGGGTGTGATTAAATTACCTTGGTGCAGAAGGTGATCTACAGGGGAGTCACGTGAAAGTTGATGTACACTCATCAGCCTTTTTATTAGCAACTCCATACTAATTCTTCAGCTTCAATTCTTCATTACATGGACGCCACCAGGTGTTGGAAAGACTTCTTTGAGATTCTGGGCCATGTTGACATCATTGCGGTAGATATGTCAGCTGCACATTCATCCTACAAATCTCCTGTTCTACCACATCCTAAAAGTGCTCTACTGGATTCAGACCTGGTGACTGATCTCATGACTGATTCATGGAACAAGTTTGAGATGAGTTGCTCCATGAGTTGCTCATGCTGAAAGCCTTTATAAGTTGAGTTATATTGTGGCCATTAAAGGATGCACATAGTCATCAAAAATATTACAATAAACTGTGACTTGCAAATGATCCTCGATTGATATTAAGGGGCTCAGTGTGTGCCAAGAAGATGGTCCCCTTCAACATTATACCCCCAGCAGCTTGAACTATTGACACAAAGCAGATTGGGTTCATGGAATGAGGCTGTTGATGCCAAATTCAGATCCTGTCATTTGCATGTTGCAGGAGAAATTGAGGTCTATCAGACTCGGTGACATTTTTCCACCTACAGAACTGGATGAATTTTTTGTTTTTTGCACCATCCTGTGAAACAGAACAGTACAGTTGTGCATGTAAATCCCAAGAGATGTGCTACTTCTAGAATACTCAAAGCAGCCTGTCTGGCACCAGCAGCCATGCCACAGTCAGTCACTGAGATCACATTTTTCCCCTTACTGATGTTTGATATGAATATTAAGGGGGGATCACATTGGAAAAAAAAAACAGCAGCAGAGCGGAAGGCAACGCTCAGACCATAATAATTCTATGTTTCAAATTGAAGTTCTGTCTTGTTCCTAGTTGATGCAAAGTGATAACTTTCAGTACTACAATGAAAAAAAGGACTTGGGGAAATGGATAGCAGTAACAGAGATTTGCTCTTAGTAGATTTGGCATTGAAAGGTGAAGAAAGTAAAAAAAAAAAGAGAGAGAGAGAAAACATTGTTCAGTCCAGGTGATTTGAGGTGCCGATAATCAATATCGCTGTGGTGTCAATCGAAATAAATGGTCTTCTTATCATTTCAGACATCCTGCCATTTAAGACACTTAACACTTTGATTGGTCAAAATGCCTGAAATGTTCCTAGGATAAACTAAACTCATATTGGTGAGCATTGTGTAACACTCAGAAAGTTGAACGAGAACCAACACTCTGCTCCTATGTCAGTAGCATAACACCAGCTGTGTCAACTGTTCTGCTGCCAAACCATAGCAAACAACAGAAAATCTGCCACTCCTGCCAGTACTACCGCTGGTCAGTGTGATCCCCCTTAACTGGACCTGTATACATGTTGCGCTTCTGTCGTATGATTGGTTGACTGCATAATTGCATGAATGAGCAGATGTACAGGTGTTCCTAATAAAGTGGCTTGTGCATGTAGATTCTGTGCTTGTGACAGAATGTTAATATTCATCACATATAGGGTTGGATAATCAGGCAGATATTTCATGCTGGTCTTCTCTGAGGATCATGAGGTGTGGAGTCTGTGCATTCCTCTGTTCTTTAGCAAATGTTAAGCCTGTTCAGTGCTTATGACTCAACATACTAATTATAATGTGGGGGGATGTCACTCTGTCTCGTATAAAAACTCCTTCTGGATGTCATCTGCAAAAGATGATAACCAATAAGCTGAACAGAAGCCATCAGTATTTACCAGAAAATGTGTGTGGCAGGTGGAGGCATGGTTTAGTGGGAGTCTACAGCAGGAGCATGGGGGAATGGGGGAGTGGGCAATTAACATGCCACACCTGATGCTTATCTGCGTGGGCTATATTAACATGCTGTTTTTCGTTCCGATATCTTTACGTGAGCTTAACCAGTGTGCACTGTGTGTGTTTGCGCATTCATGCATGTGTCTGAGCTAGCGAGCCAGAGCTAGACAACTTCTGGAAAGCAGCTAAGCCTCTGTTATTTTTCTGTTGTTTTATGTTGTTTGTTTTGGAATAAAAAGTGCACATACAGCTGCTACCTTAGTCCGCGGAGTTGTACTTACAGCCGAAATCTGCCCCAGTGTAACAACTAGCACATAGATGTTTAGGCCTTTTACATGAACAACACATATTAATTCTAGCTTGTGCTGCAAGTTATCCTAACTGCCAGTCCCACCTTCTCAGTCATGGCTTCATCCACATTTTATTTTTGGCTTCTGCAAAATTCATACCAAACTACCACTGGAAGATACGCGTAGCTGTCATCTGCTAAGTCTTTCAGAAAAGCTGTTTTGTGACAAAGTCTATTGTTAAAAATGATCAAAATCAAAACACACGTACTGAATTCAGTTTAATTTTGTCAGGACTAGAGTCAGGACTTTCAAGTGTAATCCAGAAGTTGGTGTGGTGTTTTGTTCTGGTAAACCTAGTAGCGTGAAATTGTTGATAGCTGAAGGACAAACAGAAATTTATGCAATCTCTTGTTATATCTGGGGTCTCTTACATATTTAAAGGTTAGTGGATTTTATGCGCCAAGCATAATTTGTTCTTCTTCTTCCCATGAGATACCATGAGTGTTTATGTTCCAGAGAACTCTCAGCCCATTGCTCCTGTGCGCTGAAAGTTGGACTAGGGTTACTAGTCTTGGCCTACCTCAGGCTAGGTTCCAGTAAATGTCCTACATATTCTTGGTTAGTAACTGTGAATATGATGATGTGGTTTACTGCTATTTCAGATATCATGTCAAGGGTAGTGGGAAGATGTCTTACGATTTCTACAAGTATTTGTTCTGTGGCCAGATGGTATCTCTCTTTCAGGAGTACTGTTGAACTACTGTTAAAGTTATGATCACTGCAAATTCTGAGTAAGAACTATGACAAACCCCCATGATAAGAGTCTCAGTGCAACCTTCCAGTAAAGTGCTTGCACTGTGATAAGGAGGAGTAATGAATACAGTTCCAGAAGTTCAAAACAGTGTTTCCATAATTCGCTTAATGATGGGGGTTATTTTGTGAATTCATTCCTCATCTGACAGCTGTTAATACTGCATCTGCTGAGAGGAACTGGTGATCCAGCTCTGTAAACAGGAGAAACAACAAGTGATTTGGACCACAAACATCCAGCCAATGAGGACAGACACACTTGTAGGTCATGGTCGCTGTCAATAGAGAAAGCTCTAAATGGTGCTTCAAACTAGGCTGCATGTCTGTGTATGTTTTGGAGACATGGCTTTGGAGAACACAGAAGCGAGGAATGGAATGTTTCAAAATAGCTAGCTTCAGTCTCTTTCTCCCAAAACCATGGATGTCATAAAGTATAATTTAGGTATTAACCCTGTACGTGAGTGAGGCAATATTACAGTGCAGTTGGACGCAATTTCATATCGCCCTCAATTTTGTTTTTAAATTTTTTCTGAAATATTCACCTCTCCTTCCCAGAATTCGTTTGTCACTTCACCATTTTTTGATAATGTTTTCAAGATGAGTCATGTAAGTGCTTATTACACTAGCTCTGGTTTAGATCAAGAATTGTTTGGCTCTCATCCCAACTCATGCCTGATATACTTGCCTGCTTGACCAATCTGTTTGCTCCTCTGTGAGTGGACAGTCCTAAGATGAACTACTTGCACTGTGTGTGTATGTATGTGTATGACGAGTAGAGAGGAGGAATGAGTGGTGTGTGATATGCCGACACATAAGTGAACAGTGGAGCCGCCAGTTTAATGGATTGCGTGTGTGTGTGTGTGTGTGTGTGTGTGTGTGTGTGATTTTGTGTTCGTGTGTGGGATATGAGATGAGGAATAAAGAGAAACCATCAGGACTGTAGATGCTGTGTGTGTATGTGTGTTTGTGTATAGGTTGGTGTCTATGTGAAACATGAGATGAGGCATCATTAGCAATGTGTGATAGGCAGTGTGGGAGAGTGTGTCTGTGTTTATGTGCAGGAGTGAAAAAAGCCAAGTCTTTTGCACTGTATGATAAACAGTGTGGGAGTGTGCATATGTGCGGGAGCGTGTGTGAGTGTGTGTGAGTGTCTGGGTGTGTGTGTGTAATGAGTTACAGAGAGGGGCTATTAGCTGTGTGTGATAGACAGAGTGGGTGGTGTCAGAGCCTTCATTGCACACTTCAGTATATCACTCTAAGGATCCTGTAGTCTCTCGAGCTCGCCGTGTCTCCACTTTAAAAGTTCATTCACAAAGCCTCGCCTGCAGCGCAACTGCATTTTAAAAGGAACCTACAGATTCATTAAGTGAAGGATGGTTAAGAACAGTTATTATAAGACGCTTTCATGTGTTACACTGGGTGTTCTGTTCCCCTCTCTGATTACTACTGTGTCCAGAAAGTGAGATAGGATCAAAATACTGATTTGGATTGGAGGGTTTGTTGGCAGGTGATGAGAGGATGCCCCTCGACACAGAACATAACCTCATGAATTCGCACCTGTCAGACAGATACGTTTGATCCTCTTTTATAAAGTGAACGCACACATGCATGCAGGCTCACAGCACCATACATTTTTCAGACATCTGAAATCTCTCTGTATCTGCATTTAATGTTTCTGTTACAGTAAAGATAGAGAGTTATAGCCAAGAGGCCCTGGAAGGCTCTGGAAAAGTTTTCAAATCAAATTCCACTGAAATTTGTAATTTAATTTATGTGCAGTACATGGCTGACTTCTGTACCCATTTTTACTTCTGAGGTCCAGGATAAAATCTAAGCCTGCAGGTAAACGGTTCAGAGTTAAGGGTTTTGTTCAGTGATCCAGTAGCTTTCTGGCACTACCCTGAGCCTCCACTAACCACTTGAGGATTATTAAAACATATACAAAATATCCATCCATCCATCCATTACCTATAGCGCTTTAGCCATCTGGGTTGCGGGGAAGCTGGAGCCAATCCCAGCATCTTCGGTTGAGAGGCGGGGTACACCCTGGGCAGGTCGCCAGTCCACCAC
>JAQQZR010000012.1:9398138-9427082 GCA_030068235.1 Notoglanidium macrostoma
GTGTGTGTGTGTGTGTGTGTGTGTGTGTGTGTGTGTGTGTGTGTGTGTGTGTGTGTGTGTGTGTGTGTGTTTATATTTTTGTGTATATATTTTACTAACACTTTCCCATAGTGGAGTGATGCATAGACTACACTGCCTTCAGACTCCCTTGTGATGATTCACTGAACTGCTGCAAAACCCTGAACGTCTCAGACTAAACTGTGTTCTACACAAACACACACGCACCCTTCCATTACCTACCCCACATCACAGTCTCGTCTAGACACCCCACATGTGCTCCTGGGGCTGGGGTGGAGTTGGTGGAACACGTGAGATTGTCTGTAATTGTTAAACCAACTGAACAGCCGTGGGAGGAAATAGTCAGAGTGTGCAGGTAAAAACAATTGTTTTCAAGTATTTTTGGAGACTGGCATGTGATGTGTTCTATATCTTGCCTTGACTCAGTCCTTTAGCCTGTTTGTTCCCATATTTGGATGCCATGTTGGCACGCCGGGAGTACGTGTGGTTCTTAGTTTTGCTTTGTGTCAGAACACTGGTTAATCTATGATCTACACTTCACACACTTTTCTTTGATGACTGACTCTGCAGTGAGTCAGAGGTGAGTCAGCTGTGTGCAGACGCTGCACTATTGTGTTCCATTCACAAAAAAAGTGTTTGCTGTTCTGATCCAGGTCTAGGTGGGGATGTTTTATTTTTTGCATTGGTGTATATTTCTGGGCGCTGGTTGGTACCAGATGGCTTTCTTGGCACTGCTGGAGATCATACCAACTCTCTCACGGACATTTAGTCTAAGAATTTTGAACAGTAACAGAACAGGGTCACAGCGTTTAAATAGCAGGAGCCATCTGAACTCTGGTTAAGAAAACAGATTCAACAATACCAAAGAAGACAGCATAGCATTACTATCCATTCACAGCTTATACATTTGCTAAATTAAATAAAGGCAAACCATGAGCATGTGCTCCTTGTAGACTATTGTTTTAGTTTCAGCAAAAATCAGATTCCACTAATTTTGAGAATTATATGTGCTTGTCAAGTGACATTATCGTAGAATAATCTCGAGTAAATATCGAGTGGAATTTGATTTGGTAAATGCTTACTTGCTTGTGTGAGTATAGTCTAGTGAGATTTTGGTCTTTCTCTCAGTAATTGTGACTTTGCAGGGATTGTGAAGTGTCAGTCTCAATGCAAGTTTCATTGTCATTTAAATCCATTTAGGAATGTCTGGTACGTGTTAGCACAGGTCAGGCTTGTCCAAAAACAAACCTAGAGAGCCACTGCATAGTACTATTTAGCCATTGTTTGTGCTAAAGCATAAATGAAAGCATACTTATAATGTTAGTGCCAAATGATTATCTGCCACATTGATGGAGTTAAAGAATACTGTTCAAATGTCCATCTGGCACAGTGAGGTTTGTATGTCACCATAAATGCATGCATACCTGAACGGCACTTGGAGGACAATAACTGTCCTTTTTTTTTTTTTTTAAGTTTTCCTGGCTCACATTCTTGTGGAATAGTTTTATGATAACTGCAGTAAATGTTAGATACTCATCCAAAACTAATTCGTTTATAATGGCCTGTAATGTTCCATATGTGATGCTGCTGATTTAACTTAACATATTTGACCATGGTTCGTCCTTAAACTCTGACTAAAAAGCAGCATGAACTCTGTGAAATTATTGACCAGTGAATATTAACTTACGATTTTAACAGCAAAGGGTTCATTTAAGGGAACGTCATAGAAGCATTTTAGCTATTCCAGAATGAGGTTTCAGCTTATGCCTAGTGTATATTTACATCATTATTGATTATTATTATACAATGAAGTCTCTGTCATTAAAAACATAGTGTTTAAAACTGCATAACTGTTAGGTCTCACAGATGTTCTTTCATTATCATACCTATGCAACAAAATTGGCCAATTAGTGAATTTTAACCTCACGAGAGCCCACTGTCCTCCTATAAGGATATCACGCTTACTACCTTGTGTGTGTGTATCCTTCTAAGATTCTCATATGAGCACCACTGGCCATTACTCTTTTGCAAAACTTCTTCCTGTTTGTAGACTTTGATCAAATTCGGTAGTTATCAGGTGCTAAGAAGCAGAAACAGTGTGGAGAAGTTGTGGCTCTCAGGTGATTAAGATATGAATGGTTTCAAAAATAGGGTCCAAAGATATCAGTTCATCGCCCAGTCTTCTTAACATAGGCTCCAGATCCACTTCAGCCCTCACCAAGATAATGTGCTTACTTTGTGAATGAATGATAGAATGTTGTACGTGCCATCCTTTTGTGGTTTCATTTACTGTTGTGGAACATCTGCACATCTGTGAAACAAACTAGTTATTACTTGCATTATAGCAGCTATAAACCTTCCCTAACGCATTTCTTTCTTTCATTCTCTACACATTAATAAGACCAAAAAAAAGTCATATCACAGGCAAACCATAAAGTCCTCTGTCCTGAAGACTTTCCCAGGGCAGAAAACTTAAAGGAATAGATTTACCTCCGGTACAGATTCATTATTTCACCTGTACTGACACTGTAGAGTTCTTCCATAAATGGTAAATAGGTTCTTCCTGACTTTCAAAATAATCAGCCAGTATTTGCTTATTCTTCGTGAATGATTTGTTCAAACTCTGTCAGATGTCATGCGCTAACTTCAGCTCTTCAGGTCTAATGACAAATATTTTTTTCTTGCAGTCTGCTCTAATTTCAGTTCATTTTTGTTTATTGTCTGGGTTAACAAACCCACTTGTCTTTAACAGTTTATAAAATAGGGGTGTATTTTCTTTTTTTTCTTTTTTTTTTCTTTTACATTCAAATGCTTTAAGGGGTGGAAACTTCTTGCACTCAACTGTGTCTTTCTCATAGCAAATCTTTTTCCTTCATAATGGATGTCCAAAACTAGTAACTATATAGAACCAGACGGAGTTGGGCAAAAAATCAGTAAAAAAACACCCAACTCCTCAAAGCCGAGGAGAGGAATGACTGACAATGTGGGACAAAATCTAACACAACAGCCAAGGAAGCACGACTGGAAAAAGGTGTTTAGAAACCCTGCTCTGAGTTAAGATGGCTTGAAAAAGCCAAAGCAGTACGGAATGCATTAGACGTCTCCTGGAAGTAATTCACTGTTCTTTTTTTAACAATAAGTAGAAATCTTTAGTCTCAGGCATTTACTGGCCCTAAGACTTTGAAAGTGGTGCTGCTTTGTATTGAGTGAATAAAGCAAAGTTCAAATGCAAGCTGGAACAATAAGGGGTATGAAAGCATCAGGCACGTGATTTCATACCATGTGCAAGCTTTCTTTAAAGGGAATTTTCCAAATACACACACACACACACACACACACACACACACACACACACACACACACACACACACACAGTCGCAGGGATTAATGCGCGGGTCTTCTTCTAAAGCTTGGCTAAGCATCATGTTGTTACTTGTAGCTAACTGGGAGGTTTACTTCTTACCAACGATCAAATATGGTCCTGTCCATCAAGGAATCCCCTGTAGCATTACCTTTTGGAAGGTGATACATCTAAGTGACATGGCTTCTCATTGTGATTCTTTTTCTCTTTGAAATGGAGGTTTCTCTAATCTTTTATTATTATTGTGCTCTTGGCTGAACAAACCCTGGCATCCATTCCTCACAGCATGGTCCTTTATTTAAGCTTTTATTCCCAGACAAATGTTTATTGACTTTTGATTCCAGAGTGCCTGAAAGCAACCCTATTGATGAGCTTACCAGCCTTGTTGGTTTTGGGGTATTTTTTTAGTCTCTGTTTACTGGACCAAATGGTTTCCTTTCCCACTCCTTTATCTAGCATTGCTGACTCATAGATAATCAAATACTACTCACTTGTAATTGTGGAAAGATTTTGAGTCCCCAAAGCGTGCAGTTTTCTCAGACAATGATTCATCGAGAGAATGCCCATATATCTCAATAAACACTTGAAGTGAGTCAGCAGGTCTGGGATGGGGAAAATTCCTCATGATGTGGTGAATCCCCCATGGTGTTATAATGATCTGGGGTAAGCAGTGATGTCCTAACTCCAGATGATCATAAAAGGTTGAAGTGCTATGCAGTGGCTCAGGGAAATAACTATCAGCATAATTATCGAGGTGAAAATCACTGAGATGATGAGCACATGCCCTGGTTTGCTTTTACAAGGCCAAGGTGTGGGTGTAAGGAGACCCCAGGGGAGGATGTGGGTGAGAAGGGATTAGAGACAGATACCCCATTCCCACTGACACTGAAAGCCATTTATTTACCGCTCTTATGCTGTAGTGATGTCATGAAGGAATGAGATGTGAGAGAGAGCAGCATGTTAGTGTTTGCTTGATTGCGATGTATTACATTTTCAGGATGTATCTTTTTTTTGTTGTTGTTGTTGTTTTAAGCTCTTTCACGCTCTCTTTCTACTCTCAAACATTTAGTTCAATATACATGGATAGACTTGTAATTCATTCACAGTATGCTATCCTTTTGTTGGATATTTATGATCCAGTTTATTCCTCATGGTTGAATGAATATATTATATGTGATCACTCTTAAAAGGAAATTTGTTTGTCAAAATTCAGTCTTTCCTCCTTTTTTTTTTTTTTTTTTTTTACAGCAGAACCAGATGTGCTGTTAATTTCTTTAAAGGTCAAGGTTTGAATTTAGTTCTGTGGATTCTGGGGATAAAAGTAGCACGGAGCTAATGTGCTGTCTGGTTTACACAGGAATATATTATCTCTATAATTTGTGGAAAATATATTTAGCCTTTGAACAGGTACGTTTTGCTTGAACTCAATATTAGCACAAATAGTAAAGTGGTATAAGGAGGTAGGATAAATCTGACATTGAAACAAAGAACAGATCCAAAAATTCTTTAAAGAACAGGACAGGAGGCCATCCATGTCCTTGTGACTGATGGCTACAGAATCCTGTTGACTTGCTACTAGTGAGAGCCAGAGTAAGCTGTTTAGCTTTAGCCTGGCATTGTTTGGCCTTCATCACACAGCTGTTTTACAGCATGGGACTCTCTTTGCACTGCAACAGCCAGGCTTTTGTTTACTCTCAAACACTTCACTTCACAGCTTTTCTGGTGACTGGGGTGAATTTAAGGGCAAGGGTCTTATTCAGGAGTTTAAGCACACATGTCCGAACAGATTAATGGATATAATACCCAGAGCTGCTGCTTCTTTAAGAAGTGCAATTGATGATGCCAGGTTGTAAAGTACATACAAGTTGTAGTTTGTGTGTGTGTGTGTGTGTGTGTGTGTCCCAATGTGTGCGCATGACAAGTAACTGTATAATATATAACTGAAAAGATATTATATACTACTGCAATCGCAATGTTCATAGTTCTGCCTGAGCCTTGACCGCAGCTTTGTAATCAGTATTTATGGTAATGTGAGGACCTAATCCTGGGATGAGTAATCAGTAAATCACTATGGTGAAGAGAAGATTCCAAACAGCTGCTTCTGAAACAGAGTGATCTCCATGTACTCCTTACAGAGAAGTCACAAAAGGTTCTATGTCATGTTCTCCTCCAGATTTGAGATGCTGTCTAAAAGCTGCTTTACAGCGTGGGATAACAGCAGTCTTATTATACAATTAAGATCCTCTCACGATAGTCCTACAATGCCTTATTGCTCCTCTAGTGACTTTTTAGATGTTTAGTGTTTTAGGGTCATTAGCAGCTTTTAAAATTGCTATTGCTCAACAAAATGGGTTGTGTTGTGCCAAAACGTCTGTCTTATGGCACCACGGCACTAAAGCAACTGCCAGTAAGTGATCTAACATCACCAGTTTTAACCTCAGGACCAAGAAATTGTTATTTCAGGATTTGTGATTGTTGTCTAAAAGAGCATAAAAAAAATTGGGATGAGAAACTATACAGGGAAAAGCAGCCTTAACTTTTAACCCACTGATTTCTGATTACAGATTGTTGGTTTTAAGATCTTAAACTGCCAGGACATGGCAGTAGGTCCAGGTTATATTCCTCATTCTTGTAACAATACAAATTTACTATCGGTTTCTGTTTGTTTCTCAGAGAAATTCATAGTAAGATCAGCAGTTAATGTTCTGATCCAAATCCCAGCACACACACTACTGAAACCCACTTTGCGGTGTTACAAAAGGGCCTTAACGCTCAGCAATGTGTTATGCTTCAATTGTTTCGTTTTGGATAAAAGTTTCAGAAAATGGAATAGATGTAGTTTTAGAAATGTGACAGAATTACATATCACGACATTTCAAGACATTCATATGTATCATGGTGCACGAGTTTCCTAACCAACTGCCAGCAAAAGTCATTTTGCATTTAAAAAGAAACCAAAAATATATTTGATGATACTTTGATTTATTGCCTACCAAAAGAAATTAACAGTAATTAAAATAAATACATTAAAATATATTTGTAGGAAAAAAAAAAAAACTGTCAGATTTGACCATTTTTAAGAATCCGACAGTAGAAGACTTTATCAAACCGTCTACTTGTTATAGGAAAAATGGTTAGAATTATTAAAAAAAAAATATAAAACTCACAACATCTTAATTTATCATGATAATTTCAGTATTAGTTCATTTCTCTGGGCCAATTACTTAGCTGTTTTCCTCCTGAATCAGTGGTAATGACGCATTAGCTCACATACTGAAATAACGCATGGAAGCCATCATCCCTGTCAACTGTAACACTAAAAGGTTCAGAAATGTTGCCAAAACGCTAAAGTGGTTTGTGAGCATTTCACCACTAAATTACAAAACGTCAATGCTCTAAAACCCAAGAGGATACCAGTGTCCCTTATACCGATGCTTTGAAACCATTTTTAAAACCTATAGTTCTAGGTTTGTAGTTCATAAAGATTTTTTTGTGAGGGTTGGAGGGGATTGAATTATGGGTCTTCAGTGGTGTTCAGCACTTATTTCCACATGTCCAAACCAACACCTTAATCCAAATTCAAATAGTTTTTACATTTATCATTACTTCTTTGTGTGCATCGCTTGCATATCACATCATTAGGCCATGTCTGAGATCCACTAGCCAATGGAAATAACTCATATGCTGAATATAAATGGTACATATCAGTAACAATGCATTACTATATGTCCAAATAAACAGTGCACTAAAATATGAAGTTAGTATAAAACACCCCGAAATGGTTTGGAGTTTAGAGGGTTAACCTGTTCGTTATAAATACCACACTAAAACATGAAAAGCCGCAATTATATCACAGCAGCTGAAATTGCTGTTGTTTATATGAAACGACCTTTTCATTTCGGTGGTTGTTGCTTGATAGTTTGTGTGCGTAGGACCAATATGGCAACCACAGTAATTATCAGAACTATGCCTTCCATGTGTCACACACAGATTAGCTAGATGAAGGTAAGTGATTTGAAATGACTGGAACGGTCTAAATCTCTAACCCAGTCAGTATTTCTGGTCATACATTTTAACTTAGAGTAAATGTAATTTGTCTTACATCCAACACACATTTGGCAAATCATTTTATACATAATTCCACCATGGGCTTTTCTTGTTTATTTGACTGAATTTGGCTCCAGGAGTGGAAACTGTTCGTAGTTCCACACTGAGAAGAGCAGTGTCTGTGACTGTCAAGCTCAAACAGATCATCCAGGTAGTTTCATCCCTACTGACTATAACTCAATGATTAATGTTCGTGTTTTGTATTTTATTCTGTAGCATACAGGGTGACCCTTCGGATCAGGATCTGATGTGGTGCCTGTAAATAACATCCCTGATGTCTCAACCAGACATTTAATGGGCTGCTGAAACGAAGAACCGCATGTGAGTATAAACCCACGATTGCGTCCCCCCCCCACATGAGCAAATGGAAAGAAAACCGGTTTGCTCTGGTCATCACTTTATCCATATAACGTATCTGTCCCTTTTTTTAACCCTCTGCTTTTATAAAATTGTAATAATTCAGGAGGAATCTGGGGCACAGATGTGAATACCCACCATCCTTTTCACATGCCTGAGCTTGTATATGTTTAATAACTGTCTGTTGAATTAGCACAGTGTTTGCAGGACATCGGCTTCTCTGTGTAAAGGGCGCAATGTGATATGTAAGCATAAACACAGCACATTGGTTATTATAGTAAAACAGTTCACTTCGCTCACCAGATATTTCAAGCACGTTTACAAACTAATGACAGTTTCACAAACACAAATTAGGCCTAGTTCTAGACTAAACACTTTCTGTGTTAGTGTTTGATATGAACATTCACTGTCCATATCAAACATATTCTGGCATGTGATGAGTTGAGAGTGACTCATTATTACATAAATGTAAGCAGTGTATGCTGTTTAAGCTGTTGTTTGGTGAACTCTGTGAGTATATAGTGTGTGGATGAGTCAGGGGTTATGGCCCCAGTGAGTTTGCACATCCTCCTGGCCAGCAATGACCTTTCCCAGGATCTGCTGAGGAACTGGCCTTGCTCCTCTGTCTGGACACAGCATCTTCATTCATCAGAACACTGGATTCCTATAAAGAGTGAGCTCATCGCGTCTGCAGCTGTTTACCACAGCACAGACTCTTGGTCGTTTTTCACCGAGATTTAAAGTTTGATAGCTTGATTTAGCAAACGTTTCACTAGTTCTTTGTTCATTATTAATGGTTCTTAACTGATATTTAAAGAGGACTTTCATATTCATAGCACAATAGCAACTTTCGTAAGCATTTAACGGAGCAGACCTCAACAGTGTACCTTTGGGATTTATTAAGATTCTGAAGAATGCGCACTAATGTCTGTACAGTGGGATAAATCGCATGCATTTTTTTTGCAGGTGATTTACAAAATAATTAGTAGGGTGAGGGTATGAAACAATATGTAAATATGTTTTTTTTTGGGTCAAAAACATAATTGAGTCTCCAGTATAACAGTGGTTAAAGTATGTATATAAAAAATATGATTTCACAGTCTCTAAATGCTTTGGGATCAGATGTAAACATCTGAATGTCTAATATGAAGTCAATTTTGCCACAGTAACATTGTTATCATTATAAAAAATGCTTTGATCTTTTTCGAGACACTGAGGAACAAACTTCTTATTAATAAAACCCTGCGAACGGTTGCATATTCATCAAGGCAAATGCCCAGAACACACAACACATGCTATTTTGTTCATTTGAAAAGCCCAATCCTTAATAGAACCAGATAGTAAATCAGCTTGCAAATTTTCGCAGGTGTTAACAAACTTGCTCGTATTTTACACGCAAACCTACAGTAAACCAGGGTCACGTAGTTCAACTGCATGAGGTCAAGTGCAAGTGAATTTATCCCATATAGTGATGAATGAGTATAGTTGATTATGAGAAGCCCTTAGACATCAGATGTGAACAAATAAGCAGAAATTTCAGCATTTTATACAGTTCTTCTTTTTTATGGATGCTTGTTGGCGTTTAATACTTCATAGCTCTTTGCTTGTTTATCTGTTTAGATCTTGTTACGATTTTCTCCTCTTCTAAGGGAAAAGAAATGACAAAAACGGTCTGGCTGTCTATTCTGTTTATCTCTCCCCCCCGTCCCCCCCTCTGTGAATCACAGAAGTAGCATATGTGAAGTAGGTATGCCTCATGCAGCATATGTTGTGTTTGCACAGGTTGGCAACATGTGTAGCGCAGCTTTGAACCTTAGCAGGATTAAGTGTGTCTGTCTGCATTCTGCATAGATTACTCCATGGCAAACAGCAGTCTGTGATCTTTCTCTGACTTTCCAACACAATTTCTGACTACTATTTTAGATTAGAAGTTTTTGTTCCACAGAACGGTGATGTCTCAACATTTTCCGTCCTGGATTGCCAGGTTGTGTGTAATTAGTCTCCAGTGATTGTCTCCTACCCATGCTTTTGGGATAAATGATACAGCAGTGCATCAAGGTTGGTCTAATAAATTCCTTGTGGAAGGTATCAGTGAGCATGAACACATCACATGCCTAGGTGGAACGACTAGTAAACATCATAAAAATATTATAAGCCTGTAATAAAAGCATTCTGCCTGTGTCTGTCTGGGTTTTCTCCAGGTACTCGGAAGGTTCACTCCCTAAAACATGCCTGTAGGTGGATTGGCTGCTGTAAATTGCTCCTCATTCCAGTTCCGATTACATGCCTTTGACTCTAGGCACTCTGGTTAGGAATAATGTTGCTTACTGAAGCAAAGAGAGAAATACAGGGTGTGTAGTGCATCATACACTACCAGGAGCTTTTTTAAACACAGCAACTGTTGACCTCTTGTAGTCCTACAACAGTCAGTCTCATACTGTAACCCACTGTCTTCTGTGGTCTTGCTAGGCATTGTGCGTATAGCCTAAAGAGGAATTGTTTAACTTTTTAATACTGATCTATATATAGATGTATAAGCTTGGTGTCTCATGTCATGCTCAAGCTTCACTTTTATTTAATCTCATTTCTCTTTGCTGCCTTTATTAGGGTATCACCTGTCATGCAATATACAGTGTAGTGTGTGCACTAGAGTAAGCAGAGTAAGCACACTGGGGAAGTGCTTGGGACCTGGAGAGGACAGTAGATGGACTGGCTTCTCACGGGCTGCCTGACCCATAGTGTGATAATTTTAGACTCCAACGTCTCACATGGTCTGGAGCAAGGATGGCATTTGGAAATAAACTTGGAATTTAGCTTAATTGCAGTTTACAGATTTAGGAGGGGCCGACTTTTAGGCTTTATTTTCTTGCATAAATAGAGTGTGAGTGCAGGCCAGAGACATGAGGTTTAGAAGCCACAAAAAAGTTTCAAAAACGTCAGAGGCCGAGAGGACACTCTGAGCAGCACATTTTTTTCCTCTGCTGACTGCCGTCTTTCTCTTGTTTCCATACAGTATGAACTCCATCATATTATTCAATTGTTTATTTGATAGCAGAAAATGATATTAAATAGTTCCTAGCCTTAAGTGCATGATTTGTAAACCTTTTAAAGAGTACTACGCAGATTACCTCACATGTTTTTAATAAAAGTTCCATGACCCTTTCTTTTATGCTGTATGTATTAGAGAAGGTCAGGGAATGTCATCTCTTTCGAATACCTCAGGGAGCGCTCAGCTCATTAGCAGTGTGCATATTATTATTGCTGTGATCCTATTCCAGTAAGAATTGATAATAAAATCATTGATGGATACAAATTTCAGGCAATAGTTCTAATTAATGGTGCATCTGCAATGAGGTTCATTTATAAGAGTTATCACAAACTACAATGCTGAATGGTCAGTTAGCGCCATTAATGATGAAGAGCCTTTCTCAGCTTTTTGAGGCAGTGCACTGTGTATTAAGAAGCCACGCCTGTTGGAAGCCTTGTTTCTTCAGTAATATATCACGGCTTGTGAAACAGTTTGATTTTGTCACAGTCTTTTCATTAAAAAACACACACATCAAAAGCAGTACTCTAACTTCGAGCCTAAGAAAACAGGATTTCTACTGGGCACTTCGTTTCACATCAGAATGAGACTCATGGGAGTTGGGAAATCTGATTAGTGGATATTTAGACTGCAGTCATTTTTATATTATGCTGACAACATGGGGTACAAAGTCTTATAGATGTAAGCATAGGAGTGATCGGTGTATAACTGTAGCGGTCTTTTGGTCTTGGATCATATGTGTGAATTGGTGGCAAGTGATCTGTTGTACTGATGTCAGTGGTATCAACAAATGCTTTTGAATGCACCCCGATCTTCTGCAAAATCCATAAATGTCAGCAACAGCTATTATTGTGTTTTCACCTTGGTGCATGCCTGCAGGGGCAACAAAAGGACATACATTTAAATCAAATGACTCATTTAACCCTCTTGTAACCCAAGTCTCCTCAGTCATTATATAAACTTGTTTTGGGGGCTTTTTGCACCGCTAGAACTTTTGACACCAAAAAAAAAACAACCTGAAACTGTCTTTTCCATTGACTACTATTCCAGCATCAAAGATTTTTGTGAGATGGTTTTAGATACCTGGTCAAGAACAGCAGCACTGTTTGTTGTTGATGGGTTAGGAATACCACATCACTCAGCTCCATATACGGGACATAAACACAGAGCTGTTACTTTTCAAAGAATATTTCAGAGGACTGCATTTTTATTTTACTGCAGAAAAAGTGTGATATGAAGATATCTTGAATAAACGTATCAAGCATTTCTCATTATGAGGTCGTTATATAATGAATACAAGAACATTAGGCATATTTATTCATTAAAGTTTAAAAGTATCTTCTTCTGTTGGCAGATAATTTTGCTTATCTGCCAAATAGAAATAAATGCTTGAAGTGAGCAAAAGTAACTGCCAAAAATCAACTGAGTAAGACGATTTCAAGCACTGTTCAAGAGAAAAGGTTTCATTTGACAATATTCAAAATATACAGTATTTACATGCGAAGATATTTTTTTGCAGTGTTTGAAATTGGAGCAAATATAGCTGTGAAACGATGACAAGATGCAGCCATGAATTTAGTCTCACCCATTAAACTCACCAGAGAGTAAAGTTAATCCAATCAATTCTTTAATACTGAACAAAGGCGTAAACACACTGTGTTCTGTGATGACATCATTACATGCCAAAGCGATGGTGTGATGGACAGCTGATACAACCTGAGACAGCAGACAAAGGGAAACAAAGCTTGGCAGCTTTCCAGAGGCTCCTTTTTTCTCTCTCACACACACATGCAACGAGTGTGTGTTTATGTATTTGTGTGTGTGAGTGTGTGTGTGTGTGAGAGAGAGAGAGACAGAGAGCTTTTTTGTCATTTTTATATTAACAGCTTGCTAATATAAGCTACCAAATAATAAGCTACAGGTGTGCCAGGGTATTCGGCCATATGCCAAAATGTCCTCTGCAGGCTGCAGGCTCCCGGTAAACCCCGGGATGGCATCATCACTTTTGCTATTATCACCAGTTGTCTACCAATTTGGAGAAGAGTAAACTCAAACAAGATCCACTAGTCACATTAGTAGCTGTTCCTTATGTGAGGCAGTCAAAACACCATGGTTCAACCAGGTTTGAGCCCCCTTTCTGACCTGTTATGACAGCTACATAGGTCTAGGTGTTTGAGTTGAATTGAGATCCTGTCAGTGAGATGTGTAGAGAATCATAATTGACACTTCAGAATGAAATTCAATCTGGGTGGGATATTTGTGTTTCACCTCTAGAAATTGCTTGCTCCTCCCTCTTGCTCTGCCGCTACAGCGGACTGACAGGTATGAGTGCCTGCAGGGTTGGTGGGCAGGACATGACCAAGGTGGAGCCACTGTCTTGTGTGAGAGCCTGTTGCTATTGCCTTCGCTGAGAGATAGATATTGTCATTACAGTGCTGTGGTTCTACCCAAGCTACTGTATGTAGTTCCTTCAGTGCATGTTAGCATTACAGACATGCCTGCTATCTGTGCACTTTTTACCTGCAGTATAATTTATTGCATTTTTAGCCTTTTTCTACAACACAATTCCATGTACAGTATATGTTTGTTTATGTGATAAAGTGTTGAAATCTCTTAATCTTTTATTAAATCAAATATTTTTTCTTCATATTATCAAAGAAATGGGTATGATAATAGCACTTTGTTACCCATACTCAGCAGTGGCTGATGCTATAGCTAGGTAATAAGCTAACCTAATGTTTGGTGCTTGTGCATTCTAAATCAAAAATTTAGTGAACTTAGAATTTTTAGTTTAAGTGTGCCTTCACACTTAGGGGTAGCTCAAAAGCTGTGAAACAAACCTTGTCATTTTTATCTATTATCATTCAAAAAAGTTCCCTTTATTAAAATTCAATTCTTGATTATATTTTTCCAAAGCATTCATTCACAGCAGAGGATTTCCCTTTCATAAAAGGTTCCAAGTAGTGACCATTGAGAACGCTACAACAATTAAACCACCAAAGATCCCTTGAGGAAGATTTCTGTCTCATCATTTTGTTGAAACATCTTGGCAGAGACAACCAAGTTTTGTCCTAAAATGTCTTGGTAATTAATTTATTCACAAAAACCCCTTAACTGTCAGCCACAAAACAGCCCCAAAGCATCACTGATCCGCCTCTCGATGGGGTATCAGATGATTTTCCTTGTAAGCAGTTCTCTTTTGTGACCAGGCATGCTGATGGTGTGGTTGACCGAAATATTTGATTTTTGTCTCATCTGACCACAACACATAATGCCAGTTGTAGTTCTAATGACTACTTCTTGGTGAAGTTCAGGCACAGTATTTTGTGAGATGCTCTCAAGAACGTTTTTTTTTTTTTTTTCCGCATTGCTTTTGAACAGCTTGCTGTTATGAAAGTGATGTTTAACATAGTTTTGAAACATTTGCAAGAATCAACTAAACTACAGTTCTAAAACTGTGATCTTTTGGGGAGTTTTCCCCTCAGTCACCACCCTCTTCTCTAATAGATGCATAGCACAGGTATATTTATATATGCATATGCAACCTTGTTGTGTGATGTTCATTTCAAAAGAAATAGACAATTGTTTATTTAAATTATTTTCCTACTGATGCATAATCTGCGGTCATCTAGCTTATAAGCTATTCTGTTTTTTTGTTACAATACGCCAAGGAATATCATGGCTGACATTGTGTAAGTACAGGTAAATAAAAATATCTAAACATGCAAATTTATTAGTGAGTCCACTTAAAGTTGTCAGGCGGCAGAAACAGCGACAGTTGTGGTGAATGTATTTATTAAAAGAGATTGGCAGGTACAAGCAAATCTAAATTGTAAGACCAAGATCAGAATCCAAAAACCGGCCAAAGGTCAGGCCGTGTAGAAACAGGTTATCAAGGAATGAGGCAATAATCACAAAAGGAGATAACAAACGTGGGTCAAATGAAATACTGAGTCCAGGAGTCTGTGATCAGTAATCAGGTGAGCTTAAGTGTGTGAAATGGGAGTTTTCATTAATGATGAGTTAATATCTGAGGTAACGGGTTAAAATTATAACTTGGAAAAGTGATATTTAAAATGCCACTGACCCAATAAATTAGTATCAATGACGTTTTGTACTGTGTTATACATTACACATTACATTATTTAAGACACATCAAGTTTTCAAGTTCAAGAGCTCATAATGAAACATTGCAAGGAAAGACACACTAAAGTCTGTAGCTATCACCTTGTCATAATGTCCTGACAGAACATGTTGAAACAAACTGCAACCATAGAACATAAACAGAACATAGGAAATATGAAATAGGCAGGGTTCTTTTAATACAAATGTAGATGAAAAGAAAGATGTATTGTTTTCAATTTGTACACTTTTAATCCATGCAAACATTTAAATGTCATGTCACAAACATGCACTGATATCATTTTGCAAATCAAAACTGCTAATTCGAGTAGACGTTCCTTTTCCTTTTTGAAAACACGACTTCCATCTGCACTTGTTTTATAGTTTGCCTTGTCCCAAGTGTGCATTTTTCTTCACTGAATTAGATTTGAATCAGATTTATATATCGCCACACTGAAACAATTTCCTATGAAATGCTACAAAAGTTCTGGTTTTGCTGTTGTTTGCAGCTCAAACTCATGAGATCATGTGTATTAAGGCTTTTGGTTCATGTGGATTTGCTCCCGAAGGTAGTGCAGCTTAGATTGTGTGGTTCTAACCTCTCAGTTTTGCTAATTGCTACTGATTACCTAGAATTCCCAGGTTTAACATATTTGTGCTAATGATTGAGGTTTCAGCAGAGCTTCTTTCTTTTTTTCAGGACTTCTGGAGTTATTCTCTTCTCTTTTCAGTGGGATGGATATTAGATGCCAGCTCTTTATGCTTTTCTGAAAAAGTTCTTGCAGGTCATTCCTCAATATATTGCTGGATGGTGGATATAGCCACATGGTATTCACTCTAGACATTTACTCACACTGATATGTACCTTGGTTCATCCAGCACACCATGCCTAAGTCAGATGGCAGGCTTCGGTTGCCCAATAACATTCAGATCACATTCAATTGTGTTTATATTTACTCAGAAAAAAAAAACACAGCCAAAATAAAACAAAATTGCAGATCATGGGCTTCCAAAAAAGCCCAGGCTTCCTGTTTCTCTGGTAGTTTTTGCATTGGATATGATAGGTTATATAATATGTGAGTGTGCTGATGTCCAGGTTGCAGGCAGACTGACCTTATTTGAAACATATGGACTTGTGTAGCCTTTGTAATAAAGCCCAAGCTTCCTCGCCCTATGATTGTTCAAACCCCACCCTGCTCCACAAAGTGAACACTTCTAAGAAAATAGGGTGAGTATAGATATTGTTGGATGGAGTCCAAGGCTGATGAAATACTCTTCAACTAATCCTGTATATATACGTGTATATGCAGCATGTCATGCTGCTCTGATATCCACCATCACACAGCTATGAGGTAAGGCATGCTCAGGTACCCCTTTAGGGGTCTGTGAGGAATGCCTGTGAATGCCTAAACCTCACACATGCCTGCCTGCTCCCTATTGAGCATTTGAGCCCATATGTAGTGTGCAACTAGTCGTAGCATGTTTTAGAAATTGAAGAAAATGTTTGTGCATATATGCCTCCATGAATTGAGAGTGTATGTGAGTTTCACCGGAGAAAATCTGCTTCTGGTTTAGTTTGATTGATTAAATATAGAATGAGATTTGTGTATAGTCATCTAAATAACGCTTTTCTGTTCTAGTCCCATGTGTCTGCTGAGTAGTGTGTGTGTGAGAAATGTGACACTTATATGGAGAAAATGAAATCTAAGCCTGAAAATTTGAGTGCATAATTGTGCTTTTGCATACGTGTGTATGTGTGTGTGTGCGTGCATATGTGTATAGTGTTGTTATTCAGCTTATTGGAAAGAGCTTCGTCTGGCTCGCTTGTTTGGGATAATTGTATGCTGCCATGGTCTGAGGTCCCTTCTCTGTCTCTCTGTGGCCAGAGCAACATGATCCACATTTAGGACCAGTGTCCCAAATTAAGGACTAGTGAACTGACTGGACCACCAGTTTTCAATAAAGCTCGCAGAACAGGTGAAAGTCAAGCACCTGAAATCATCCCAGCTTATCTTTTTGTCTGGGGCCCCTTATCTGTACCACAGACTCCATCAGTGCAGATTAATTTTATAACCATAATCAGACCAGTTGTGATTTCTGATACTGTAAGAAAAAAATTGCTAATCAGCTGGTTATGTTTCCTCACTTTGAGAAGGATTTCATATGGTGTAATGGTGCACTTTCATGAATGATTACCAAAACAATTATATTATGATGTGAAACCTCATGTACGGACAGATGGACAGTTAAAGGAAAAGCAACATGAGCAAACAGAACAGCTTTGGTGCTCTTTGGCGTAGATGCAGCTGTTTAGGAAGAATGAACTTCACTTTTATGATTATGGAGAGTGGAGAGTGCTCTCAGACCAAGATCTCCTTTAGATGTTCGCTTGAGTTGAGATCAGATGAACGTGGAGGCCAAAGCATATGACTGACATCGTTTTGATACTCATTAAGTCATTCCGTGAGCACTCTTGTCTTGTGTATGCAGCATCGTCTTCCTGGAATACATCACTCTCATCAGGATAGAAATGTTTCATAATAGGATACAGGTGATACTGTATATGGAACTACTTCAAGAGCCATCAGGGTAAAGTGCATTGTGTTATTATTAGAATGGGAAACAGACCTCATGAAATTATAGTGGTACAAATTATAGTGGAATGTAAGTGATGACCACAAATTTGAAAATATTTTTTCTATTGTCGGCAAATTACTAGATATTACTCACTGCTGTTTTTTCTGTAATTAATACGACAACAGCTGATGAAAGTTGATTAGTGCTTGATTGATTTTTATGCCCCATTGGCAAGTATTTTAATATTTTGACCTTAAAAATCACACTGTCACACTTAGAGACCCTGTCCTGTCATACTGGCAATTCATATACTATTGCATATTTATTTAATTGTATGTTCTGAAGATAGTATCATCTTTTCCAACATCTACTTCATGCTACTCTTACAAACTATATTTCTTTATCTCTAATTTTCCCTAATGAGCCCAAGGGTCCAAATCAATTGCATATCAAAAGATCATGTTGCAGTGGGTTAGTGTCTCACTAAAGAGCTCTTATATTCCACTGAGGATTACTATACACGGATCAGTTCTTTTCGGAGCAAAACAGTTTCCTGTAGAACTTTTCACCAACCCGGCACAGGAAGCTGCTCTTCACGTCTAATTCTGATACATTGCTGTGTCTCGTTTGAGCCATCACAGGCCTGGAGCTCTTTGAATGTCACTATGGATGGCAGTTTGTTTCCAATTAATGACAAAAAGAGGGAAGAGGACAACTCATATGGGACTGCTTAATCTCCTAGCCAAATGTTTCTCTCTAAATGGAAGCAGATTGACTCTGTATCTTCGGTCCATTATTCCTAATGCATGAATGATTCAAAAGCACATGGAGGCCAGCATGAGGCTTGATTCTGGTCCACAACCCAGAGAAAACAGTGAGACTTAGACACTGTTATATGGACTTATGTAGACTTCTTCTTCAGCAGTATTTTATAGACATCCTAATAGTTTCCATGGTTCATTGGTGGTGATTGGTGTTTAAAGAGTCAGGCAATGCCATGCAAGGCAGAAGTTTTTTTATTTTTTTTATTCCTGCTCTGTTGCCTTTCACTGGTCAATTCTACACTTTCAGCCTTTAATGAAGAAATCCCCAAAGAATGACCTACAGAAGAGAAGCACTCTCAAATATGATTAGTTGTGCCAATATCAGATGTTATTGTTGGTAGTATATTATTCATATATTAAGATATTATTGTAAATGCTCTGTATACATATTCTGTGGAGACTGAGACTCATTTCCTACCAACATTTTTGAATGTTTTCTCGTGCCTGCATAACTTGGCTGTAAAGTGGCAGCCATGTTTGACAAGCAATAACATTTTTTAAAAATCCTGGGCGTGCATCCCATAGCAGACAGGTATCAATGCACTACACTGTTCTTTGATTGCTTGTCGGGACTGGCATGCCTCTTGCCAGGGGCGAAAGAGAAAAGGAGCAGGTGTGATTGGAAACAGTGACCCACGGGGGAACTCTCTGGGGAGTTCATTTTAACCTATCACTGATCATATCAGCACCTGTCAGTCAAACCTACTGCATATACAGATATGCAAAAGCTTCTTTGATTGTCATACATGTCATTGCTTTGTTTTTACCACAAATACTTTTTTCACATGATCCTTTTACGTATTACTGACTATAAAAATATAGTGTGTGTGTGTGTGTGTGTGTGTGTGTATCTGTACTTGCTACAAATTGAGGACTGAAACACATATTTAACCAACAGAGTGATGACATTTTTGGGAAGTAAGGACATTTTGGCTGGTCCTCACTTCTTCCGAGGACTGTTTAAGGATTAAGACTTGGTTTTAGAGTTCAGGTTAGAATTGGGTTTAGGTTAGGGTTGGGGTTAGGCATTTAGGTGTGATGGTTAAGGTTAGGGTAAGGGGCTAGGGAATGCATTATGTCAGTGAGTGTCCCCACAAAGTTAGACATGCAAGTGTGTGTGTGTGTGTATGGGTGGGGGTCTTATTGGGAAACCTGTGATTCTGGATATATATCAGTGTTTTCTGAATGATGGACTTGTAGGGATTTGGCTGCAGTCATGTAAAGATTATTGTATGCTTAAAAATGTTCTCACAGAAAAAGGTTTCAGGGCAGAACTAAGAACCTGGGAATATCTTCACCTGGAGAGCAGTATTTGAAAACTCTACACCCACAGCTATACTATATGAGATACTGGTGTTTTTTAGACTAATACATTTTATCTCATTTTTAATCTCAAACTGTGTTATGTATAGTGACTTATGCTCCCTGTGCTGACTGAAGCCTCTTCTTCAATTATGTCTATACAACTACTGAATTTTTTTTGTGTTTTGTTTAGATGAAAGATCTATTACTCTGTTATCAGACACAATTACTTAAATAAACAGCTGACTTTGAAGACACGTGTCTTCAAATACTCACCTCAAATGTGTCTTCAAATACTTGAATACTCAACACTGTCCTGAATTACTGTCTTCTTTTTTCTGGGAAAAGATTCCTAATTTTTATTCCAAAAGGACTTGTACTGGATGTTTCTTTGGAGCAAATATAACTACATAATGCATTTCAATAATCAAAACAATCACATGCTTATGTTACCCCATATTTACTGTGTTATAGTTCTTTCCATTGACTGTGAGCTGCTGCTTACTGTGTACAGACACAAACTCATCCATGCAATAATTTTACCCTACTTAAAACGGCATGGTCGGAAAATATCCCAAATTTATGAAGTAATGTTAGAATGTGACTATTTTGATTACTGAAATATGCTGTTTACAATAAGACAAACTGTTCCAGGGACGTCGCCAGGAATAACTCCCAAGACCATGATGAAAATCCGTTTCCAGCTGGCTAGTCACATTACTGTAAAGATAATGCAACATATCTGATTGTATAGAGCTCTTGATGTGTGTGTGTGTGTGTGTGAGAGAGAGAGAGAGAGAGAGAGAGACTGAAGTGAGCATCATTCAATGACTCTTCAGGTCATTGCCTTATTGGCCAAGACTACTAATTCTGTCAAAATCAAAAAAGTTTGTTTATTATACCCTTGCCTCTGTGATAATGTGAGTGAACAGAAGAGAAAGACAATACAAGTGAGCAGATATTTCTGTTATCTCTCGGATATGGAGGATGATGTGCATTTGGACTAGGATTGCGTTAAGGGATTCCAACCACAATCTTGCTCCTGATCAGGTTTCACGGTTCTGGCTATAGAGTGGCACAGCATCTGTTGGTTTGTTTATGAGATCTAGGTCATGTTTGTTTTCCCTTAAACTGCTACTTCATCCAAACACAGCTAGCTGTGGTTTTCACTTCCATTGGGCTTCATGAAGATTTTATATGGCAAGAAACTGCTTTGTCTTTCATTACTTAAAATTGGTAGCCAAAAGGACATTTGTATTTTTTGCATGGTGACCTTTTATCAAACTGCAAGATGTTCTTTTCAGCTAGTGGAGCTGACATTTCCCAAAGTAGGTGCTGGTGGAGGTTTGCCATTTTTGCTGGTCAGGTATCCAGTTCCATTGGCAGCGGTTGTGGTTTGAAGTCAACACAGAAGCGCAGCCCACAGTACTCTCCCAGGTCAATAACCTGGCTTTCTTGTCTGTATGGAGGTTACTAAATATTTTCATATAAGCCAAGGTAATGCCTTCAAGGAAAAAGTCAGCAAGACTTCACTGGACACAAGTGGACGCCAGTGCAATTGCAATGCATTCCACACATTTTCAAAGGCAACTGTCAAGATCATAATCTCGCTTAGGGAAAAAAGCCTGCCATATGCAGTGATGAAGGCCAAAGCACTGGAAAAATCCTCTCTGGGAATCTTGTTATCTGTTTAGCTGTGTCTTTTAAATGCATACTTCTATGGAATTTTCCATGAACAGTTGTCATCTAGAATTTAAGGAGATTTGAAATGGTGATGCATTACAGTAATGTTTTATGGTCCATGGGTATATGACCAGAATGCAGGGCCATCTCATATGGTGTACGGAAGTCACTCAGGGCTTCACTCGGGGCTTTGGTGACCATGTATCATATGTATTATAGAAAGATTGTGTTAGAAGTGGATGTTTATGTGAAATTTTGGAGTCAAAAAGTAAAAGAAGACAAAACGTAACAGCACTTACTTAGAACAATCGTGAACTGTTTGTGAAACAAACTGTTTTTAGTCGTTGTGGCTCTAATGTTCCTCAAAGTGCACTTTGCCACATAGCAAACAAAAATTTGCTTCTTTAGCTAGGCAAAAGCTATGAGGAGCAATGAGGGAGAAATGTACATCTTAAATGGAGCGGAAATGTACTTTTCCTGACCACAGAAATTGGATATTATAAGCAAAAATGTGGTACACCTGCGAAAGCATTGATGAGTGAGATACCTCAGCTTCAGTTGTCACTTATGCCTGCATTATAAAAGGTCATCTGTTGTTACACTGGCTGTGTATTTTAAGTTGTGATGTGTCCACCACTTACTACACACAATCTAAGAAAAAGCTCCAGCACAGCAGCCAGTGGAGATGGCTTTTGAACGTTGGATGCAGACAGGGCCCTCGGCGCAATAAAGAAGCCTCCTGTCTCACTCTGTGGCGACTCATGTCCTTAAATATTTAAGAAATGTCTAATTTGCTGTTGTTTGTGCTCTGGCTATGTTTGTTTTTTATAGCTTATGTGTATGCATATACATGTGTGTGTGAACACACGCGCACACACATGCACTGCCCTGCAATAGAAATTCCTCTCTGCACCCAGCACACCATTTGAGTTTGTTACATTTTGAAGAAGACAATAATAATGCAGACTGGCAATAAAGTATCCAAAAAACACAAGGAAAAGCGCTTGCTTGCTCTGGAGCCTTCATTACTAAGCCCATTTTGGCAGCTGTAATTAGAAAACTGTGGTATCGGATATATATCAGTGCATTTTTTTTTGTGTTTTCAGTGCATGCTTATTTTTAGTAAATAAGCATAGTCAGTCTGATACTATATGTGACCCATCGCATCTAATCAGGTATGTAAAGTTGTATTTTGGGTTATTTGAGTTA
Organism: Notoglanidium macrostoma; assembly: GCA_030068235.1. NCBI lineage: Eukaryota > Metazoa > Chordata > Actinopteri > Siluriformes > Auchenoglanididae > Notoglanidium > Notoglanidium macrostoma. The sequence continues at coordinate 9,420,745 of JAQQZR010000012.1, forward strand.
TGCACATTTTCAGATTCCTGGCTCCATATTGATGCCAAGTTCATTACTGTATCATGACCATATGTCACCATAGCAACACTGTGAATTTGTGTACGAGGAGGGCCTCAGAATAGTCTGTCAGAATCTTCTTTTTAGAATATTTAAAGGAGAATTTCATGATGTAATAAAAAAGAGGGAATCCTCGGCCTCATTTTGACACCAGGATTTCCCCGCTACCCCTAAAAAATAACTTTGCCAGTTATTATTAACTTTGCCAGTTTTATAGTGAAAGAAATGCATGTTTTTCTGTCAAAACTGGAGTAACGTGCTTGGATAGTGTTCATTAAAGTGCTTTAAAACAATGTTTAGGATTAAAATGTCTCAGTTCTGTTGATCAGGAAGATAAGGAGTTTATCAGCTGATTTTGGCCAAAATTGAAGATTTGAAATATTTATTGGCCATAGCACAAAACTAGCCTGTGCGACGTAATACCTGACTTGATTAGACAGGTCACGTATCAGTAGCAATGCATAGTTAAAAGTGCTAATGTTTTTGTAGATTTGTCATAATCTCTATAACATAGTGCTAATCATGCAAATGCCTGTAATGACAAAAAAGGCTGAAAATAGACGGAAGACAGTGAGAAAGAGTGAGTCAGGTAATAAAGTTGAAGGAACGTTCGTTAGGATGCTCATGAGGTGCTGACATCGTAAGTAGAGTAGGAAAGAGGAAGAGAATTTTAGCGGCTCCTCTGGGAGTCATCACCTTTAATAAAGTCCAGACAGGTGTGTGTTCCTCATACAGGTGCACAGCTGAGAGAGAGGAGAGAGAAGAGAGAAAGAGGGGGAGGAGGAGAGGGGAAGAGGTGGGGAGAGAGAGAAACAGGACTGCAGGTAGGAGGTTAAAGGAAGGCAGTTAAGTAGAGAGAGAAAGTGTTGAGCTGAAGGTAGGGAGAAGATTCATGGAGTTCAGGGAAATGGCTATATCTTTTCACATGTACTGTAGAGGGAAGGGAGAGTGTATTTTTAGAGTTCACAAACACTGAAGCTCCAGGTTTTTTCCTTCACCAGAGTGTGTTTTTTTTTTTTGTTGTTGTTTTTAAACCTTTTTCTGGACTCCCCCACCTCCTCCTTCTCTCCCTCCCCCTCTCTCTTTCAGCACTGGCGCGTAACAGGAGCCACACGATGAGTTGTGGATGAGAGGAGTCAGTTAGAAAGAGAGAAGGAAGGCAACACGACACATGCACACACACTCACGTCGGAACTTAGAGTGACCAAGCTGCAGCGTGCAAGGTGAGAGTCTATACTTACTGCTTTGTGTGTGAACGTGCGTGCCAGAGCATTAATACCGGTGTATTCATTGTTGACAACAGTTAAAATCTTCAGCTTTGTTAACAAACACTGTTTTTTACTGTTTTCTTGCAATTTTTGTGTATGCATGTGCATAATTTTTCGGTGTGTGTGTGTGTGTGTGTTTGTTCTTGCAAGTTCATATAGAGGCTTTATTGCTGCACTTCTAGTAAAGTATGTATGTCTTTAGTACTCTGTCATTAGCCGTCAATAGCCATCATCATAAACATCGTGTGTGTTCCGCTGCACATGTATGGAATTAGGTGCTGCATATGTGTATGTTTATCATGCAACATAAAAAAATCCCAGCATTCCAGAAGACATCATATTTTTTTTGCCTTTAGGAAAGGAAGTGGAGGTTAAAAGCTTTATTGTGAAACACTGGCATGATACTGTTGCTACTGGAAAGACATCATTGTAAGCAATGGAAAGTTTGAGTGGTTAAGATTTTATACCCTTTTTCTACCTGGCATCTTGTTCCAACAGAGCAATACATGTCAGAGCAATTCAGGTCTTGTTATATGAGATGTATTTATTGGCATTGTCGTGTAGGTGATTGCAAGGGAGATTTAAATTTGACTTTTGGGAACCTGTGAGACAGACAGAGTGAAGTTTATAGGAGAAGCAAATATAAAATGCTTTGCTGTTTCCTCAGCACTAAACGTTAAGGTCTATAATCCAAATGAAGGCTCAACTGTAGTAAAGTGCTGTTTAGCTCTGCGTCCTCCTGCTGCTGTAACTGTTGTCCAGTGTGGCACGTGTCAAACCCAGATGAATCATAGTCTGTTTCATTTTATGATTACTGATTTAATGCTGTCAGATCATCAGAAAGCAGAGTCTCTCATAGTAGGTCACGACTATAGGTCACACTGAGAGGACGGACCGGATCCTGGAATTTCAGATATTTGTCATTGACTCCCCACCCTTTTGCCCATCTCACTCTCTCTAGCTCTCCCTCCTCCTTCTGTCTCCCCTGTGGCTCTTTCCACGGGAGCGTGCTCTGTCCTGTCGCTCTATGTGTGTTTGTGTGCACGCCAGGACACCAAGTGCGTCTGTTTGAATTCGGAAAATAAACTCTTGGCACTCTTAAGCCAATGCTAAATCCTTTTGTTTTCCAAAGGCAAACAAGTTGAAATTCTTTCCTCTGCAGGTATACTATGTACCAACCGCTAGTAGATTCCCCCCCCCCCCCCACTTGTCATGCTATTTGTGTGTGAAATTTCTGTGTCCATAGTTTCATGCAGACACTGTCTGCATGATGAAAAGAGAGAGGAGTGTGTGAAAACACAAGCAGCATGCCACATCTGGACTGGTTTTGCCTGTACAGGTCTGTGGGTACTGCTCTCTATTAGATATATTAGACAGATTCATTGTACGCAGAGTCGTTTTCTGAGCAGTGGCTATGGTATGCGTCTGAGCTGGAGGACATGTATGTCTGCATCGAGTTACTTATTGAAAAAGGTCATCTTGGTGCTTTTTTTTTTTTTACATTTATTCTTAACTTATACTTGTTCCATCATGGCTTTTTTATTTGTGTAAGTATAAAATAAATCTGGGCAGGTCTCAAGTGACAGCTGCTCACACACATCACGGACACTCCACTCCGTATGATTGCACACAACACGTCAGACCTGTTGGCGGAATGGTGCAATATGGATATCAGTGGGTTCATTGAATTTAAAGACCTTCACTTTACATTTGCAGTTGAGCAAACTAGCAAGTCAGCAGAATGGCTGAGGCATATTCTGATTAAATAAAACACCCATTTTCACAGTTTATTCGCTCAATGGACAGATTTCAATATGTTACTGTCCCAACATGTTTGATATAGTTAGATATTCTTTACTCTGTATTTCCTTAAATGTCCACTATGTAGAATTTAGAGAGATCTGTGAATTACAGTATGGAATACAGTATTCATAAGTATGTATATAAGTCTGTGTTAGTGTATAATTACCTGTAAATATGAATTGCTGTGTTTTTGTAATCTTAGAATAAGCACTTTATCTACATAGGGAACAGGTCCTCTTTCACAGAGCTGCCATGTTGCACCGCTACAGTAACCCAGAACAGACAAACCTCTAGAAAATGCCTTCCACGTTTCCTGTTTTTACAAGTGGTAGCATAGGAAGGAAGCACAGTAAAGAAGACAAAGAAGAAGAAAAAGAAGAATCAGGTTGGAGAACCTAAACTTTGAACAGTGGAGGAGCATACATATTATTTAGCACAGAAAAAGCAAGGGAGCATGAACTTGGAAGTAAACTATGGGCACCTGATGGCCACCATACTTTCTAATTCATGCTTGGAAAGGGAGGGGTACGGCACAGGCATTCAACTGATTGCGGTCAACTGAATCCTACATAGTGTACTTTAAACCATGTTCATAACCAAACCTGTAGAAGTGTCATAGGCATTCCCAGCAGTGGCAGTCACAGAGACTCAGTGTGGTGCAAAACAAAAAGCAGCACAATTCTCATGTGGAGAGATACTATATGTGCACGCTCAGATATTCTCAAGCTAATTAATAGGCTCTTCCTGAGTCAACTTCTTGAGCGGTACATCTTCAGAGTTGGGAATCACTGATTTACACAACAGCTGTCAATTTAAATGATCACAAGTATGAATTTCTGTTTAAAGTTTTAGACCATGTCTGCCCTTGAAAACAAAGTCAGACAGTTACAGGAAAGGTTTTATAAAGAAGTCTAAAGTCATAGGCAGTAAGCTTTGTACAGTACAAGATAATGTACAGAAGCATCAAATCAGTAGAGGCCATGCTGTGTGTAATCATGTCTTGGACAGACATGAGAGTTGAAGAGGCCAGGTATCACAGCCAGACTGCAGTGCAGGCATATGAGTAAGGGGGAAAAAAAACAAGCAGAATGGTAGAGAGCTGGAAGGATGTTCTGGAAATCTGGCCAAACATAACTTTAGAATGTAAGCTGGATAATGGATAGATGAAGATGGATGGATGAAGAGAGAGTCTAGACATGGCTACAAGATGGTCACTTACATCTCAGAAGCAGTCAAAAACAGGTAGGCACTTTTACATAGGCTTATGGATGTTCAAACATTTCTAAATGAATAGGATATGCACTATGTTAAGCTTACTGCTTCTCATTTTCATTTGTATGTATGAAAAGTTTTAATGTGAAGTGGAAGTGGACAGAAAATGAAATCATAATGTAGGCTATAGAAATTAAATCTCAGGTTGTAAATCCTTTTATAACCTCGGAGTAGTACACTGAATCGAAAAGGAATCAATTTGTGAGCCGCAAACACAGCTATGTGAATAGTTGGAAAATGCCTGTAACATCAGATCAGGGGGATATTGGGTACATTGCAGGTGTTGGCTGAATGCTGGCTGTGCTTTGGCTGTATAACAGATGAAGCTGGCTGGGTATGGTGCTAGATTTGCGTGAGAATGCAGAGTGCTGCAGGTTGTTAGCTCTTGTTTTCCTCCCTGATGGACACAGTTTTGAGACTCAGGGATGGACTACACCAAGCACTCATCTAGTCAATTACAGATAATCAGTAACATGTGGTATTCAAGCCCAAAGTCTATGATAGAGCAGTGACCAAGTATCAAATCACACGCACACACACACAAGACCGCAGTGTGTACTTTGACACACAAGCAAATCTCTCAAACCCAGTGTCATACCCAGTCGTGTTTCTTTCCAAACTCAGCCATTGTTTATGATCTTCTAGGAAATATGTATCCATTTGTGCTTCTGTTTTAAAAAACCTGCTTAATGTCAACAGAGCCTTTCTGTTTTTGATGTGGTAAATATGTCATCTTTTATGTGTTCCTAAGTATTTTCATCTTAAACCAACACTAAGGCAGTCGGTCACAGAGTACAGTTTCATATTTCTGCAGTCATAATTGGCACATTGCACTTGTTTTTCTGGATGGAGCTTGCTATGGACTCATCATGGAGATCAGGATATAAATGTGTGTGTGTGTACATGTGTGTGCTTGTGTGTGCGTGTGCATGTGTTTAGACCTAATGTCCCAATAATAGGATATATGACAAACCTGGACCTTGTGCACAATTTTTATAAAACACTTAAGCAGCGGTTATCCACGTGTCCATGGAAGAGGATGTGGTATGTGAAAAAGTCCAATCCAAAGCCTCCTTCAATATTGCTTTGCAGTAAGTTCATCTAACTTTAACATCTGTATCAGTCTTGGATGTGTATGCTGATAAAGAAAAGGACCATGAGGCTGAGAACACGTATTCAGCATTTCAGACTTTATATTCATGCGAGCATTACCACCGGTGTTTTGCCGTTTTTGTTGGTCACATTACAATTCCATGACCTCAATTTAGAGTTTTGGCCATATTAATCATCCTATTATCATCATTTACAATTTTTTTTTTGTCATTTTTATATTGCTTTTTTTTACAAAGTATTGCAGTTGACAGCATAGGAAAAATTGTGATTTGCATTTTCAGTCCACCTTTTTTATTCCCTTATGTTTTTGGACGGGTGGAAGGGGTCTTAAAGGCAAAGGCATGTGTTTGAAGGTGGTGGTGTAGATGCTATTAAAAACACAAGAAGCAGAAGTGACAACTTCAGCGGTGTGAACTACGTGTAGGTAATTTTAATAATCTGAACACGGAGCCCAGAAAATAAACTTAACCATGTGCGCAACCCGACTCTGACTATTTCCCTGTGTAAATATTGATGTAACTTTTGAACTTAAGTCCCCAATTCTGAATATGACCCTTTGTGCTTGGCTGCTGTACATACTTGCAAATCCTGTCTGTATTCCTTCTCCCTTTATTCTGTGCACATTTGACATATTAAGATGATATCTGTATATTTAAGCCCTGTTTGGATAAGTTTGAATTTTGGACTGGTGGCATTTGAAATAAAAGCATGTACACTTATAGCCAAGCTTCTACATGTATTGCACTGACAAAAAATGTAGATAGATAGATAGATAGATAGATAGACAGATAGATAGATAGATAGATAGATAGATAGATAGATAGATAGATAGAT
>JAQQZR010000012.1:9430658-9450882 GCA_030068235.1 Notoglanidium macrostoma
TTGGACTGTGGGAGGAAACCGGAGCACCCGGAGGAAACCCACGCATGCACAGGGAGAACATGCAAACTCCGCACAGATAGGCACCCTGGGTGACCCGGGAATCGTACCCATGACCTTCTTGCTGTGAGGCGACAGTGCTAACCACCGCACCACCGTGCCGCCACCAACAATATCAGAGATGCTAATTACTCACATACAAATTGAATCGAGTATTTAACTAAGTAAGACACTGTCAAGATTCATCTGTTGAAGTTGTTACATGTGTGTTGAACCCACCCAAGTGATCAAAAAAATTGGAACATGTGAGTAACAGGTGTCTCTTGTTGCCCAGGTGTTCCATGTTAGATTGATTGTCTAAGCAATTAATAGCTCTGAATGTCTACCCTTGGTCTGGGTTTTGCCTGTGAAGACCTCATTTGTTGTTAAAAATAATAAACCAACATGACCCGAGAGGAGGAAGTACACCCTTTTTTGTGTGTTCCCACTGCACGAATTGAGAACGATTATAGTTTTTAGAATGCTGTTTTTAGAGACTTTTTTAGCAGGGTAGGTACTCTCCCAGCAAATAGGAACCATGAGAGACGTACATGTACAGTGAATGGTCCAGACATAAGTATAGTGAAATTCTTGAGTCATGCCATCATTTTTTCTTTTTATTCGTCAGTGTGCATTACAATAACAGGATAAAACAGATAGAAAGTTACATAAATATGCTTGCTGAAGAAAATCCACATGACATGCGGTAGCTAACATATCTAACATATGAGAGAAGCTGAAACCTGGCGAGGAGTGGTTGACAAACTAAACTGAAACTAAAAAAATAATAGTCTATAAGAGTTTAATTTAAACGGAAATACGCGTGTTCTGCCTGTCATGTTATTCTGGGAAATCCATATGGTAGAAACGTAAACAAAGAGGAAGCGCGTAGTGCAAGGGGCGAATATGTGACATGGTTGAAATCATCACCAATGGATTTTCTAATTGCCAAATAGTCTATATCAAAAATCTTCATATCTTCATATTGAACAGCCAAATCCAGTTTGACTGCAAACGTTTGGAGTTAGGTACAACCTTAAAGCCATATAAAATGTTAGCCATGAGAACAACAGCTCTTATCATTAGTGTTTAAAGGGAAAAAAGAATAAATGGACCGTCAGTAAATTCTAGACTTTTTTGATCTTCTATGGATTTTGATGCAGCTTACATCATTTCAGCATTCCTACAGGCGGTGTGAATGCAAACATAAAAAGGGCTCTTGAAGGTGTGTAGTTTTGGGGGAGCTTCCCAAAAGTTAGTTCCTCTCAATAAGTCCCTAGAACTGTATGATACATATATACAAAAGCACCTTCTAAGAGAAGAGCAAGCCATTTTGAAAATGAGCAAAGAGGGACAATCAATCAGAGCCATTAAACAAGCACTGGTCATTGCCGTCCATCCATCCATTATCTACACCATTTATCAGACAGGGTCGTGGGGGAGCTGGAGCCAATCCCAACTGACTTCAGGCAAGAGGTGGGGTATACCCTGGACAAATCGTCAGTCTATCATAGGGCTAATACAGAAAGGCAGACAGCTATTCACACTTACATTCACACCTGTGGGCAATTTTAAAGTAGCCAGTTGACCTAATCTGCATGTTTTTGGACTTAATGAGGAAACTGGAGCATGTAAAGGAAACACACAAAGGCACAGAGAGAACATGCAGACTCCACACAGAAATTCCCCAGTCAATCTGGGCATTGCCAATACAGCCAATACAATTTGGAATGTCCTAAAAAAGAATGAAAACTCTGGTATAGTTTTCTGCACACTAAACAGGTTGGCCAAGGAAAATAACAGCAGTTGATGACAGACACATTGTAAGAGCTGTGAAGAAAACCCCAAAAACAACAGTCAGTGACATCACCAAACAACCTCCACAGGGCAGGGATGAAGGAATCACAATCCACCATTTGACAAAGACTTCAAGAGCAGAAACATAGGCCATACCACAAGATGAAAATGACTAATCAGCATTAAGATTCGGAAGGACAGCAGATTAATTGGAAGAAATAGCAACAAGAGATGAGCAACAAAAGTTCTGGAACCAAGATTGACCTCTACCAACGTGATGGAAAGGCCTAAGTGTGGAGAAAGAAAGGATCTGCTCATGTTCCAAAGCATACAGTATAAGCTCATCAGTTAGGTATGGTGGAGGTAGTGAAATAGCTTGGGCTTGCATGGCTGCTTCAGGAATGAGCTCACTAATCTTTACTGATGACATAACTCATGATAGTAGCTGCACAATGAATTCAGAAGTCTATAAAAATCATTTTGTATGTCAATTTACAAAGAAATGCAGTTTAATTGGGAGGAATGTCATCATGCCAAGACAAGCCTAAAAAGCATCACAAAAGAATGCAGTGTGGTGGTGGCAGTGTGTCACAGGCTTGATTCAGTTATTGCAAGCAAGGTGTATGCAGCCAAATATCTAGGGTTATTTTCTTTAATTTCCTCTAAGTCTATTTGTTCCTACACTTTTACTCACCTAACACTTGGTATTGGTATTAGAACAGTGCCATGTTCTAAGTCATTTAACAAATCTAGATGTACATGTCAGGAAATGAAAGCTGAAAATCAGTGTATAGCAAAAACATAATAGAATTGGCCTTGCTGTTCCAGTACTTTCGGAGGGGACTGTAGGTATTTAACATAAAGTCGGACAAATCCTCTGTTAAATGTAACATATGGTGTCATTTTCTGCAAATAAGCCATAGTCAGCAGCCAGCTGAATGGTGCTCACTAGTTAAAGAGCTGTATTTGGAAAAAGAGCTGTCATGCTTCCGTGAAAGGGATGCTAAACTCTGCTGTGCTTTAAACTCCCCTGAGCTCTGGGCGCAGTTGCATTCCTGCAGCTTGTCAGGCCAGATGAATACTGCATCACCCAGGGGTGAGTCCCCCTGGCATCTCACCAAGTGTGTCACCCACCCACCCACAAAAACACACACACGCAAACTTTGACTTGCATTCTCAGACACTGAGACTGATGGAAATGAGTGCTTATTGAAAGGAAACAGGACATGCAGCTGATGCTGTTTGGCAGGGATGTGTGTGTGCATGTCAGTTTATTGCCTGGATAAGTCTATGACTCTCGGGTGTAGCTGTAGATCACATTGTGTACTATCCCCCACTGATACTTCATTATTTTGGTTGATTGAAAGACAAGATGTTTGTAGTTTGTGATCTAGCTCAGTTCAGCTGTTCAAACCTTCAAAAGGGGTATGTAGACGAGAGCATGAGGAAACAAGTCATTGTGGAAAAATAAAAGAGCTGGCTAAGACAGAAGTATTTGTTATTTACTGTATGTAGGTTTTTATTTGCTGTATTTGGTCTTCTTGAGGTACACTCAGAGACAGGAGTGTTCGAGGTGGTGCATTGCTGTGATCAGTAGTAGCCCTTTCACATGTGTGCACTTTAATTAAAAAAAAAACCATTAAACCATGTGATTATGGCATATCTTGAACCAAGCAAGGTATGAATTATTCCTCTGGATTTAACCCATCCAAGCAGTGAACACACACAAGTGAGAAGTGCACACATACCCAGAGCAGTGGGCAGCTCTATGCTGCAGCGCCCGGGGAGCAGTTGGGGTTAGGTGCCTTGCTCAAGGGCACTTCAGCCATGGATGCAGAGGGAAGGGAAAGTGCTTTTCATTCACTAATACATCTGATGCTGAACATGAGTGCAACCCAACGTTGCTTGGCCAATCATGAAATTATGCATAGATTGGTATTACTTATTTTTAACTGGTTTGTTTCCATCCAGTGGTGAGACTGGATTGTGATTTTTTTCCACATTCAAAATAAAGAGCAGTACCTCCTATGCTTTATTAGAGAAATGTCACAACAAAGAGAGATGAGATAGACAGGTTGTTGGAGTTTAATTTTCATTTCCGTTTTTATTTCAAGTACAGTATATACTTTTACAACCTACATGTTACCTTTCAGTACTGTCAGGATTGGTCAGGTTTCTTCTGCGTGACCAGAGCTACCCTTGGCTGCCCTATAATTTGAACAATGCATGTAGACACGTGTATGCACATGTAAGGATGTGCGCTTTTGTGTAAAATTGTGCTCACATGACTGTGTGTGACTGTGATTCTGCCTCTCCTCTCTCAGCAGGTCTGATTAAATGTGAACAAAGCAGAATGTGAGTCTGTAAACTCTTTGCCTGTGTGTGTGTGTGTGTGTGTGTGTGTGTGTGTGTGTGTGTGTGTGTGTGTGTGTGTGTGTGTTGTTTGACTGTAGCACTCAGGAGCTTAGATCCAGACCTCAAAGAATAGATGATGAAGCATATTGAAAAGAGAGGAAGTGACCTCTGATCTGCATAGCTTTGCAGAGACTCTGCTGCAATTTGTCTCATTTAGCTGATGTCAAACATGATCAGGATAAATGTTGGGGCAGGGACTCATTCTCAACCAACATGCATGGGATCTTGGAGGTTTTTTGATGGCTTCAGGAAAATGTTGAATGGTTGACTGGAAGGTTATTCAGTGTATGCATGTGCTTGTCTGTTTGGAGTGTGCAGTGAACAGGCAGGACAGGACACCGACCGTTTAAAGGGTTCACAGATGAGAGTGCTGATGGGAGTTGGAGGATAACAATGAAAAGTTTGAGTGATGAGTTGGATTGGGACTGAAACATGTGTGTGGGTTTATGCTGAGGATGAGTGACGTGTGTTTTTGTTGGGGCTAAAGGAGTGTGGTAGCTTTGCAAAATCAGCACTGATATGCAAAAGAACAATGAGAGAAAGAGAAAACAAAAAGAAGAAGAAAGAGAAGAAGAGCATGATGCCACCATCTGCTTGCCACATGCAAGGCCTGCAGCACCTCTATAAATCTCAGATGCGCTCAGCAATGCAGGGTCACATTCCGGCAGGCTAGAACTGAGCTGGATGCCGCCACCCAAACGTGGGGCAACTTCAATACATATATGGATAATGGGATATCAGTAGGGCGTTTGACTGCATGAAGAACAAATGACTAAAATCTGTGTTTAATGGGCAAATTGTGGCTTGCCTTACATGTGTCATGAATGTACTGTTTACAAACCCCTTCCAAAAAAAACCCTTTTCAATACAAACCTTTCCCGATCGTCATCCCCGATTCACTACCACAATTTACGCCTGGCTAACGGCTCTTCAAGCTGTCACCTCTTTCTGCCTTTCACAGGTCAGGGTCAGAGAGGTCGTTGGAGAGCCAGTGAAGGAGAATGTGCAGATGATTTGGGATTTCCTGTAGCCTACACATGGCCCAGAGTGGTTGTTATGGCGATCCTCATGCTAACTCCTTTGTTTTGACAGTGCAGAATTAACACTGCTTGTTTCTTTTCTTCCTTCCTTGCTCATCACAGTCAGCTCACATTGTCTCCCATTCATGTGAACTCTGACACTTTCCCTGCTGGCATGTGTGTACAGAAATGTGCATATATAACGGTAACAGCAGACTCCTCCAAGCCCATCTGCATGAGGCGTCTCAGGCAGAAGATTAAATCTCTAGTTCACCATTATGTGCAGCCTCTTGGTTTATGTGTCTGTTCTATGGTAGGTCAGATGTGGTAGTTTAAAGCTGGCTCAGTGATTTTTTTTTAAACAAGAATACCTATTAAATTATTTGGCATAGTTCTTAAATTCTGGCAGCAGTCAATAGAAAACCTACTTTGAGGGAAAACTCGGGAGATGTGGATCACCAACATGCAGCTAATCAGTACAAGGAGATCGCTCTAGTTTCCTGTCAGTCATGTTGCTATTAACTCAGAAAGTTCCCCTTTAGGCGTTCAGGCCCAGGCAGTTTGGGTGCAAGTGCTCTGAAGTTGTGGCTTTGAAGGAAACATTAAAGAGACGGACCAAATTTGCTTAGGTTCAAAATAGCTAGTGCAATACGTGTATAGTATTGTCATACGCACATTATAAGCACTAAAAATCCATTACAAGATCTATCTACTTCAGGTAGATTCGATATGTATGATGAAATACCAGGTTTACACTGTCTATTTGTATCTTTGGTCTACAGTTTTCTACAGATTACTTTACTGAATAGTGTAAATCCTCTTCGAGATACACAAGAAACCCCCACTTTTGATAGTTTATGTTACTCTACACTATGGATAATGTATTCCAATGTCAATATTTTGTTGTCAGGTAGTAAATAATAAATATTATGGTCATAAAATCCCCTTCTAGAATAACACCTCAAGTTGTCCCTGTGTGCAGGTTTTCAAATGTAGTAAGACCTTTGACATCTAAACTTTATATCTGTGATCGATAAACAAATATACATCAAAATACTGGTGCAATAACTCATCTGTCATTCTTTTAAATGATGCATTGATTAGTGATCCTTTAATTATGGTTTAATACTTGATAGATCTGACAAATAAACGAAAATATGGAAATATTTCTTTGTCTAGTTTGGGACAAATATTTGGAAAGTTACAGCTCTGCTACATGAGAGCCAGAGAAATGGCCCTCAATTAAGGTTAGTTGGTGAGATAGCTATCCTTAAGATGTGGAGCCACTTATTCTAGGCTTGGGTTTGATTTCCTGGAAATTTTAATAAATCGAAATCATCTTGGTGAAAAGTAAAAAAAATTATATAATAACATGGTCAGCAGAGATGATTCACCACTAATTTCATGTTCCCTCTTAAAAGAAAAGTACACTGGGGTGTATTTTGCCCCACTCAAGTGGTGGATGAGAGCTTTCAGCCAATAGCATAGCCCAAATGTGACATCACTTCACTGCTATGTGGTCAGTGAATAAAGAAGACGTTTCCAGAAAAAGCACATGAAAAAATTGAGCTGATGGAGAACCAGCGAAAATTGTGTCTTATTATTATTCATTTATCACGGCCAGAGAGTGGGACAGCCCAAGTTCTGGCCCGAAACTGTGCTGACTGAGCGGGAAGAGGGCGACACAGGCCAGTTAGCTCTCCATTAGAGATTCCGAAACCCTGCAGTGCTGGAAAAGATTGAAAAACACACTGTGATCAGCAGTGTTGCCCACAACCATTAATGTGGCCTGCTGTTGGAGAGCCAGAGAGGCAGCACACTTCTTCCACTGAAGAGGAAGCGACTGGAAATGATGGTTGGAGTGATTAGCTGAGGGGATGTGGAGAGCTCAGACAGAAAACACCAAGACCATTAGCAGAATTCATAGTTGAAAAGCACAAAGCTAGTATCATAATAATTCATAAACCTTTATGCCATTATAACGTGTACCTAACTCTATGAGAACAGTTTTAATGATGTTAAACTGAAGCCAGATCCAAGCACATAAACATTATAGTTTGCTAATTCTTCTCTAAAAATAAACCTGGTTATGGTTACATGACTGTGTAGGGTATTGCAGGTCTGTAGATCCCTGGAGGTTTCTTGATTTGGAAGCCTAACAGTTAGGGTGGATCATGTTCTCCGATCAATGTCCTAACATTTTTTGCAATGTAAAGCACACAGAACATTTTGCCATGCTATCCTAGCCATGCAGTCCATTTTATCATATAAAGTGTAATAAATGAACAGGGTTTAAGAACAATGCTTAACACAAAAGTTCATGACCGAGACATCACACTCTCAAATTTCTTGATCTTTGTAATGTAATGAGTGCATATGGGGTGTTCTGTCAAGAGTTTATTTCTCTTCTATCTCACTTTTTTCTCTGTGTTACAGTTTCTTTCCCTCTTTCTGTCTTTCATCCTTTGCCAGAAAAGTCTGTAGACATATAAGATGGTGGAGTGGAGGGGTCGACTCACATAAAGGAGAGAGAAAATCGAAAGAAAGCAGGATCATTTTTGGAGGAATATGGCTTATATTAATGCAGGAATATTGCTTTACCTCATCTGAACTAAATTACACAATTGAACTCTGTGTCCTCTTTGCTTGGGCTGACAGCCACACTTGTCCCAGATGGGCAAGGATCTGCTGATCCATCATATCTGTGACTTTGGCAACAGCAGCACAGAACCCTGCGTCAATGAGGCCCATATCCACAGCACCAGTGGCATTTGTCAGATTATGCAGTGTTCAAGAAAGGTTTATCTCCTTAGTCCAGCATTTTCTGTCTCTGAACTATTCCCTTATCCTATGACTCTGTCCTTGAATCAAAGGCCTTATAATAAACAAGACAGAAAACAGAGGCCATGCATTGATTGCAAAGATTATTAGCGTATCAGTATGTCTGTACTGAATTATAGGATATTATGGGAATAAAAGCCAATCCAATAAAAAGCAATGCTTGGACAAATCTCATAACTCATTGACAGAATTCTGCTCAGAGTCCAGAGTTTTACATTTGTTCAAACAATTTTATTGGTCTTCCTAACTTCAGCCATAAAGTGTGTTTAGCAGTGATATGAATGCTGCAGTTAGTGAATCTTCACTGAAGCTGCACACATGCTTGGCAGGGACTGCATTTCTTTTACTGATTGAGGGTGAGAATGCGGTCATGTTAGTCTTACGTAATTAATAGGCAATTTACAAATGATAACACAAGCCAACCACACTACATAGCACAATTTAGATCTGTTGATATGCATAAAACGTCTGCAACTGCTCCAGAGGTTATGCTTAAGATACTTCTTTATATCTTTCCATAACAGTCATCTGAGCACTTTACAAGACAGACATCATCCATGATATATTTCAACCCATTACTCCTCCTGAAAAACAAGCATAAATTACAGAGGTGTTACTGAGGGGCAGATGAGGAATTTGGGGCATGGCTCATGACTCTTAAGGTTAGTTTGAAATCAGACTTTCTGTATCCCTTGTGGATATGAAGTGGAAGGGTGTCCTGTTCGTACATGTAGCAGAGAAAGTGGACTGAGATGCTCTCTTCTTTTGCCTGTGAAGATAAATGTCGTTCTGCCGGAATGGAAAAATGCACATGAAGACAAATGAACTTGAGTAAAGGCAGTGAATATGTTTAATTGTGAATAACTGCATACATTATCAGCTATTATTTTCTGAGTGAAATATTTTTTAGAACTAACAGAGTATCTATTTAACTAAAGACAGTGGTTTCTTTAAAACGAGATAAGCCCCAGTTCAGAATTGTAACAGGTCTGATTCAGAAGCTGAACTTCCTGCCTGCTTTCAGTCTGAGATACAGCTCTGACCTGTTCTGTCTTGCCGTGGCCGTGGGAGAGGAGAGCGTACCACAAATGGGGGCACCTCAGGGCGGATACACGTGGTTTTACATGCAGACTGGCATTATCTGTGTGTCTCTTGTCCCCAATCAAAGGACAGGACACTAAATATACACCGTGAAGCCTTCCCAGGCTCCTATGGGCTCCAGCAGTGTAGCCACCATTTGGGCCTTTGGCCAATGACATTGCCTCCGACCTCTTCAGAAAGTATTTTAAGGTCAATTACAGGGTGCACTGACTTCTGATGGCCTACTGCATTTTAAAAGGCCTTATATTAAAGGTTTATGTGGAAGTCTCGGACAGCGTTGCCTTGACTAAGCCACGGACCATTGTTACCGCATATCCACACACAGATCCACTGAAGACAGTGTGTGGGTGTGTGTTCATGAGCCCGTGCACATACCGTATGAAGTTGAAAGAAAGACAATGTGTCTGAGTTCACTTAGTCTAGCATATGGTTTCTATGTTGTCTTCATCTTGGCAAGTATGTACTTGGCGTATACTCCAGTGTAGCAATGCAGAACAAGGAGATTGTGATAGTCTCTCACCATCTCTACACCTAACAACACAGACCATTTTGACCTTATTCACTAATGGCACATATTGAAATGCTCAAAAGCAACTTCCAAACTCCTTTGTCAGTAAATGTGTTCAGTTACTCACACTTGACATGTAGTGACACTATTAAATAAACTCAGATTATAGACTTATCACAATTTTCCCACCATCTGATGGTATTGGTTCATTAATTGATTTATTGCCTAAATCTGAGCATTGATATCTATCAATCACATTCCTGCAGTTGAAATAGTTTCTAACATTTGCCCACTAGCTAAATTTGTATGTCCTATCACATTAACATTAGGTTTTATAGTAAATCTTGACTTCAGTTTGCTCAGTCTGAAAGCCACAGCAAATGTTTTTCCATCAGTAATTAAGCCATGTCAGTATACTGTGTAAGAGGTGGAGCAACTTGTAGAGCACAATCTTTATATTGATGTGAACAAAAAAGAGATGATTGATGACAATAGGAAGACCGTGATAATCATACTCCACTGCATACGAACAGCTCCACTGCCAAACACTTAAGAGCTCCTAGCCCCTTGGTGTGCATGTTGCAGGGAATCCTCAACACAACCTCTATATCCAAAGAATAGCTCAGCAGTGTCCCCACACCCCCATTCTGAGAAGAGCCATTTCTCAGTCATCAGCTGTGGAACCTCCAAAGTCTCAGAGCTCAAGACTTTACAGTGAATAGTGAAAACAGCACATAGAAAATCTTCAGAGCCTCTTCCTCCCCCCAACTGAGAGTACTTATCACAAACACTGCATGCATGTAGCCACCAGCATTGTAGATCTTCCCTCCCACTTCCACTTCTCATATTTTTAAATGGAAAGACCGTACAAGTAGACATGTGTTTGGTTTTATGTGTGCGCATACATGTGAGTTTGTGTGAGTTAGGCTTGTTTGTACATGACGTTATATCAACTCCAATATCTGTAATTATTACATCAAGTCAGAAGCAGGATTACTGGTGTAATCTCTGCTCCACTCCCTCATCTTCTTTTTCACCCCATCTTTTTTTCTTCTGTTTGGTAAGGCCACACGCATCAGGACTGTACCACATGCCGCAGTGTAGCAGCTGCAAAAAGTTAAAAATACTCTGCAACCTGCTAAACGGCCTCCTCCTACTCCTCTAAGATCTTCAGTAAGAAGATGTTAGCGTTTCACTCCAGGTTTAGATTATATTACGTTTTCCTTTGGCCTGGAGGAATTGAGGGAGGAGATCAGGTCATTCAGGGCATGGGGCAGTAGTCACCCTCCTTCACCTTCTCTATGAAAAGCCATTTCAAAGGTATCTTACTTTCAAATTAAAGTTTGACATTTAACATTAATCATGGTTATTAAAATGTGAATGGAAACATTCAGATTGTCGTCAGACTGTCAATTAGACATCAGAGTTCATTCAAATCTACACTGAAGTCGCATTAGATCCAGGTGCTTTCAGACTGACAGCTGAAACAGCTGCGATTCAAACTAGCATGTCTCTTGAGCTTCTATACATTTAAAGCCTTTTCCACGCTGAGAAATGAGAGGCTTGGCAAGCAGCTCTAGCAATATCTCACAATTTCACCACTGTTCCTATTTTAGGGAGCTGGGCCAATATTGGCACTACAAAAGTGAATTGAGATTAAACTGAAATGAGTCCAGTTCTCTTGAAGCTCTGATACTGTTCACCTTAAGTCTAATCAGAGTACTGACACAGTTGAGTGGCTTTAAATCCCCCCAATCTGTCTGCTTTTGCTTGCCATCTCTTGGTGTACCGTTGAGTTGCAGTAAATGAGAGAAGAATGCAGGTTGCTCTAATGTGATGATGCCCATGAATAGGCTCTTTGAGAAGGATAATGTTTGTATTGCCTCTCTTGTGTCCCCCCCCTCTCTCTTATTTTCTGTCTTTCTCTCTCAGTTGTTTGTATAGTCTAATCTAATGATTATATAAAATGATAGGGCTGAGGTCTAACATTAGAGGTACACACAGTGTAGAGAAGAACAAGTAAGTCATTTCTATACAGTGTGGCTCATGACATGTTCAGTCTTTCCTAGTAGGAAAGGTTTCATTCCAGCCAGTTAGAGGTGTCCAGTGGTGTGTGCTGAAGATGTGCTCCAGTCAGTGTCTTTAAATTATTGGCAGTATTCATTAATGGCAATTCTCTGTGGATGTGCTGCTTTCTCTTCTTTTGTGCCGCTGTGAACCTGGGAACGTCCTCACCAATGACCATCACTGCAGAGAGAATAAACATCGCCTTGATGCTATGTCTACAACAGGCCTCCCGGCTAGTGTTTGCCCTGGGTATAGTGACGAATAGCAGCCACTCAACCCTGCAGTGCATTCAAATGGCACACCATGGTGTGATGGGCCACTCCAGTTTGCAATGGACATAAAAGTTGAGATTCATGAACAAAAGACAAGGCCTGATCCAGTCAATTCTATACTTATTAACACCCTTTGTGGCATATTTACACATCATGTATAAATACAAAAAATGTATTTATATAGACAATATAATTGGTAATTTAACTTTAATAAACAATATTTGTCGACCATAATATGTTTTGTTAATTAGGGTGATTATTTCTGGTTTTAAGTTTATCAGCACCTCTACAAGTCATAGTTTATGATACACAGATCTGAGACAATAACAGCACAGCGCCTCGTCTGGTAATGTCTAACAAAGTGGCAGTCATTTGTAAAAGGATCTTGGATGTTCTAATATACAGAACCCTTCAAGCCCTTTTTAAGACTTAGATTAGTGTAGGTACTGTAAACCTTACAGAGTGTGATGTTTGAGCTCGTCTTTGTCTCCTATATCTGCCTCACTGTGTGGAGGGCTTTAAAAAAAAAAACATTTTTAACCCATGAACTGATTTCTGCAGGCCAACAACCATCAGTTCCTTTGGTGTTGAAAGTTATTTGATTTCCCCCGTGCCAGTGGATGACAAAAGGATTTCAAATGTGTTAAATCTCAGTTTAAGTCTGAGAGCAATCAATTTTATTTTTCAAAGGATGACTGAAACACTTTTCATTTGTTCGAAAAGTTCTTTAAGGGGTAATTATGTGAACATGTTTTTTCTGACTTCTCATTGGTATTTTCTTCTGTATGTTGTCTGTCTGTCTGCCTGTCTGTCTGCCTGACTGTTCATCCAACCCGATCAATCACTGCATCTATTATTTTATCAATGATCAATTCAGGTAGCTTCGCTGTATTTTAGAAGGTATTGGTGTATTGCCCAAACAAAAACAGCTCTAAGTTAAATTCTGAAATATACCCAAAACAGTAACAATAATAGGGATGTGGTTGGTCTAGTTTATGTCTCGTTCTCTATATTTTCCTCTCACTCCAGTTCTTTCTTTCTCCTGTAAGTTTACTGGTTCCCAGACTCTGCCCAAACCTTGTGCTATAAAATGCACTCTTAACTACGTACACAGTCATTTCCACAAATGCAAACATGCTCATTCACATAGTCACTATGACACACACATCTCAAACCTAAGACCTGGCCAGGATGTCAGATAAAACTTTAGCAATTTGTATCCTACAGGTTTGTCACCCTATGCTGTCAGTGTGTCATATATTTGCCGTCTGTGCCAACATCTTTAATTTGGTGTGGATATATTTTATGACTCTACACACATATACATACACACTGCCAGTATCAACATGGCCCGGAACAGCCTGACCCACTCAGCACACACACACACACACCAGCTACAGGCCACTGGCAGTCGTTTCCCTGGTGACAGCCAGCTAAACCTAGCCAATGGGTTGCAGTAAATGCCATGGAGAGCATGTGGAATTCTCCTACCGGCACAGGTGGCTGCTGGCTGAATGGCCACTGAACAATCTGTGCAATGAAGCCCATTATGACAGATAATCTTCCACAACACCTTTTTATGGCATGGATGACGTGCTTGGAAGGTGACACTATCCTGTGGCTACAACACTCCTTTCAGCTAGATTTTATAAAACCTTGGGCCAGTCTGTGTGCATACTCTAATACTTTTGTTTTTGATATTTTCCCAGTTTACTTGTATCTAACTTCCACCTGAAGACAACCACCTATTCCTTTTCAGATTGCTGCTTGAGCAGTGGTACATATCTTGGAGCAGAGTGTGAAGTCCCTTATTCTGTATACATTAGGGATATAACACAATGCAGCTATCTATGTATCTGTGCTCCAGCTTAGGTTTAAACTGGAAGTGGGTGTGGTCTATTGCAGAATTTTTTTTTTTTGTGTTGTTTGGTTTTTTTCTGTTTTTCATTTCATTCTATTTTGAACTCTGCCACTATGTCATTTTTCATTCACAAATTATAACAAAAAATATCAACTTTATTCATCTCCTCAACAAGACGTCTAGTGGACAAGTTAGTAAATGCAGTTTTGGCCAAAATTTGTGGACTCCTGACCATAACACTCATATTTGCTTGTTGAACATCCCATTCCAGATTTAGTTCCACCTTTTTTTGTGTGTGAAAAAAACACTAGTGCACCTATGATTCATATCTGTATTTGCATTGATTTAGAACACATTATCAGTTCAATCCAAATAATGTATTCATTATTTGGTCCACAACAAAGGTCCACAATTGGATGGTATCATTCTGATTAGCATGGAGATAAGTAGTCCATGCTTTTTCACACTCCTGAACACCAATGGCTTAGCAACTTTCAGATTTTTTTGAGTTGTGTGATCATTAATAAAGTGGATTAAATGCTGGAAATTTGCTTTAGATTTACTTTGCGTTAGATGGCATGGTGGTGCAGTGTTTAGCACTGTCGTCTCATGGCAAGAAAGTTCTGGGTTCGAACCTCATGGCTGACTGGGGCCATGCAGAGTTTGCATGTTCTCCTTGTGCCTGCATGGGTTTTCTCTGGGTGCTCTGGTTTCCTCCCAAAGACTGAGGCTATTGTTTACTCTAAATTGCCTATAGGTGTGAATGGTTGTTTGTTTCTGTGTCAGCTCTGTGATAGTTTGGCGACCTGCCCCGGGTGTACCCTGCCACTCACCTGAAGTCTGCTGGGATTGACTACAGGTTCCCTGCATCCCTGGTGGATAAGTGATTTAGATAACGGATGGATGGCATTGTTTGCTTTTTGACCATTAAACAGCTAAGATCAGACACTAACGAAATATGTAAAAACAGTTCAGGTTTAACTAGCTATTTTTCATGTATTGGATGTATTATATGCATTTCACACATCTTAGCCTTTCTACTTAAATTTGAGCATCCAAATAACACAAATGTGTGTTTTTTAAGTAATCAACATACATCTGCATGGTAATTTTCTATCTGATCTGTACTGTGTATTTCTAGAAACCATGGGCTCTTCTGTAGTGGGTTCTGTTACTATAAATCTGATATGTTGTCAGTCTAATCAGAAGCTCTTTCGAACTGTAATCAAGAAAGTTCCTGAAATCTATATATGTACAGTTAGATGAGGTGAGACACCTGTCATGCAAGTGTAATTTTAGAGAAAAAGAGAAAGTGCACTTTCCATGCATAATAAACTTTATTTTTTTATGACAGCAATAGGTTTTTGTGTTTGAAGATTTATTGTATTTAATGCAGATAAATAGAAAGTAAAACATATGTTAAAGAATTTTGTTTATTTTTGTGACTAGTGTCAGAATTTCTTTTGAAGTCTTTCTGAATCACATCTGATGTTTCAGCACACTGGCCATCTTTATTCCTTTGTTTTTTCTAATGTTCTGTATTGCTCAGACAGCTCCATAGAGCCCCTAGTGGTTGAAATGGATATCACCCTGAAATCTTAGCACTGTAAAATACTTTCCCTGCTTTTGTCCATGAGCTTTCAGTGAAAGTAAAATATAATCGCATTGTTTTCTTCAAGCTCTTTCTCCACTCACTGTTTTGGATGTATTTATCAGCTATGTTATCACAGCGAAGTGAAATTACACCCCTGGAGCTTGTGGATGACTGTGGGATTCGAATCATGAGACCACGTTTAAGATGGCATGTTTTTCTCTGGATTGAGGAGATTATCATTCTTAAACAATAAAGAGGGCAGCGATTAAAGGATTCATTTCTCCTTTCTTTCTTTCTTTCTTCCTAAGTCCAGGCGTGTGTCTTGCCTTTCACCACATGTGGAATGGAGGCTGATGATGATGACAGTCTGGAACTGTAAATGCTCTTTTTGTGGTGTTGTGTTAATTTGACACCATTATGCCGTTGAGAAGACTGTGTCTGTGATGAGGTGTTAATGAGCTGGTGCAGGGGCCTCCACTGAACCATAATGCTCTTTGTATATTTCCTCATTCACAATCCATACATACTTCTTCTCTCATCCCCTTCTCATATTCATCCTGTCATGTTTTCACTTTCCTTTAAACTTCTGCCTTGCCAGAGTAGTTCAGTTCAGGTTTGTTTCCTAGAAATGAAATGGACGCATTCTCTAATTTCCCAATTAATACTTTACTCAGTGAAACTATTCAGATTATTAGCATACATGGCACATTTCCCAGCCAGTGTGTGTGGAGCAGCTAAGGTTCAAAGGCTCTATTATGTTTACTTTATTTGGGATTAAGTTATTATTGGGTCTTTATGAATCCATTTTTAGAACACTAAATACACACAGCAACATAATACTATAGCCAGCTATCTTTTTTACCTTTTATCCTAATTTAAAAAATAATATTTTTTGGCAAAAATAATATATATATAGAATTCCAATAACAAAAAAAACAAAAAAAAAAAACATTTATTTACAATTTCATGTGGCTCCTTTAAAAGTCTTTCAAGTGAAGCATTAACTGCTTCGCTTTCAATACTATCATAATTTTCTCTGGCTGTATGACAGTAAAATGTCTTCTCTGTACAGTATTTAATTGTTCAGGGTTATGCAAATACACAACCTGGTGTGTGAGGGAGAGTTTGTGGAGAACAAAAAGAGATCGGTGCTTGGGTAAAGCCGTGCTCCTTCTAGTTGTGCTTTAAATTTACGTACCATGAGAGCAATGTGTATGAAGCTAAATCACAAAGAAATGACTGGAGCTTTTAAACAGGCAGGTTATGAACTTCAGAGCATTTCAATAAAGGTGCATGTGGAATTTTTATGTGCAATGAGAAAAAAGAAACAAGGAAACTTTTTGCTACTATGCAGATTTTTTTGTTGTTGTCATAATGCATTCATTTTCCATTGTGGTCTGTGCTCCATAATTGTATCTTTTCAGGGCACACATCATTTCTGCCATGCTTCAGTCAGCCTGAATAAATATGGTCTTTGAAAAAAAAAAAGATTAAAGTCTCAACTGTCTCTTCGTGACAGTGTGTGTGCCCTGGTTTGGCTTGGCCTAGGTTGGAGAGAGAGAGAGAGCGAGAGAGTTTGTGAGTATGTATGTGGTGGCGTTGGGGGCAGGGCTCAAAGCCTTTCTCCATGCACAACCCCACTCATAATTACAGGCAGTATGCAGTTCTCCTTAAAGAGCAATTTTCTCCTCCAAAGGGGACAACACTCACTTTGGCACAGCCGAGAGTAAGAGAAAGTGAGCAAAGAAGGAATGATCAGATAGTGTGTGGTAGCAGTGTAAGGCAGATGTGGGTAATGAGTAAGGGGACCAATTATATTTCTATTGTAAATGTGCATGGATGGCATACTGACACACACACACAGACAGAGAGAGAGAGAGAGAGAGAGAGAGAGATCTGAATCATGTCAACCAAGCAAGCTAAACAGACTATTTGATCTGGTGCTTTCTAAAGCATGATTTAATTAAAGGGCAACAATGATTAAAAGTGTTTCTGACCTTCCTTTGCTCTGCTTTTCCTTCCCCTGTGTGTTTGTCCCT
This sequence comes from Notoglanidium macrostoma, assembly GCA_030068235.1. Lineage (NCBI taxonomy): Eukaryota > Metazoa > Chordata > Actinopteri > Siluriformes > Auchenoglanididae > Notoglanidium > Notoglanidium macrostoma. The sequence goes on from JAQQZR010000012.1 coordinate 9,448,209, forward strand.
TTATCTGTCATAGCCCCTTTCTCTCCCTTCCTTCTCTCTCTCTTTCTCTCTCACTTTGCACTGTGCTGGCAGTGAACTGTACTTGGAGGTTTTTTTTGGCAGATGGTTGGCTCTCTTTTGGCTGGGTCTGGCCCTGGAGTGTGCTACTGGCTGGGAGTATGAAGGAAGAGAGGCAGAGAGGGAGGGAGGAAGAGCAGGAGGGAGGGAAGGGGAGAAGGGGTGGAGGCGTGGTCTCCAGCTGGTAATGAAGACTTCTCTTTTCATCCTCAGACTGTAGAGTTGGAGTGGCCGGGGCTGGGGGCTGCAGTGTTCCAGTGCACTCTCTCTCTCTCTCACTCTTTCTCTCTCCCTCTCTCTCTCTCTCCCTCTCTCTACACCTCTGTCTCTCTCTGTCTGTCTGTCTGTCTCTCTCTCTCTTTCTCTCTCTCTCTCTCTCTCTCTCTCTCTCTCTGTCCTCTCCTCCCCCCCTCTTCCCACATGAACCCTGTGTCTAAATGCGAAGCTCTGGAACTGCTACGGCAGATATGAAGCTCTCACACATGGACTCCACACACACTCAGGTAAGAGCTGTGAACTTCACTGGATTGGTCAGAGTTGTGTCTGTTTGTCTGTCTGACTGTCTGGGTAGGTGGAGGGTCTGTCACTTCCAGTACCTGAGCACACACTTTCATTTATAGACACACACACACACACACACACACACACACACACACACACAGAGGGATGACAGTTGGCAGTATTTCCACAGTCGGGCTATGTAAAGGTCTCTGTGAGATCAGACTAAGGCAGTATTTAGGATTCACAATGAATGTGTGCAGTGTGTGGGAGCTGTTAGACTGGCATCCACAGCTCCCTGCTGAACTCTTGTACCCTTTCTGTATACATCCAGAGGGATGTTGTGGATCTTAGTGAGCTAGCTGGTTTGTGTGTATGGCTGTGCATGCTCGAGTTGTTAACTTTGGTGGAGGATATTGCGCAACATTTCGCATACCAGTGAGTTGCATAAGCAAGAACTGTGTATAAATCTATATTAGGGTTATGTGTATGTCTGATTCAAGATTGTTTTGTGTGTGTGTGTGTGCGTGTCTGCAACTGGCCTGGTGTTTTGCCATGCTGATTAAGCCGTGTTGCCAGAAGGATGCCGAGGGCTGTTTGGACTCATCTGCGTAAATATGACAGGGACAGAGGGAGGGTGGAAAGGACTTTGCTCCTCTCATCTGTCTCTCAGCCATTGCAGCTTTGATGTGAGGCCTCTGGATCTGTCCCTTCTCCCTGTGGCCCTCTGCAGATCCGGACCAGTCGACTTTCATCAGCATTCTCAGGGATATCCGTCCATCCGTGTACTCGTTCACCCCACCTACATCTGCTCTGGCCATCTATCTTTCCTCTGCCCTGCAACCTTCAAACTTTTATGTCCCACTCCGTGTCGGAACCATACAACAATCCAATTCAACCACCCTCCCACCTGTACATCCTCCCACACACCCAACCAACTCCATCTATTTATCCATCCACCTATCCATCCACCTGTCCATCCATTCAGTCTCTGATCCATCTTTCCATGATCCATCATCCACCCCTCCATCCATCCACTTATGTATTTATCCACTCATCCACTCTCCTATATATTGCACCAACCACTTATTCATCCATCCATTCATCCATCCATCAATACACACATACTGAACATCCACCTGCAGTATTCATCTACCAACCCATATAGTCATGCATCCATCTATTTCTCCCTCTATCTAATTCTCACCTGTTTCTATAGGGACTTATGAGTGCGCTCCATTTGACAGAGTAATGGGTCTTTCCAAAACTCCTACCGGAAAAATCTTAAGTGACTTTCCGTTAGCTTTTGTGTTGGGCCATGAGAATTATGGTTTCCCAAATGTTCCTCTGAATAGTATACAGGAGCTGAGGCTAATTGAAAAAACACAAGTAGGAATCTGCCATGGAGGAGACGGACCTGCTGTTACTGGGGTCTGTAAATGGACTTTCCAGAAGTGGCTGCAGTGGAGGAGGAAGGAAAGAGCGAGAGAGAGGGAGAGAGCAAGACAGACAGACAGAGAGAAAGAAATGGTAAAGAAGAGATGCAAAGAAATGACATGGCTAAGTTTGAAATGAAAGGTTGACCACTTAGAGCTACACAACAAAGCTGCTATTAAATTAACAGAAACACACAGTAATAGCAATAGGAATATTCCATGTTATTCCAAGTTTGAATAGACATAGCGCTGCTTTAGTTGGCCCGTAGGCATGTGTATTTTAGTACCACACTGTAATGTCTATTGCATGCCACCTTAACAGTGTCAGTATTTGTGTGAGAGTTTCTGAAAGTTTGAGTGATGCATCTTAGTCAGGTTACATGAATTCCAGTCCAGGAGAGAATAGCTCACTGTGAAGGGTGCAGCAAGGCCTGTCTTTACTACAGCCTACCATTCTTCATCACCAGCCAGTGCTGGAATCCTCCCCAATTTGCCATTTGCCAGGCTGCTGTAGAGTGAAATCTCTGAGCTCCACTGCTAAAGCCTGCCTGCCCTATTCTTTTCTTTTGGAAGGTTTATTGAAGATTTGTATCATCTCAAATGCAGAATGTGTGTGTGTGTGTGTGTGTGTGTGTGTGTGTGTGTGTGTGTGTGTGTGTGTGTGTGTGTGTGTGAGAGAGAGA
>JAQQZR010000012.1:9452376-9464073 GCA_030068235.1 Notoglanidium macrostoma
ACACACACACACACACACACACACACACACACACACACACACACACACACACACACACACACACACACATATATGTATGAGAGACAGAGACTTGTATATGTACAGTAACACATGTCGCTGCTCTCTGCATGCATGTTGTTTGTGTGTCTCTGTTTGGCCATGTTTTGCTCCATTTAAAATGAAAATGCCTCTGAAATTAGCTCTGCAAATTACCTACGTTTAGTGTACAGTACTCACCATTGATTGTACACACACACGCACACACATTACTTACATTTGTTGTTGCATACATGATTTGCACTCACATGCCCTTCTAGAGCTACTTGTGGGAGAAGAACACCCCCAGCCTCCTATTCAATTCAATTCAATTTTATTTGTATAGCGCTTTTAACAACAGACATTGTCTCAAAGTCTCCTACACACGCACACACACACACACGCACACACACACACACACACACACACACACACACACTCTTCACTGTATTTCCTTGTTGGGCTTGTGGATATTTCCATACTCAGCACACACCTAATGCAAGTCACGGAAGAAAGGTGGAGGTCCCTCAGAATGAGGGCTGTCTCCTTTATCTCACATTTTTTTCCCATCATTCTGGATGTCCTCTGTATGTCAAGTTGCACTTTTAGCATTAGAGTTGGAAGCAGCTCCCCCACAGCATTCTGGCACAGAGGGTGAGAGCTGCTGATAGAAAAGTGGAATGAAATGGAGGGAGAGGTGAAGAATGATGGAGCAGGAGACAGATGCTGCTAGCCTGCATCCTCATATCACACATTTTTTGGATCAGAATGTGTTTTGAGAGAGACAGTGCCCATCTTTGTGGAACAGACTGACAATTAACCTGAACATTTGATCTGTTTCTCTTACTCCTCCTCCTGCTTCCTTCAGTCAAAACTCCTCGGTACTCTTATTAGCCTGGACCTAGGAGCTTGGTGCCAGCACAGAGGAGACTGGCTTCAACTTTATATCAAATTGTCGCAGAAACTTTTCACTCAACACACTTTACTGGACAGACAATACTCTTTTAGAGATGGAAGTGAGTACTTTGGGTCCAGCATGAGTCACATTTTGTTAGCTTTAGCACAGCATAGTTTATTTCAGGTTATGTGTTGTTTGTGGAGCCACACTGTTGAGAGAGAGATGCTAGTCTAGGTGAGTCAGACTCAAGTCTTAAGCCATACAGAGTTATAGTTGCAGAGGGAGTGTGGTGTAGCAGGTTGGGACTCTGCGGTAATGGCAGACTGCGTTCCAAGCTGTTGGAGTGATGAGACTAGTTTAGTGTAGCATGTTACGTCTTGTCTGTTGGGTGCTGTGCTTAGGAACCGAGTGTGAGTGACTTAAAGGCCACAATGGACGATAGAGTCTCTCACTTTCTCTTCCTCTCTCTCCCTCTCTCTTTGGCTGAGGGCTGGAGTTGGCTGAGAGAGGGGAATCGCCCATAAATAAGAGCTGTTCACATCTGCAGACACTCTGGCACTTGTCCTAAACAGCTGGCTGCTTCCCCTTTTTTCATCTCTGGTCTCTTCCGCTGCATTCCTGCTCTCGCACTCTCTCCCTCTCTCTCTCTTTGGCTCTGTGTCATTTTCTATGTATCCCCAGTGTGTCTTGATCCAGATGCTGCATTGTTTAGACACATTAGTGTTGTTCAGGCACTTGGTGAACCTAGCCATGGCTGATGTCATGCTTTCTTTTAAAGGAGAATACCTCTGTAGGCTTTTTTGAAATTGGTGAGCAGAGTCTTCGGTGGGAAGAGACTGAAGAGCTGTGATGTGATGATTGTTGTGCTGTGTACCTTTTGGGAAATGGAATCCTAATATGTATAGAGAGTATTCTCCAGATACAATACATGTTCATTCTACAAATGACACAGCTGTACCTTCAACCTTACAACAGTGGTTCTTTAGATCCTCTACAATTATATTCTTGTGACTGAAGGAACAAGGACATGGCTTTGTAGATTCCTTACCGGTGACATGTGTTTGTAGCTTCAAATCCAAGTTTAATACCTTTTTTTCCTAAGCATTGTGTAAGTGAAATCATGTGCTTTTGCATGTCCTTCTCCACAACCGCACCTTATGCCATCCAGGAATGTGGGTGTGTGCTTTTAAGAGTGTGTATATGCCTTCTTGATGGCAAGTGAAACCAAAAAATGAGTGTGGGTATGTTTGCACAGATCTCAGCAGGCATGGATTTGGGGTGATGGTGCATTTGTTTAAATAATCATTTCAATCATTTGTTCCCTTGTCCTCCCTTTGTGGGAACCATCTTTGTTAATGTCATTCAGCCAACACTGTTGATCTTGCCCTTTCCAAGTACAGCAATTCCTCAGTGAATGAGTAATAATCACGTTATTTAAGCTTAGTGTTCTGCTAGAAAACCAGCTGCTGATAGTCAGGGTCCATTGTTGCATTCCACATGTAGCCGATTCATCCTCCTTCTCTGTTTGACCCTCAAACATTCATGTTTGCCCAGTCCAAGTGAATAAAACTGGTTCAAATGGTCAGTGTAGGGAAGCGACCCCTTGCAAATGTTTCCGGTTCAAAAGTTCATGTTTGCCATAAGGGGACTGGGAAGGGAAAGATGGAGAGGATACTGCCGTAAAATGTTATCAAGCCCTGGTTGGTCCTGGCAAAGAACTTTTGCACATTTGAGACAGCCCTACAGTTTGACACCAAAGCAAGGAAAAAGGAGAATCCGGTGAGACTTGCAGGTGAGGGTGCAGCTATCAATGGCCAACCAGTTCACCTCTAAAGTGTAAATGTCTAACCAGAGTGATCGGCCCAACTGTTCTACTTGAAAGCCCTATCCTTTCCAACCGTTCATCTATAGATGACTTTTAGGTTTGCCAATATGCACTAGCAGTGAGCATTCTTTGCTAGTTTAATTTTGTCTTCTTCAAGCTTGTGAAGTTCCCTGGTCCCCTGAGACATTCTATGAGAACCTTACCTAAAAAAGCTCAAGTTCTCACTCTCCTAGACTTTAGAAGGATATGAATGAGAAAAACTAAACTCAGAACAGATCAGAACTGCCTTTATAGAACCAAATGCAATTACTCCAAGCCTACCACATACTTCTCTTATTGCATCCCTCCTTCTAAAATTAGGAATGTAAACATTCCTATAGCTCAGTGTCAGTACCAAATGAAAACGGATTCATGGTAATTTATGTGAAGTGTTAGCTGGATAGAGGACTTATTTTAGTTGCTGATGCATACCTAATTTGGTGTATGTGACACCAAATCCCAGTCATTCAATATCTCAGTTTTCAGCATGAAAGGCATATACAGAACATCAAATCTACAACACACATATGCATAGACAGATGTTGTGGCTATATTCCAGAAAGCTGGACACAATATTATACAAAAGCCTAATAGATTAGTGGTGCATTTTAAGGGGTCAAACACATTTAGAGATGCTGTACATGTCTTCTTCCTCTGTTTATAAAGAAGAGTAAACATGCCATCTGGCTACGCAGGGGCAGATGTGCACTAGGCCACTTTTATATATAATGCACACCCAGGGCAGAGGCTATTGAGCAGCCATAACAAACACATTCAGGTTCATCAGAAACTATCATGAGATGGTTGGGTGTGATCACACGTATGTGCAATTAAAAAAGAAAGAAAGCAAGTAAAAGCTCAGATACCCAGGAATAGAGAGATATACACAACACAGACTCATGCACATAAACCTGTGAGTGCTGAAGGAAAACCATTGTGGTTGTCCCACAATTCTTTCATTCATAAATGGATGCTTAGGCAGGCTGATTCATCTGTCTAGGACTTGGGTGACAAATTCACAGTACTGGTGTAGCATGCTTCATATGTCAGTGCCAGTTATTCTGTGGGAACGACTTTGGCCTGGCCCCCGTCATCCCAATTTTACTCTCTTTCTTCACCTCCCTCTCAAATGTCTTCTCACATCTCCTTCATTCCCTTGTTCTCTCACAGATTGTTTATCTTTCTGTCTGTCTTACTGTTCTTTTCTTTAATCTTATTCAAATCCTTCATTTTTTTCCCTCTCTTTTCCCTGTGGTTTTGGTCTCCCTGTGCTTGGTTTTGCCATGGCCATTGTCCCTGCTTTTGCTATGTGTGTTATGGAAACTAAAAACGAATTAGAATGGTGAAAATGGGGCTGGATGGGAAGGCTGTAATGACATCAAGGACACAAAGATGTGACTCATAAAGCTCCAGCTGTGTGCCAGCTGGAGGAGAGATATAGATGGAAGAAAGAAGGGAGAAAAGGAGTTTACAGAGCCGTTTTTATGGCACTGCAGGTGGAGTGATAGAACAGGTGCTCAAAGAAAGGGGAGAGAGATGGCTGGTCAGAGGGGCAGAATGCCATAAGAGGAAGAAGTGAGGTTATAAAAAGTGGAGGAAAGACATAAGTAAGGGAGGGCTAATCATCCAGTTCAAGCTGAGTGGAACTTTTATTTCTCCACCTACCTTTACTTTTACTCTAGGTACAGTAGTTGCTGCTATGTTCCTCCAGCTTTGTGCAACATAGAAAGTATAAAGTACAATGTCTTAAAAGGCAAAGCACAACAAATGACAGTGGTGAGTGATTTTTTTTCATGCTTTGTATTTGCCAGCTGAAGGAGGATAAAAGTTGAAAAAAATAAGACACCAGCAATTATTTATTTCACCACACAACTATTCATCCTCCTTCCGTTGGCAAGCAACTCTGTTTTATAAATGTTTGAATTAATAGTAAATTTCTTGTTATAATGCAGTTATCTTTATTGTGTTTTATTTTATCCACTAATTTACATTTTCACTGCATGACATTCAAGCAATTTGTGTACATAACAGGTATGAGTGCTTGCTGGACATTGTATAGCTGGTACAAGCAAGTTTACCCCATGACAAAGCTCCCATAAAGAGGCCCAGATGTGTGAGAGCCTGAGGTGGCCTAGCCAGATTAGAGGGTCATTAAATATGTGCTATAAATGCACAATTTTGGCTCCTCTCATTGAAGCATGATAATGACAAACACACTTATATATAAATACTTCATATACATTATTACTATATTAATATGTGCTACTGCAGGCATTTTGTGAGTTAAATCCCCATCTCATTCCAGGTCAGTTGGATGCTGAGCTGACTTATAAAGTCAGAATTTTAGATTCAGCTCCTGTATGACCCCTATTTCCATTTTTACATATATTTCTTACCTGCCAAAAATAAAGAGCTTTACAGTTTTATATAAACATGTGGGACTCCCCGACGTAGATGGACAAGTATGCAGGACTCGAAAACTCCAGGATGCTTGTGGGCGTGCTCCTCTGCCATATGATGCTGGCAAGGAACAAGTTCTTTTTGGCTGTGGAGAGGCAGGAAGACTGGTCCGAACTAACACAACTGCTGTGATGCTTTGTTTCACCTCATATGATCCTTACCATACAATTTGCATTCCTGTATCTGACACAGTGGTAGTGAAATATAAGGTGAGAGGACAACTTAGTCTTAACCTCTCCTCAGTCACAGAGCCAAGTGTGTGTGCAGGTGTCAGGCATGTGCGTCTAACCCTCATATTGATTGGAGACAGCGTGGTAAAATAGTCAAAGATTGACTAAGTTGGATTCCCTTTGGATGATTCCTGAGTTGGACGATTGCTGCTGGGCAATTCCATGTTTTTGCAGCCGTAGGAAGGCAGTCTTACAAAATGTTAACACTATTCAATCAGTACTTGTCAACAACAGTCTCAGAAGAATGTTAATCCTGGAATATCTGGTTCATAGTTGTTCCACATCTTGAGGAGCTATTATGAAACACTATAGGATCATTTACTTCTATAGTTTTACAGAAATGTAACATCAATATCTAGTGTGTATTGCAGAACTAAAACCAGGTCAATGTTTTTTTAAGCTATAGACGAAGAAAAAGCATTTGGCTACTGATTTGGCTTTTATTTGGAGTTTATTAAACCAAGTAAATAAATAAATTCAGTTGGCATTCTTGCTAGTAATTTTTTGTAATTCTTACCCAGTGTTCCTGTTTCTTGTAAAACCACAAGTAAAGAAATGCAGTATTTCCTTATATATATTGGTGATCAAAAGTAGTGTTTATAATATATGCAGTACACAGTTATTTTAAATATTCATACAATTTATCCAGGTATTCTAGGCATCCTTTCTTGCCAAGCTGAAGGTGAATAGATGGATATTCTGAGCAACAATGATGAGAACTCCATGTCTTTCTCTGTCCATTTATTAACTATTCCTACCTTCCAGAGTATTCAGACTCTGTGTGTGGTGTTAGAGCTCCAGGCTTACTATATAAATCACTTACTCCTGCAGCACAGAAGCTTTCAGAAAGAACCCTGAGATGGAAAACCCCGGGTTTTAGACGTTTTCTTAAACAATGAAAAGCCTATTAGGTCTATCTTGCCCTTCTGTACAATTATGCCTGGTGTGTTAATAAATATCTAATTATCTGGAAGAGGGGAATTAATGTTTTTCTTTCTTTCTGTGTATGTATACATTTTACTTAGGATTTAATGTATTTTGTGGCTTTACTGGTTGTCCTGTAATCTGACCTCACAACTTACCGATCACACTTTCTGTAGTCGCTCTCCATCTCTCCAACACACATACACACATGTGTATTCTGACACACGTATCACTCTAAGAGTCTTGATGACAGACAAAACGCCTTCACTCCTGAGACAGAAGGAGCTGAGGAGCAGAATTGCTTGTCTCAGGTTTCGCCTGCAATGTGTGCTGGGAGGTGAGCCAGCTCCGTTATATCATTTTCTATGTTTCCAGTGGGTTTTATTTCCCCCTCCCCATTTCCCCCACTCTGATTATTAAATAACATGGTTTCCTCTCTGCTACTGTGTCTAACCCCCATCATTGTGGTTGATATTCACCGGTACTGCTGAGGCGGTGTTTTCCATTCTCTCCCACAGAGGGTTCTGGAAGAGCTGTGCTTTTCTGTTTATACCATGCTGATTGCCTAATAATTGCCTTGTAAAAAAAAAAAAAGTGACAGTTTTTTTTTATAAGAATTTATGATGAGTCTAGACTTCAATTTTCAGAGTAAATGTGATTTTGTTTGTCAGGATTTTAATTCCAAGCCAAGCCACAGTTCTACGATTACAGCAAAGGGTTCCTGTAGTAAATCAGGTGCAGTGGCTCCTGTAAAAGCTGCTGCATGGTGGCTCCCTAACTCATTGTTTTACCATCAGGCCAGGAATCATGTGATCCACTTTGAACTGACAAAAACAGTGTCTCTGGATCTGTCTGGTCTGTGAAAAGTACCAGGCCTACTGTACTTCCCAGTTTTACACTGGCCTAACTACATGCGCACACACACACACACACACACACACACACACACACACACACACACACACACACACATATATATAGGGGAACATGTTGATTTCATTTATTTTTTCTTTTACACTCTGTTGAGATGGCTGTATAATTTGAATTAGATTTAGTCTCTCATACTAAGGTCACCTGAGGTAAACAGTGAGGGGATGTCATTATGCATTAGTGTTGTTTTCTTGGCACTGTTTGACAGCTTACTTTGGCACCGCCATTTATGGTGTGTGTGACAGGAGCACCTCTTTAAAGCACCTCCACAGACCTTCAGTTAGCATGACTTCAGTTTTCATTTCATGAAGAAAAAAATGGCAGGGAAAAAGAAAGAGAGAAACGTGAGAACTCTCCACCAGAGGAGACTGATGTAAATGACAGAAAGAAGAAGTCTCACTTTTATGGTGATGAGGAAATAAGTTCTACTTTTAATCTGTGTGTAGTCTAAAAATAGGCTCCTCTTCTCTGGTGGCTGCCCACTGGGTCATTCAAGTTAAATCAGTCTGGTCTCCTCTAAGAGGGAGAGCCTATGTTTGTGTGTGTGAGTGACTATGACTGTGACTTCACTCACTCAGAGACAGAAGGAGGGAACAAAAGAGCCAGTGAGTAACTGATAGGCAGAAAGAGTGAGTTTGTAACATCTTGTTACTGGTGATTGGTGTCAGAGCAAGCTTTTCATACAGCAGATAAATGGATGTTCAGTTGGTCTAGAGAAGAAGAGAGGATGGAGAAGTGTAGCTTCAGAGCTCAGTAGTTTGATAAAACACCTTTTGCTTTGAAGCCCTGAAGTCTTTTGTGAGCCTACAGCAGCAATAAAAACAATTAGTGTTTAGAAATGTTCAATAACACACAGAGGTGTACTGGACCAGTGGTGTGGCAGAGCACTCTCTGCCTCTCTCTCACTCTCTTTGTGTGTCTCTCCCTCTCTGTCTCTATCACACACAGACAAACACACACACACACACACATACACACAGTCTTTCTCTCATTCTATGAGTGTCTGCCTTTTTTTCTGCAAATGGTGTCTCTGGTCTTCTTGTCTCCTTTTTCAGTTATAGACTCTCCTGATGTTCTCTTTTTCAACAAGTGGATAAATGGAAAAGACAGGAGTGCCATTGTTTATTTTCAGAATGGGTGGAGCAGCCATATGCCACAGGATTTCACATGGCATTAATGGAAAAGGCCTGAGCGCTAGACACACTTCTGCGACCTTCCTAATCCTCCCCCAAAAGTGTTGGGAACATAGCTGTGGAGGAATCTGTAACAAGGCTTATTGGCCCCTGGCAACCCAACCTCAGAAAGGTGAAGAGACCCTAATGACCTTAGAGCTTTCTCTCCATGTACAGACATGAGCAGCACTGGAATGAGAATGAGCATTAATGGCCTTTATCCATTCCCTTTCTTTCCACTGACTGCACAGTAGCAATGCTAACCACTTTTCCTCTGAGCCCAAAATTCCATCATCAGCAGGAGCTGCAGAAGATGACACCGCACCTCCTCGCTTCTTTCTTTTCCACTCTCTCCTTTTCTTTTACTCCATCCTTCCTGTAGTTCCAGCAATTGCATTCCACTCAGACCGTTTGTTCAGACAACCTAAAATACAACAGGTTACCTGCCAAAGGCACTATTACACAGCACACAATTACTGTGCGTTGAATCAGATAGCATTGGTGATAAATGAGTTTAAGGGCTTTTCAGCATTAGTACAGAATACCAAAGGTATTCTAACTCCCCCACCACCACCTATATCTTTTCCAGAAGGTCAGTGGTGCCTCTTTAATTCCAGCATGACATCACTTTTCCCACTCAGACCAGAGACTGTGTTCTTTTACAGGGAAATATCAGCTGGAATGGCTGGATAGAGGGATTGCATAACCAGTTGGCACTGATTATTACAACTTCACAGGCTGGCAACGAGTTCACAGCTCACAAGTCACACATTTGTCAACACAGTCATAGACAATGAAACAAGTCCTTGTCTGGCAAAAACACACACCTACCTTCTACAGAGCCACCATCTGAAATCAGAGTCTCTTTACAATGCAAAGACTTTTTAGCGTTTCACAAGCTGATAGGTTTTGTCTTGAGAAGATTTTTCCATCTCTCGCACTTTGCGCTAACCCCTATAAGGGCCACGGAGGAGATGTCATTTTTATGTTTTCTTGGATGGTTCTTCCTTTTTCTGATTTTAGAAAGCTTTCAAAAACATTTATAGTCTTGTATATCATTTTCATCACAGTCTTCTTTAGAGAAACCGATAAAGAAATGGAGTTTTAAAAAGACAGCCTTTCTGCATTAAAAATTTGAAAAATGCAAAACAAAAGCTGACAACCTTGAGAATCAGCATAGCATTAGAAATCCATGCTGGACATAATATCCATTCTAAATGCTATTGCATGACTGAAAGTACAGCTAGCAGCTGGTAGAGCCACTGGTATGAAGCAAAAATTCAGAGACTTAGAAAAAGTGGCAACCAAAAGGAATTTGTTCTGCGTGTTTGTGTCTTCTAGTTTATTTGTGAGTGTGTGCTTGTGAGAAAGCAGCTCATTCAGTGTGCGTGCCCAACCCTTAGGCAAGCCCAGGCTCCACCCTTGTCCAGTTAACAGTAGCCTGCCTCAGCGTTTTATGGTCATGGGACTTAAACTCTGCCAACCTAAATGGAAGAGCATGCAGCAAACCATGGGTGAGGCTGCACTGTAGCCACTAGCAGGGACAGGAATGGTTTTTCAGCAAGTAAGAGAGCTATGATGGTGGATGAGTGACAGAGATGGAAAGGAGCACAGACCCTGGCTTTTTACTGCCGCTAGTCCCTCTAATGGCCTATGACAGCGTTTCCGATCTCAGGAGGCCCACGGCCAAACAGTTTATTCATCAGAGGCTCTCTCGAGTGCTGCAGTGGCATGAGGGAGGCAAATAAATTACACCCTATATTCCCCAACTCATGCCCTCATTTTTAGCTTTGTTTGGATGGATGAGTGAGCTGGCTTTCTTTTACAAAGGTCTCTACAGGATATCACTCAGGCAGAATTGTTCATGAAGCCACACGCAAGTTTTACTTTGGTCCCTTAAGAAAGTTTGAAAAAGACTAGGTTCAGATTCAGATTCAGAGTTTTGATAATGTTAGTGATGAAAGATGCCTTAATAGCCATATGGAGTCATATTTTCAGATTTTTTTGTAAGCCATTGCTGCAGCTTTACATTTGTTTGCATTAGTTATGGTATACCTTTAACCTTTTGAAAACATGACCTCCACTCTCCTCTATTTGAGACTTTCTTTTTGTTTCCTGGTGTGGTAGATGGAGAGATTACAGAGGAATGTAGGGGTACTGTTTCCTCATTTTAAACATAGACAGGCTCGTCACAGCAAACACGCAGACACAAAGCTCCCTTTCACCAACATTTACTTTTTGTTGTTCACCTACCGCAGTGAACTGAGTCTCAGTTGATAGACATTTGATCACATGAATTTGTAGTACTAGTGCTACTGAGCAACACATAGTACATACATTACAGTATTCTGTTACTTTGCAGCTGAGTGGGATAGCTCGATAAAAAAAGGGATATAAAAACATTTTCAATGTGGTTAACACTCCCTAGTCTAGAATTTCAAATTTTCTCTTTTTGGCAAATGTCTCAGGGCAACCATTTGAATAAAGAATGCACCGTAGTAGTTAGATATGTGTTTAAATGTCCTAAAACACTTTATAGATGTTTTGTTTTAGCATTTATTATTCTATTTTCTACATCTAAACAAAAAATTCACACTGGACTTTATATTTGTACCACAACATCATTTAATTAGGTCAATATGGCATGATTAGCATGGTTTATGAGCATAGTACAGATGGTCTGACCCTTTCAAAGATAATCAGAGTTCTGTGCCATTTTCTAACTGTCTGCTGGAGACAAGTGCTCGAGCAGATCTCCTTGTGTCCAGCTGTAAAAATAGAAATGGAGAAAAAGGAAAGTATGATTCATGAGCAGAGGGATAGAGTTATAGCATGTATTGCAGATCTTTTTATTGTAGAAGTCATTAGACTTCTTTCTTTGAAGCCCCATGCTTTATCAGTAACTCATATCTGGGCAGACTTTCTCTCTGGTGCAGTCCCATGAACCATAGTAGCATCCATATTATAGGCTGAGAAAGACAGGTGATATGAGATGCTGCAGTTATTTACAGATTTTTTAAGTTAAATTAGGAATTTTAAGTAAAATTAGGAACTTCAAAACAAAACAGTTAAGAACCAGTACCACAAGGTGTGATCTTTGAGAATTATCCATCCATCCATCCATCCATCCATTATCTATACCGCTTTATCCATCTGGGTCGCGGGGAAGCTGGAGCCAATCCC
>JAQQZR010000012.1:9464689-9493935 GCA_030068235.1 Notoglanidium macrostoma
ATTTAGAGTAGCCAGTTGACCTAATCTGCATATCTTTGGACTGTGGGAGGAAACCGGAGCACCCGGAGGAAACCCACGACTGAACGGGGAGAACATGCAAACTCCACACAGAAAGGCACCCTGGGTGACCCGGGGATCAAACCCAGGACGTGAGAATTATTCAATATAATACATTTATTTTGTATATTTATATTTATGTGACTAAATTATGTTGCACATTATAATTTATTAAAAATGAGCTTTGCAATTTTGGTATTCACATATGAACATATGGGAAACTGTCACTCAGGCTTTATCTCTGGTTGGCAATATTTTGTGGGTGAGAGTTTGTTTTCTCTGTCAGTTCTATATAAACCTTCTATTAAGTACCCTTGAAAGGCTATATTTTCTATAAGACCCAGATTAGTAGAAAAGCAAAGTTTCCAAAGTACACAGCCCTGTGTGCCATGCTTTGGTTTGGCTGAGCATTTCACCCCACACGCAGGCCACAGAGGCCAGCCGGACAGAGGACACTTTCTCCAGCCGGTCATCAGGTCCATGCTCACTGTTCCCAAACAGAGATGCACCCACAGGGGGCACAGACCACGTCTCGCCCCTGGGCACCTAGACACACATTCAGCACAGGCTCCTGTTTGTCATCGACCAAATGGTCCTGAAGGAATGCAGAGAGATGTCCAAAAAGGCTGACTGTGGAATATGTGGAGGGTAAACAAGAGATGTGCTGGATTAATTTACTCTTGATCTGAGTTTTGTGGCTCTATTTATTCTACAATGACCCCAATGAAATGTGGTTCAGGTTACTTGATTTTGTGAGTATGGTGACTGATGATCTCCAAACCACAGTGAATTCAAATTGAATAAGCAATTTTAAAATGTGCCTAATGAGGATCTGGAAGTAATGGGAGGGCATGAGTAATGCAAGGGCAATGTCAAGGCAGACCTAGAGTGAGCTCTGGTTCACTGCAGCCATGGTCAGTCCCTTCTGAATATAATTTTGAATGTGGGGGCTGTCAGTGTGGATAATCAATAAAGTAGATTAGTACCAGTTTTGAGTCAGACATTCAGAGTTGGTCATGTAGTTTCTCTGTAGCAGGGCTTTACGCTATGAATGGCTCTTGCAGTTATCGTACAGAGAGTCATTCTTCTCATGCTGATGCAGGACTGACATTCGAGGGGAGTCCGTGGTGTAGGCTGGACGTTTTCTTATTCCCCCAGGTACCAGCAGCCATATCAGGTGCTATTTTAATGAGTTTAAAGCTGAAAAAATGAGGGAGTGTCCAGTGATCACTGGAAGTGGCATAGGACAGTAGTCAAAACAGAAGTGCAGGTAAAATTTCTGACACTACTTTCATAAAATGAATGAAAGAGAGATTAAAAAAAATCCAGACCCCAGCCTATCCTGTCATTAATGCCCGAGGGTTTGTTTGTCTTCGTAGTTATTCACCCACTTTGCATTTCCCCAGGAATCTTAAATAACCCTGGCTTCTTGCTCAATGTTGAAAAGGGCCTCTCCATAAATACAGCTCTTGATGGTGCCTCAATCTCACATGCCTTGTCTGCTGCACTGTGGTCAGCACCATGTGGTGCTCCTGGATTCCAGGAATAGCACCTTAATACCGCCACCCTCCCCCTCAATCTGCCACTTTGCCCTTATGTTTATGTCTCTTTCGCAGATCTCCATATTTAATGTTACTGGGATAGCTGCAGTCAGCCAACTTTGGTAACTCAGTGACATTATCCCAATCCTTAGCTCCCCTAAGATCCTATTCTTCCAAGGCATCTGCTGCAGGCTGTAGGCATCTAATGAGCCTAGTAATACAGCTCTGTAACTCTGTAGGATCTCTAACACATACACATGCATGCACACACACACACACATACATGTGCACACACATATACACACACGAGCGCATCAACACATGAGCATATGAATGAGAACCCTCAGATGTCCAGCAAGATAGAGAAAAGCAAGCATTAGCTCTCTCATTGATCTCAGGCTTTTCACAGGGGGATATTTGTGAATTTGAAAAATAAAGTCATCCTGGAGCAGCAGAGGAAGATGAATAGGGTTCTGTGCTGGGCTGCTGGGTGGACTGAACCCCTCTGTTTTGGGTTGTTTTTCCCCTCCATCAGAGCGGGTACACTAGGCTGCCTGTGCAGAGAGGGGGCGGAAGCAGGACGTGGATGTGTAAAGTGATCTGCAAACCTGCACAGAGCCCCTTTTCAGCGCCGGCTGTTCTCCACGCTGCTGCGACACATCAGGCAGTCCTCCATCCACATAAACAGCAGCTCACATCAGGGACATCCCAGCATGCACCAGCACCCTGCCGCCAGCCTCAAAGCCTCACCATGAGAGTGAAAGCTATTCACCAGAGGGACTGGCAAACTCACTGACCAAATTTTAGACCACTGAAATACTGCAATTCAGCGCAAAAACAACCCTCAGGCATTTTTCAAATCCTGAAATGATTAAATTAATTATGCTTATTATTTTCATTCATCATAATTCCTAAGGTGGGGGTGAATTAAGGGAGCTGGGCTTCAAGCTGTTTCTCACTCAAGACGATATCTGTGTTCTCTCCAAGCTTGACAGCTTCTTTTTCTTTTCCTGAAGACTCCCTTCTGTTACTGTCACTCCTATGATCAAATCTTGTCAGCTTTCTGAGTGTCAAAGCATTGTGAAATGTCTTAATGTTCATTATATTTCAACATAAGGGGACTCTTCCAGGTACAGTAATAGGTTATTATCCTGGGGTTGTTTAAAAATGTTTCTTCAGAGAGGTAACCGTGGGTTGGGTAATTAGTCAGTGGAATTCAGAGCACTCTGTCCATCAGTGTCCATTCACTTTTGTTTTAATTGCTTTAGCTATTTCCAAGCCATAAAGTGGTTTGTACAGGATGCATACCACGTGGGCTCCCACAGCACAAAATAAACAATCACAATAAAAGGATAAATTTAGAATCAGAGAGCAGTGGGTACAGAAAAGGCACTGGCTTGGTGCAGAATGTGTAAGCCCTTTGTGTGAATAAGTCTACTTGTTATTGTTTCCACTGGTGACTGTAGGTTCTTGTCTGGGGTGCCTTTATAGCCACTGCATCTGTGTGAGAAATATGTGACTGTGTATTGGTGTATGTGGTTTTGGTTTGCTGTTAAAGAACAATAGAGTTTATTAAAGTTCAAAGTGTCCAATAAAATTCAGAACTGAATTTTTCTACCTAGGATTTTTCTCAGACAGAAGAATCATATATTACGTTTCAGTTTCTCTTTGTTCCAATATTGACTAGTCTAAACAGTATTAGGAGACTGTACACTTGTATTTTACTGCCTAACTTTCAAATATCACATTATGTACTGATAGACTTAAAAAGGCTGAGTTGTAATTGAGTCATTTGGACATTTCCTTAGACTATTTAAAGATACTGTGCTTTAGGAAAATGCTAGTACAACGTGACTCACGCATTCAGTGCCTGGAATTCCCTTTTGCTTTTGGCTGGCCAACTACTGCCTTTGGCTCTGCAGGGAGAACTTAAATAGAATGTGCCAAATAAATGAAATAATGATGTGACTGCAGTGAACCACTCATCTTACTGATGGCCAAAGGCTGCTTTAGAACCAAAAAAAAATACATTATACCAATTTATTCCATAAAAGATAATATGTCGTCCTCCTTTCTTTTGTTCAAGTCTCAAGTTTCTTTTAAGTATACTTATATATTTTTTCTTAATTATTTTCTTAATCGCCCCTTTAAACTGCACCTCTAAATGCTCATATACTTAATGTGTCCTCTCCTTAAACTTTGCACTATTGCCCCCGGTTTTTAACCTTGGACTGTTGGTGAGATCACTGCTTTCAGATCCTTTTTTTCACCTCGAGGTTCTGCTTACTCTTACACTTGTAGTAGCAGAGACGTGACCTGGCTGAGCCCATTCCCTCCTCCCCAAGCCCATTCCAGCTCTTGCTGCTCTCAGCGATGCTATCACCTCACTGTGAATAGGGAAACAACAGAGAATGGGGATTAAAGTATCCCTGTTCATGCATTATATTTAAGCAGCAATCCCTTTTGTGCAAGAAGGAGATGAGATTGGAGCATATGAGAGAGACTGAAGGAAAGTGAGGTAGAAGGTAGACAGGCTGAGCATTAATCAGATGATCCTGTCAACTTTATGGGAAATGTCTGACTTTCTGCCCATCATTCCTCTAGTTATATTTTTGACAAAATATCATAGGGCCTGTGGTGGACTGGCGACCTGCCCAGGGTTTACCCCGCCTCTCACCCGAAGATGCTGGGATTGGCTCCAGCTTCCCCCACGACCCAGATGGATAAAGCGGTATAGATAATGGATGGATGGATGGATGGATGGATGGATGGATCATAGGGCCTGTCTGTGTGTGTGAAAGTGTGTGAACGTGTGCCATGGTGTATACATTAATCACTCCAATCTTCACTAATGCCCATATGCATTTGGTATTAGAATGTGTACACATATTGAGACATATACAAAAGTAATAAAAATGTACTGATATACTTTTTCCCACGTGTGAAGGTATTTGCTAATGGTGACACATGTTTGTGTAATCTAAGGACAGGACCATATATCACCAGATGTCTGCCACACTCAAACTGACATCCTCACACCAACTCCCAAACACATACACAAACACTATTTTATATATGATAACAAATATTATTCAGTAAATAACTAAATGAAATCAATATTTGGTGTGATCTTTAATCTTTAAAATCTTTAAAATGTTGTGCTCTTGGTCTCGCTGCTCTTGCTTCTCTGAGCTGAGTAGATCAGACATAATTTCTGATAATAATTCAGAAATAATTCCTGAGTGACATAATTAGCTATAGCTGAGCTCTTTCCCAGATGATGCGCTCAAACAGCAAAGCCATATGGACACAGACGCTGGGGCGCAGTTTGGCAGTGAGACTTAGGCCATCATTTTAGCTCAGACTATCCCTAAATGAACTCCATGGTGCGCTTTTAGTAAAACACAGTGAGAGAAGCAACGTTCTTCCTTCACACAGTGCTGGGCTGATGTCGGCTTTGGAGGCTGCTGAGAGGATATGGAAAGAAATGGAAGTAAACATCAACCTTAGCCAAGCTCCTAGAACCCACATATCATCGATCAGAGCCAAGCTTCTAGAACTTTTTCATGTCCTATGACAGATGGTGCCTCTTCTCTCTCTCTCTCTCTCTCTCTCTCTCTCTCTCTCTCTCTCTCTTTCTCTCTCTCTAAATGCAAATCAGAGGCCAAGAGCCAGGTCCTGCAATGGATGAGTCTGATTTTAACTTTGAATGAAAAGACCTATGGCAAGATAAATTATCAACTATTAAGATGGATTTCAGTGAAGAAATAGCTTGCAGATGAAATATTTACTGATCAGATGATGAATTTATGAAAGCAATGAATGAACTAGTTAGGTAATATAATAAATTGCACTGAGCAAAAGGCATGAATGTGATTCATTTGGCTTTTTTCAACTGACTGGCTTCGTTGTCTGCTGCCAACACATTTTGGACCAAATATGGTTTGAGAAAAAAAGATTTTCTCTCCATACATTTGTACTTTTTATATAGCAACCAAACAGTCTGCCCCAAGCTAGAGTATGATGTAGATAATACTAAGCTTTATGTGGAAAAGTGAGACAGAAGACTGACATTATAAAATACTAAAATTAGGTAAAAGGTAAGTTATTCATGGATATCAAGGATTAAAATAAAACAATTGGTAACTTTTTTTTAAAATATCCTATCAGTTGAGTCATCCCTTGTTAATATAACATAGTCTTCCTGCTTGCTCAGATCCTGAATAATATTCCATGATCTGGTAGGCATTTGGGAAATTGTGTCAAAAAGTGGGGAAAAAATACATTTTAAATGCCCCAAAACAAAGATTCCATCATGTTTGTGGAATGATGTGGTTAGCAATATGGAAACAGACTGGGTCAAAAATGTACTGGTAATAAAAACTGTCTGAAGGAGAGGAAGGGGAAACTTGGGAGGGGGTACGGGGAGCTTCTGGAATTACAAACTGAAGCACCCCCATCCCACCCACACACACACACACACACATACACACACACACACACACACACACACAAATACACACATGCTTTTGTCTTATTATCCTTACTCTCCTTGTGAGGACCTTCCATTAACACAGTAATTAATACAGCTAATTAATACTATGCCTAAACCTTAATCAAACCCAAATCTTAACCTTGGTAACCAAAAGGAAAAGTTTTGGTTCTTTTAGTTTTTTTAAAGATTCAGTTTCTGTCAAAAAAATAAATTTTCCCTACAGGGACCAGCCAGATGTCCTCACAAGGTCAAAACTGTCAGACATTGGGTCCCCACCAAGTTATAAATGCATGCCCACACACACACACACGCTCTTCTAACCACATTTTTGAGAAGGAGGGTGTCTCTAGCCCATGGTGGCGTGTGGATCACCATCCAGGTTCCTTAAATTGCGTCTCAAAATAGGCCTATAACCTCTGATAAAAACCTCATTCAGAGTGAGGCAGAAAGCTGAGTAAACTTCTCATGCACATTTTGCACAAAGCGATATAAATGGACTGCTGTGCCACTTCAGCTCTTTTTAATATCTATATATCAAAAATGTCAGATTAGACAAATTTCTTTCCACTGCCCCAGAATGAATCTGGCTGAGGCTAGGCACAGTTTGCCACCCATTGCTGACATTTCTCAAGTCAAATACTCTTGAAAGGCAATTTGCTTGGATAATGGATGTTTCCTAAAATAAAAAGAAGGTCGCTCTTCAGAAGGTTGGTTTGGCTATGGGTCTGCTGTCAACGTGCCAGGCATTTTTGGGGAATGTGTTGGTGCTCCCTTGGCCCATAGCTGTGTTTGGGAGTGTGAGGAACGCAGTTTGAGAGATTTAAACTGTTACCTGACCCATTCTCTCTAAGTTATCTCAGACGATTGGGACTCAAGCTGTACTCGCTGTAAGCAACATTAACCCTTCCAATCTCACGCATCCTCTCACACACACACACAGCACACACACAGCACACAAAACAAACACACACAGTTACACTGTCATCTGTAACTTTCCTCATGGGAAATGGCATGAGAAGATAACTTGGTGCACCAGGTGTCTGGAAAAGCTGACGATGTCAGCAAGGTTACCCAGCATTCCTTACAGGTTTACAGTCAGATGAAAAGAGCCATTGTGTGGTAAGGTTTAAGCATCTTAAAGATGCGGCCTTGGTATTTGGTTAAGCTCTCATAAGTGGACAACATTTTGGTTTTTCTTGTTAATGTGGAAGCCAGCCTAATAGTTTAGTGTCCAGTTAACACATCCTGCAGCCAATAGGAAATACATGTGCACTACATGTGTGTGAGCATTGACAGTGTGATTAAATGTGTAGAAGGCTGTGGCTATTAGAGATGGATGAATTCGTGCTTCAATGTCTCAAATGAATAGGTTATTTTTCCCTTGTGTGGTTTTGTCTCTCGGTGGAAACTAGTAGGTAGAGCTAAATGCTTTTTATTTATGTTTTTATAAATGGTACCATCAAATGTCAAGTAGTGTTTTTTAACACTGAGTTAAACTAAACCCATATTTATCAGCACTTAGGCTGACACAGCTACTTAGACAGGAGTGAAATCACGTTCATTACCTAATAACAAATCATTTGGGGCCCCAGTAGTTCACACCTCAAAGCTATAAAGACAATTTATGCTTCATTTAAGCCTGAATAATGGAAAACTAAGTGCTCGGATGCCATATGCATCATTAGATAAACAGACTGCCTGCAGAAAGATACTTAGAAATGATCGTAGCATGATCTCAGTTGATAAATGGCATGAGAGTCTCTAAGCATAACAAAAGCACATTTTTGCTTTAGCTTACACTACATACATGGGGGGAGGGGAGAGGGTAAGGGAAGCTCGGGAAATTGGCTTTTCACTTTAGCTCTGCTATTTTTTTTTACTGTGAGAAAGAATAAGCCCCAGAAAATCATTTAAACACACTCGCTAGCATACAGATGAGAGGGTAAAGAGCAAAGACAGATGAAACATTTAAGATTGCACTCACACACAGAGCTTGTTTACATTTCAGTTTGTGCACACACACATGCTCAGAAGAAACCCCGTGTTGGCCCAGAATGGCGTCTGGGTGGTGTTTGGTGTGGCTGTATGGAGCTGATGGTGGTGTGTGGTGCAGGCTGACTTGACAATAAGCCTGAGGAACACACAGACTTGCCTTAATTGACTTATAAAAGTGCCTAAAATTCTATTTTATGGCACCGTTTTAAGACAACTTGCTTAGAGTGTGATATCAAGTCATACTTAGTAATCAAATGTGTCACAGGCACAAGCCTTTATTTGCTAGCCAAACTTCCATAAACTTTAATCTGGCTTGCGGAAAAGTAAAAACAAAAAGATCTGACTGGCTAGATATTTAAAGTCAGACCAAATAGGCAGTTTGATAGAATGACAGCATTAAAGCTTTGAAAGCATATAGCTGGTGGGAAACCTGGCAGCCATATGCATATAGATTTGGATTAGGAAAGTCAAGCTGACAGTTGTGAAGATATAAATGAGCCCACACTCTTTGTGCACTGACAGCTGTGGATTTGGTGCTACTTATGATAGGTTGCTGCGATCACAGCACTGTGTGCTTTGTTGTTAGAGACAGCTTGCATCCTTTTTGCAACTTTTCCAAGGGGCTGGCTGACCTGGACAAATAGTGAATGGGGCAAGATATATGGATTAAACAGAAGTGTCCAGGGAGTTCCAACTGGGGAACTTGCACGATTTCATTCTGTTTTCAGACAGGAGCAGACATACTGCCTTTGACTGCTGTTGGAGCTGGTGAGAGGATGTGACTTTTCACAGGCTGCTCCAAACCCAGGCAGAGCTCAGTCTCCAAACCAATATGCTAAATGCCAGAGCCAGGCCGAAGACAGGGTCCTGGATATAGGGCTCTTTCAGAAGTGTTAAAAAAATCAACTCAGCTTAACTTCCAGGATTAAAGCTATTGTTCCTGGAAGACGTAAAATGATACCTGTTTGTACTGAAAATGCTTTCACTGCTCAGGTATGTCTGTTAAATCTGTAATAGTAAGGTCTTGTCTAAGCCACCGTACAGGACTGAAATCACAGCGAATGCAGGCTGTGCGGCCGTCAGGATAATGGGCCATTCTGTCTCAACCCTACTGACATCATTCATACAAATTCAGCATCATACGTCAATTTCATAATGTGAACCTGACATGATTTTAGGAGGGAAAAAAGTGCAGTATAGTAAGTGCAAAATAGTAGAAATGTTTTATAAAAGATGTCTTGATATATGAATTATATCTGTTGCCAAAATTTGATAGTCCATTCCAAACACAGGAATTTGCCTGTGTTTAGTTACTTTGAAAGGAACCCCAGGGCTCAATTTTGTTTCCATTGCGAAAGCAGGGATTTGACAAATATTGATGACCTTTTTACTTTTGAATCAAGTTTGGTCATGCTGGGGTTTCTTCTAGCTTCTACATAAATGACTCTGCTGTGTTTACGTTTCCTTGCTAAAACAGATTGCCATTTTAAATATAGTTTTGACCTCAGAAGGAAGGTCAAATATGGCACATAACACATCCTTTAGAATACTACTCTGATAATGGCAGTTTAAAGGGACAACTTTACCATCCAGGCCTAAAAATGAATTGCTTTGTTTGTCTAAATTAAATTGTCACTAGGGTTTGACTGTAGGAAATCCTTTGTTGGTTGCTGTTTAATTGTTTTCAATTATACGTAAGGCTGAGTGACAAGTTTAAACTCCACTGTGTTGTATTTACAAAATATGGAAAATCAAAATTTAAAAAAGAATGTAAAGTCATCCTGGCAGTTTTTTTACCAACTGTGTCCCAAGTCACATGTCCTATGACACCCAGTCAATGACTGTGTAATTATGGGCCTATATCATGCCATTTGTATAAAAGACCATGAGTGTCACTGTGAAGTGGAGATCACATGATCATACAGTAGAATGCAAACTTTATCAGAAGTTCCTACTGAGAGTTATATGTTTACCCAAATTAAATAATTTTAATTAATTGTTCATCCAAATAAAATTTATTTTACCATGAAGGGCATGAAAGGCGGCACACATTTCAAACCAAACATGCAGATACAGATACAACTATTAATCAGTGTTGCATGTGGTGGTGCAGCAGGTAGCATTTCAGCGTCATAGCACTACGATCTTCTCCCTATGTATGTATGGGTTACTTCTGGAGTCTTCTGTTTCTCCTCTCCTTCCAAAAACTTGCCAGAATTGGCTAATTTAAAATACTCTTGGTGTGAAAGTGTGTGTGCATGCTGCACTGTGATGGACTGGCATCCCATCCAGAGTGTTTTCCTGCCAAGTGCCAGTGTTCCCAGGATACACTCCAGATCCACTGTGACAAGGACAATGTTATTACTGAAAAGAATGAATGAACGATGTGCATGTGGAAGATATGTGCTGCACCATGGTCTTTTTTCTTCTTTGTTCTGAAATAGTCTTGATATTTGCCTTATCATCTGTGTAGACAGTTCCTTTGACCTTGATAACTAGCCAGAAGCTCAGGGGCAAATGTGGTGGAAGGTAAATGCAATATATACACAAACAGACCATTATTCTTAACTGTATCACTAAATTAATCTTAGCAAGAGATGGGGATATAATAAGTGTCTGAGACGCCTTAAGAATGACAACCACCTGTCCCAACTCACAACTCACAGCTTATGAGTATCATGCAATCATTCACTGCAAATGAAAATAATAAGCCCAAGATATTTTCTATGGCGAACTAATGATTGACATGGAATGTAATGAATTCCTAGTGTTTGGCAGAGGAGCAGAAGAACAAACAGAACAAAGCCCTGGTTTAAGAAGCAGTATGTTGTATTACAAACAAGAAAACAGTTTCACAGCATTACATAGTTTACATTTAAAGTAAATAAAGTTGGAGGTCATTTTCACTTTTTTCACACCAGAATAACTATCTGACAATTCAAATCACAGTTGTCCGAATGTAAGTAAATTATTAGATATGATGTCAAGAATAGCTGGCAGCTTTTTGAACAGCTTTTGGAGAATAGCTGGCAGCAGATTTTGAATAGTAGTGCTTTTTGTCAAGTGAAGGTTTGTTTTTTTGTTTTTTGTTTTTTGGGTTTTTTTTTTCAAAACTGATATAATGCTGCCCTCCTATGGTGAGATATGATTTTACCTTTAACTTTGTAGGTCTACACTTGTAGACTTTTAAAATAAATGTTCAAATGCCAAACACTGCACATGTGTACCACAGTAGTATTTTGTTGTAAAACATTTTGTTGATACAATTAGCAGATATAATTTTATTTATTAATAATACAGTAATTATAATTAATTTAATGTTAATGTATTCTTTATTTTATTTTAATTAATTTCAATATAATTCTGAATCAATATATTGTGGGTGTAAAAAGCATTGTCAGTCCTGACATCCCATTTCTTTATCTTCTTTCTTCTCCCTCCAGGGCTTCAAGATGATGACAGATAACCATTTTGTCATTGATGAAATGAGGAGATAAGAGAGAAGATATTATAATCTTGTTCTTTCTGCTCATGCTGCTGGAGATTGTTCCAGACTACAGCAGAATGTTATTGCATCACAGACTCCATAGATAAGGAGCAGCCTGCTGAATCAGCCACGTCGGCATCATGGCAGGAGAGGCTAAACGGACCTATACCACCAAAGAGCTGGATGCAGAGACCAACCAGGAAGAAAAGAATATTGCAAGTGAGCAGTTCAATGAGAAAGCATTAAAAGGATCCCCAGAGCACTTTCAAAATGTGTGTGTGGAGTCACAGACTGTTAACAGTAATACTAAGTTTGTAGAAAAGGATAAAGACAACACTCAACAACGTGAAGCTGTTATCCGGCCACAACAGGCAGGAAAAATTGATTTCAAGTCCTTGCAGAACCGTTCGAACTTTGCCAGTGATAGAACATGGCCTAATGGCAAGGTCAGTCCTCAGTCTCCCACTGGGAAAAGTCGTATTCGGGATAAGGGGAAAAAGTCAGGAAAAACAGAGCGTGCTAACCCACAGCAGCTGTGCAGACTGAGTACAACAAATTCGCGTTCCAATCCCACAATAGGGATAGCCTATCCACAGCAGAAGCTTTCACCTCCCAAGAAGCTGGAGGCCAGCCGGTGCCCTGTCTCAAGCAGCTACAGGTTTCATGTACCAAATATCCCAGAGCGAGAGGCAGAACTGCAGCAGGAGGAGTTCAACCTCAACCGCTGTTTCCAGGAGGGCTCTAACCTCATACCTCCAAGTTATACCTCACAACCAGTGTGCTCGGCAGCAGGGGGCTCTTCTCACCAGCACCCAGCATCCACTGCACCTCAGCAGCAACCTGGTGTATTGGAGACCAATAACACACAACCCGTCAACCAAGCGCTTTTCCCTGACTTTCAACTGAGTGGAGCTGACATGTGGCCATCTCCTGACAGGGTTTTCAGTAATGCTAGTTTTGGGGTCCCATCACAAAAGTCTAACAATGTTGTGGAAGTGAACAAATCCAATGGCTTTGTCCCATTACAGTTTCAGTATGCATATCCATTGCTGGATAATGCAGATCCCTTTCCCTGTGATCAGAACCCACATCCACAAGATTTAATAGAAGCATCTTTGGTTCCTAACCAAATGACCCAAAACTCATTTTCTTTTCAGTCCTCTGGGGAGGAGCACGAGGTTGTGCAAAGCAATACAAAACTGAGTTATGAACAGTCAGAGGACAGACAATATTCTTTACACACCAAACCTCCCCAGTATGTGCAGACTCCCCATGCTATACCACCATCTGTGCATTGCACAAGAAGCCTAGGTGATGGTGTTAGTAACAGTGATAGCAATGAATCAACACACAATCAACAACCAGATAAGAAAAAGAGCTCTTTATCTGACAAGTCAGATCATTATTGTCCAGTAGACAGTAGGGATATAGTTGCAACTGCAGGGGGCAAAAGAGGTTGCCATTCAAAAAACAGTGCTTCTAGTCAAAGAATTCTTATTCAAGGCAGTGTACAGCACATCAGAAATATTGCACAGAGTCAAGGTCCCCAAATGCACTTTTCAAAAAAGAATTGCAACAGTTCCCCAACAAATGTCATCCATGTGGGCTCAGCACCACTTGACAAAAACAGTAGAGTAGCACAGCCATGGGAAGGGCCCAACAAAGCCTTCCAATTACCCTTAGATCAGAACACCACCCCGTACCCATTTCAATGCCAGCCTCCCCTTGAACAAAGACAGAATGCAGGAATTAACATCCGTATGCCCTGGCAACAGATCCGCCTTACAGCAGCCATGCCAAACCAAAACAGGATTGAGCTTTCCAGGCAAATTAGTAATCAGCAAATGGCTCTTTTGATAACTCCTTCTGACTGGAAAGAGGACAGTAAGGCTCAAAAAAGTAACACCCAGAAAACCCCTAATGATTTTCCCAACAATAGACCCAGTGAGGCTTTTTCAAAACTGAGTCAAGACAGTGTCAAGCATGGGTGTAGTACAATATCACCATGCCAGTTTACAAATAAAGTGGAATCAAGCCAAAACCAAGTTGGAGATGCCAAAAATAAGTCATTATACTTTGCTGTAAATCATGCAGTGCATGGGTCCACACCAAGAACCCCCAGTTACCCCCCATTACATGTTCCACCCATGGATCTAATGATGGTGTCCCCATATGATTCACCCTCACACTCACCCATACAAAACCAAATGGCTAGCAGCACATGTTCCTCTCTTTCACCAGACTCTACTAGCCCTGCCAGCAGTAGCTCTGATGACAGCCAGAAGACATCTCCATCTCAGTTTTTTAACCAGGCGCAAAGTAAGGCATCACTAGACAGTCTGAATTCTAATCAACATCACTACCATTCAGAAGTTTCCCATAGCCTGCGATACAACCAAGAAAAAGCCAAAGAGAATATTGTGAGTTTTTCATCAAATAACAGACATGTGAAATCTAGTGTGGAAAATGGGAAAGGTTGCATGGACAGTTATGGGATGGAGCATCGTCCACCACCACCATATTCAGCTCACCAGCTATTAGCTAGCTCTTTATCCGCAGCAAGCCTTGACCAACTGGATGTACTTCTCACATGCAAGCAGTGTGATCAGAATTTTAATAACCTGACTTCTTTGCTTGATCATAAGCAATACTGTGGACAGCATACATTTGCACAGAATGACTTCAAAGATATTCGGAAAGTGGAAGATACAAGGAAATTTCATGCAGATCACACAAAAACTATCTCATCTGGTACCAATTTTGCCATGTCACGAAGTTCATCTGATTTGCATATGTCCCTGCTAGGGCTTAACAAGAATGGGGAGATAATGCCTGACAGTGAACCCAAAGTTGATGCAAAAGATGATCCTATGAAACTCATGCTGCCAGCAGCACCACTCCCTGACTTAGAGATGGAAGATGCTAAGTTAGATAGCCTCATCACCGAGGCATTGAATGGGCTTGGTTATCAGTCAGACAATGCAGAAATTGATAGTAGCTTCATTGATGCGTTTGCGGACGATGAGATCACCACTACAAAATGCTCATCTAGTAGACAGACTCTAAAGACCAAAGACTCTGTAATGTTTGAAAGCCGAAGTAAGCATGAATTCACATCCAGTGAAAAATCGTTAACACAGCAAAAGTATACTTTTGATGCAGACTTTGACTGCCTCAGTGCTGAGAGCAAACAAGCTGATGTTACCTACAAAGAAAATAACCAGGATTCACAGGCACATAAAGAAGGTACCAGAAAGGAGACCTGTCTTGTGAAGAGGGAATCAACTTTGGAGGAATCCAACATGCATACAGAGTGGGTTAAAAAGACACAAAAGTTAGATAAGACAGCAGATGAAAGTGAGCTTGGTCCCAGGTTTCTCTTGTCCAGAAAGTTTTCAGAAAGAGGCGGACTCAAAAATTTACAAAGCAGCACTCCTTCAGTTAAAACACCTACTCCTCAAGCCCCATCTGCCACTAGAAGTCCCACACCCCAGAGGCCAATAGTGAAGGAGAGGAAAAGAAAAAGGGTTAGTGGAGGAAGTTGGAGTAAGGAGCTCATTCACAAAATAGTTCAGCAGAAAAATAAGCTTCATAAGCTCCATGTGAAAGGCACTAAAAACATGCAGTTCTCACTTGTGATGGAGAGGGTGACACCCACAGTACAGAATCCTACTTTCAGAGAGTATGATTACAACTCTGATTCAGATGAGGACTGTGAGCCTTTGAAGAGAGCCAGTCAGGGCCGCCTTAGTCAGAGCATCCGTTGCAAGTACACATATACAAAAGAATGTAAAGGAAGAATAAGAGCAGATAAAAACAGCGAAAGTCCATGGAAGCAAGACAAGATAGAGAGCTTTGAGTTGAAGAAAGCTGAAACTGTTTCTCCACCCTCAATAAAAGAAATCTCTGGCCATCAGAGGGTGCGAAGGCGAAGCAGCAGATCTTCAACCAGCAGTGAACTCAGCACATCTGTGAGTGTCTCCAACGAGAGCATCAGTAGCCCCAAAAGCATTGATCGCACAGATTCAGACTGTGAAAAAAGAATGGAGATAAGGAAAAAAGACCAGGATTCCTTTGATCAAGACAGATCTCCACAAAGAATACTGAAAGAGTCAAGCACATCGTTAGCTTTGACTTTCACCAAAAACACAAAACATTATAGCACTGACAAGATTCTACTCTCTGAACTCAAAGACAGTTATACCACGTCAAAGTGTTCAAATGTCATCAGCACAACAGAAGAGACTGCATCAGAGCATACCTTGAGTAAAAGTACTGT
Organism: Notoglanidium macrostoma; assembly: GCA_030068235.1. NCBI lineage: Eukaryota > Metazoa > Chordata > Actinopteri > Siluriformes > Auchenoglanididae > Notoglanidium > Notoglanidium macrostoma. Next base: position 9,480,544 of record JAQQZR010000012.1, read on the forward strand.
CAGCCTTGCAAGATTCAAAACCACCAGAGTAGAGGTAGAGGAAAAAATGGACCACTATGGCAATGAAATTGGAATTGCTGCAAACACAGAGGAGGCGACACCACTCAGCAAAGACTACAAAGATTACACACAAGCTAGCATGCATTTCAGAAAGACTGGCATAACAATGAATTCAGTTAAGACCAAAAATGATAAAGAAATCAAAAGAGATCATGCTTCATCAAAGGGAAAAACATTGCACAAGAAGAAAGTGTCACACCAAGATTCAGAATCCTCACCAGCTTCATTTGAGAACTTTAGTAATGATATTTCCACAATCAAAGAAACAAAGACCAGACCAGGTGACTTATTCTCTGAGCCACACTCGCTTTGCAGTTCACTCATGGATGAAGTGTGTTTATCTTCTGCTAAACTTAATGATGTACTCCCACAGAAAGACAGAACCTGTCTTATGCCTTATACATTAGAACATGAACAGAGTCTCATGAAATCACCCCTTTCATTTGATACAACCTCAATGTTTGGTGACCTTACAGTTGGTGGATTTGACAATAACCTGTACCCAGATATTCAACTAACCAAAGAAGGCTTCAGTCCATTAGAGACTGGAGCTGACAAGAAAGAACTGTTTGAGTCATCCTTTTCACCATTATTAGAGCAGAGAGATTGGAGCATGATGGTTGATGTGACTCCTGAACTACCAGATGAGATTGCACAGTACAAAGATGATTCAGACATAGCATATAATAAAAAGCCCTGTTTTAACCCTGTCCCTTTTACACTGACAGAGAAAATAATGGACTACCATCCAAATTTGAATGGTTGTGTATCTGATGATGAGCTTGAGATTAAGAGAATTGTGACAGAACTTGAGAGCCAGCTCCAGTCAGCTAAACTAAGTAGTCCTTCTCCACTTGACAATGAACCACCAAAACACTTGACTATGAGTAAATTTTCACCATTACGACTGGATGATCATGAAACTGAGAGTGATCAGAGTAGCATGGAGGTGGTTTGCCCATCACAAAGCTTAGGACTTGCTGCACCAACAGACTCCCACTCAGAAATTTTCTCTGAACCTGACCTGCCATGGTCCAGTCCAGTTCAGTTTGGGTTAATGGGTGGACAACAGTGCCTTCACACCCCAACACACCCCACTGTGACAGACACCCCAATTCATTTAGGCTCTGAAAGCTTACATGTAAAGGGTGGTGCAGAAATAAATATTCTATCCACAGAGAAACCTGAAGAACTAAACAATAAGGAGAAAACTGGAAGCAGTGATCCTCTGGGCCCAGCTACAAACAAATCCGAAGAGATGATTGAACAAGAAATATACACAGAAAACCTGATGAAAAGCCTAGAAGTGATCTCAGATTCTTTATCATCAGGGTTGGATTCAGCTCAATCATCTGTTCAGCAAAAAGAGTGCAGCAAAGAGCAGGAAAAAGAGGATGATGAAAAGATGGAAAAGACTGAGTTCACAAATGAATCTGAAAGAGTGGACTCTAGGTACTCTGCAGCAGAACATACTGAGTGCTCATCAGATTTGAATAATACAATACTGGAGCAGCCACCCAAGGTTATAACAGGTGACATTTGTGAGTCAAATTTAGATAGTAAAATGGAAAACCCTAGTGATGCTGAGAGTAATGATGTCCATCTGCATGACAAGGACACACAGGTAAATGAACTACAACCTGCAAACATGTGTGTTTTAATCAGTGACAGAGAAGAATCAAAGTTACCATCTATTATTTTTGATCATAAAACTTGTGAATCACGAGTAGAGACAGGGAACGTTAGTCCTGAACCAGAAGTTGTAGAAGATTTTAATTCAGAGGGCCCTCCCAACAATCCAAATGCCTCGCCAACATTACCAGATGTGCAAGAAGATGAAAGCACAAAGACCCTCAAACAGGAAAGCAGCCAAGCAGAAGAGATGTTCATAGAAACAACTGCTAGCAAAGATTACAAAGACATGCTTGAATCTGCATCAATAAATCATAGCACACAAGATGATGAGACTGAAATTGACACAGTGGAGAGAGCAAGAGATAATGTAATGCCAGATAATGGTCCAGTCCTTGAGAGCATTAAATCTACTCATAGTGAAGATGCCCAGTCGCATGAAACCCACATGAGAAATGACACAGGCCTGGGGAGCACTCATGAGAAATTACAGATGGACAAAAAGGATCAGACCTGTGGGGTCTCATTGAGAATTTCATTTTCAGATGCACACAGTTTATGTGAAGATAATGTGCAAATCGATGTGAATGAGGATCCAAATCTAGAATCTGTACGACCAATTAGTCCATCACCACTGGTTTCTCCATATGCTCCTACAAAGAGTTCCCCCTTGCCAGGAGAAAAGAGTTTATTATCAAGTTGTTGGACCAATATTAACATAATTAGCCCTGCTTTGATTGAAGAGACGCTAACATTTAAGAGTTCTTCAGATGTGGATATTGCTAGATCACTACATACGTGTGATTCATCAAACACAGTTACTGAGATACGTAATTCATTTGCTTCCAATCTGAACTTTGCAGAAACAACAGAAAGCAAAATATCTAGCCCCAGAACAATGTTAGCAGTGGACAGCATTTCAAAGCAAGCTTTTTATGCAGCAAATGATAATGCAGAAATATTGGATGTTACCCAAAACAAAGACACATTGTATGAATTCAAGCTAAGCCCAATGAATTACAGTAAAACACATTTCACTAGCTGCAGCCTAAGTTCTGAAATTTTAAATAAAAGTATTGATGTTCAGTCCAACATTAAGTCAAGCCCTAAAGACAGCCTCAATCTCAATGCTTGTGCACTAACTCTCAATACGCAGCTATCATCAAATTGTCGGCTCAGTCCAATACATGTTCAAAATGAGCTTGAATTAACTACCTATGATCACTTGGTCAAACTGGACATACCACATTTTCATGACACCACCAACCAAAATAATATTAAGTACTGCTGCATTTCACCTACCAATAATCATCATGTGGAGCATAGCACTTCAGATGATATGGAACAACTGTCAAAAGTTCACCAAGAGAATATGAGCACTTGTGATGTTCCCCTTGATTCTATTGATTACATGGACCTAAACATCAATCTTCTGAGGAAGACAGATTCTGAGAATGTGGAGAATCAGATAACTACTTTCAAGCTTGATGCAGTGACTCAGAACCCTATTATGTCCAATGTTCAAGAAACACCAAATCCTAAAGAGCAGTTACCAACAGGATCCATGAGTTTCACAAGTTTGCCAAACTCAGTAATGGGACAGTGCACAAAGCAATCAGAAGTAAAGTCCCTATCGAAAAAAGGTGGCACACAGAATGCAGTTCAAGGAAAATTTCAGTGTGAAATATGCTTGATGTATTTCCGTACCCTACCTGGACTTAAACGACACAAAGCCATGAAGCATACAGTTAAAACTGATGGAATAACAGCACAAAAGCCAACTTTGAACATCCAAGGTTTTGTGCCACACCCAGTAGATAAGGAGCAGAAAGATAACATAAGGATCCTTGATCCAGTGGTCTTGCTGAATGCAGGCAATGATGGCACACCTGCAACACATTGCGATCTAGCAGCTCTGAATTTAGTGTTTGAAGGCAAGGCAAAAGAATTACTTGTTTCAAAAAGTACAATGATTAATGATAAGGAGGATATGCTTCCAATAATTGAGAAAGCAAAGAAAAATAACAAAGTTAAAAGAAGCAAGAGCATGGATATCACCAATGAAGGTTTCATTCACAAACTAGTAAAGAAGGACCCTTTCCCGGATGAATTGCTCACCATACTTAAAACAGACATCCTACAGGCCATTTCCCCAGATTTTTCCACAATGGCATCATCAGAATGTCCCAAGTCAAGTGGAAAAATAAGCCCAGCCAGCAGTCCCAATTACCAAGAGGTGAAAGTCACAGAAGACATTCAGGGCACAAAATGTGCTGGTGTTGATGAGCATGAGATAACATCTTTGCCCAAGTGCCCTGAAATGCACCAACATGATGCCGAACGAGACAATTCAACAACAGACCCAGAGAGCTTTGCACACCTAAATGCTTTAGAAAATAATGGACAGGCAAATAACACCATTTCTGAGGACTATATTGGCATTAAAGAAATCTGTGATCCTTGTGAGGATCCTTCAATTGCTATCAAAAGTGAGACAACAGGTTATCCCACAGATGACAATAGTTCCCACTGTGAGGGCCATAAAGCTCCACCAATAAGCTCCAGTGGGCTGGGCACTGATCTTAAAGATCTCTTTGATGATGAAAACACATTCTCCCAATTATTTCCAAGGAATGATGAAATGAAAAGGAAAAAATGTGCACGTGTTTATGGTAAAAGTAACAAAAAGCAGAAGCAAATGCCAAGCTTAGTTTCTGACTATACTGGCTCAAACACATTTTCTGATAGCAATAAGGAGTATAAGAAAAAGCCATGCAATATATTTGCTAGCAGTCTAGATGAACATTGTGAATATGAAACTATATTACTTGATGATGTTAAAATGCTTGAGATGTGCCATAAGAGCACACTCAAAAGTTCTCCTCAGAAAAGTTTTCCAAAAGATGACACAACAGATCATCAAGTTGGTCATGAAGACACGCAAGAGGCTAGAATTAGTGACATTTTATGCCATGCAGAAGATGCCATTCTAAAACCTAAAGTGAACTTAAATGGATCTGAAGATAAAAATAAAGACACAGGGTCAGATGTCAAGGAAAACTGTAAATCTGATGAGCCTTGCTCTCTACAGTTGGTCTGTGTTCAAGACAATGTCCCTTGCTACCCAAGCATTGACATTCAGAATTTCAACACTACATTTCAGCTCCCTGAAATGCCACTCTTTGAGTCTGAAAGAGATATGTCTGTGGTTGAGGCCATCGTGCCCAAGAAATCACCCAAGAAACCCACAGAACGCAGGAACAGGAAACGAATTGAAACTGGACTGAAGCCCAAGGACAAGCAGTACAAATGCAAAGTCTGTTTCACATGGTTCCTCACATTAGGGGAGCTGGACTTCCACAAGCTTTCTCATAATCCTTCACCTCCTCCAACTTGTTATATGTGTGTCCAGCGCAAATTTAGCTCTCGTGAACAACTTCGAGACCATCTGAGGGAGAAGCATGTCAAGAATAAAGCAGGTGTCTGGACTTGTGGCATGTGCTTGAAAGAAATTTCAGATGTGTGGATGTACAATGAACACCTGCGGGAGCATGCCACTCAGTTTGCTCGAAAGGGCCAGTCTCAGAGTTCCCTGCTGGACATGCCAGGCTGCTTTATGCAGGAGAATGCTGTGAAGAACTTCATCTCTTCAATCATGCAACACCAATCAAAAAAGTCTATCAAAGGAGAGAATGCAAAGTCATCTAAGGAGGAGAGGAAAGCTTCTACAGATGTCTCTGGAGTAGAGCAAAAATCCTCAGACATGTGTGAGCCTGAAACTATAAAGAGCAAAGTAGTAAGTGCTGGGGGAGGAAGCAAACATAGTATATTCACACCCCTTGAAGTTCTACCCAAAGCAGACACTACCCCAAAAAATGTTGAAATGCATCCCAACTGCAAAGACCCCTCACGGGATTGTCACCACTGTGGCAAGCAGTTTCCAAAACCATTTAAGCTTCAGAGACACTTGGTGGTTCACAATTTGCAAAAGATTTTCATGTGTCACAAATGTCCAGTCTCATATCAGCAAGAAAAGGAGCTTAAAGATCACCTAAAAAGTGAACACGAGGAGGTAGATGAACCTGATTCAAAGCACACTACCCTGTACACATGTGAGCTCTGTGCTGATGTTATGCATGTAATTAAGAAGTCATTCATCTGCAGTACCTGCAACTACACTTTCTCTAAGAAAGAACAGTTTGATCGCCATATGGAAAAACACCTGGCAGGTGGTAGCAAGATATTTAAGTTTAGGGGAGTGCTTAGACCCTGCAAGTCCAAAGAGGATGACTCTGATATACCATCAAATAAGAAGAGGAAGGTACTGCCTGAGAATTCTCAAGAAAACAGCTTGAACATTGGCACTGTTGCATCTGTACACTTACAGCAGAGTACAGACGTACAAGTTCTGAAACCAGTCATGGACAACTCTGCATGCAACAGCACTGATGTAGACAAACAGCCTACTGACACAAATAATACAAGTGTAAAAATTGAGGACGTGGCAGAGGATCTTTCTGGGGCTCTGGAAGAACTGGGTCCGTGTCAGCCCCAAATGACTTCTGCTGAAAACACCCTTAATTCAAAAGCAATAACCAAGGAAGAAGATAATGGTGACTTACGTACACATGAGGTTCTAGACACAGATACAAAAGAGGTTGGTACAGATTACAATGACTCCCTCACTGAGATCTGTGATGTTAAAGTTGAGGATGACTGCGGAGCAATTCAGACCACATCAACAATGCCAATTCCAAATGAGAGTCGTGTCCCTGATAACAAGATGAAGGAATGCACCGATTTGCTAAATGCAAATGAGAAAGAGACAGATTCGGATCTGTGCAGTTTGCATTTTCCTAATCAAACTACTCAAAGCATGAAAAGTCATCAAACAGAAGACCCTTTGCCTAACCAGGACTGCAGTCCTAATGTTATCAGGCTGCCTTCACTATCCGGTGAGATAAATCAGCTGAGGCAGGACCAGATCAACGAATGTGCATCTACTGGAAGGAATGAAAATGAGCAAGTCATAAACAATACTGACCATCCAATATGCATCCTGGTTAAAGAAAGAACATCTGTAAAGTCAGAAGAAAACATTAAACAATGCCTTGACAATAGCACAAAGTCTGGAAACATTGGAGTCCCCGATGCTGCAGGTGTAAATCATGCTAAGATTTCCCTCAGCTCTATTACAGCTGAAGACAAGGACCATGTAAAACTGAAAAAAAGGAAAGATCTCAAGACGATGCCAAGTTCACCAAGGACAGCATCCACTGTTACACGTGAGAATCTTGGAATTGACCCAAAAGTCAAAAAGAAATTTCGGACCAACAAATGTGAGAGACTGGCTGGTCAACGCAAAGGTGACATCTCTGTTGACTATCCTGTGCTCACATCAGTAAAGGATGAAATGACCAGTAACAAAATTGTCTCGAAGCACAAAATAGGAACTCTGGACCTACAACCAAAGAGAGGCTCTGACAATTTTTCACCCAAGAAAGGCGATCTCGTCCGTCATTTGAATTGGGATTGCAGAGGGAAAAAAGGTGTGCCTAGTAGAGCCATTCATTCTGCCACCTCCAAGGTGTCAGTAACCTCCCTGAACAATTCATTTAACAAATCTCGTCCCAAGCTTGGGGTCAAGTCTGTAGAGACGCAATCCTATCATACTGCGGAGTCACATAACAGCCTCCTTAGCAAGCTATTTGGCCAAAGACTCACTGGTTTTAAGATTCCATTAAGGAAGGACACTTCTGAATCCATTAACTGAGAATTAGATGCTACTAAGGAGGAGGGAACTACGTTATCCACTAGTTGATCAAGACAATGTTGTAAATGAGAATGAGATTGTATGCCCCTCCTCTAAGAAATGGGTTTTTTAAATTAGTCACTTTATTACCTTGTATCTTCTTGTAAATGTTTTCACATGATGGTGAGGACATCTGATAAAGTTTATAAATATATTAAATGAACTAGCTGGTTTGCCAGCCAACCTTTACGAAATAACTTTATTTTTCTCTACCTTGAAGTTGAACATTAAGTTACAGAGTCTGTATTTCATGAAAAAAGAAAATAATTGAAAAAAAAAAACAGTACTTGAAAGTTAACTGAGATTTTTTTATTTTCAAATTATGCATGACACATTCACCAAGTGTTGTAGATGGGTTTTATTTTATTTTTCTTTTGTGCAACAGTACCAAATGATATTCCATTTCTGAACTACATCAATGCGCCTTTTTTGTACGCTTCATAGAATTACGCCTTCATACTCTTATTGTATTGCAGTGACACTCAATGTATTAGCATTTGTATAAACATAATTGGTGCTATATTATTTTGATTTTTATTGTAATGTGAACACAAATGTCCTCTAACTGAAGGGAACATGTAGCAGATACATTCATCAAATCATTCTTGCTGGTACTCTATAGGTTCTGTGGGAAATGAGAAAAATAATACTGTGCAAATAGGGTTGATTTGTCAAAGTTATAATTTGGTCTCCTCAAAAGAGGGCATTTTAGGAAAGTGTGACCTTTTCTGTGACTAAATTCAGTATAATTTCTGTTTGATTTGATGAACTCAGGTGCTAACAAGGAAAACTCTTGCGCATGAACCCCTTATTAGGAATTCCTCTCATGCACTGATGTTACTACATACCAAATCCACAATCAGTTAGCTAGATGTCATCCAAATGTTTTATTATTATTACTATTATTTACTAGAACACAAAAGGTGCTTTATCTTGTTTATATGTATCTTATATTGTATTATATTGTAGGTAGATTATCTCTGGTGCAATGCATAATGTCAAAGTTCTATTTTAATAATGTGCAACAGATGAAGAGAATGAGAAAAGGGAATTGCTAAGCCTAGCAAGGGCTTATAAGTGGTTCACAAAATGCCTCATATAAAGTTGGTTATTAAAAATTTGCAGTCTTCCTTTGTTTCTTTGTCTTTACTAGTAGACAGAGCTGTGCACAGCATTATGACACAATCGAAAACTATTTGAATAATTGCTCATTAGTATTAATTATGGTGAGCTATATTAGCAATTGACCATGAAATCCCCTCCACACACACAAATCCAATTGTGTGAACTTTTTCTGAATCTCTTAATTGCCTTTAGTAAGAATATAAAATGCAAAATGGTTACACTTTTATTTTATTTTTTATTTTTTTATGAAACTGTTTTACATTACATAGCTTCAGGGTTTTTCACTGATAAATCACACCTCATAACCTTGGTCTGTTGTTAAAGGAGGACATGGCATTTTCTTCATGGAGGTATATCTACATGGTTTTGGGTTTTATTACTGAATAAAATTCTGTTAGGCACTTAATAGTGCTACTTTAAAGGATTAGGATTTAATGGTGCTACTTTAAATTATCAACTAAGTGTTTATATGTAACTACTGTCTAACTGTGGTCTAATATCTGTCTCACTGTTTTTAATTGTATATTCATCTATTTCTTTATTGTTTCTTTACCTGCTCTACACCAGCAACAGTAATGATCTAATAAAAATGGCATAATAATTTCCCAAAGAAGAGAAATAATTTCAATTACAGGTAAGATACATAAGTAAATTAATCTTACTGAAGAATCTTGGCAAATGATTTACTAGAGCAGGAGATCACCCTCGACTACTTGCTGAATTGGGCTGCTATTTTCAGTTGATAGTTCACTCTGTGTTTAGTGGCTTGTATCCCTACATGAGTCACATTCACTATCACATAGGAATAAAAAGCCATAAGACACAGCAGCTTATACAGGGACACACCAGAGCTCCCTGGCTTGCAAAATAGCTTGTTCTACCTGGACAGAAGGATGGATGCACAGAGACATTGTTATAGTTAAATGTGAAACATCAGCTGGTGAGCAAAGTGTTGTGCAGGAATAATAAACAGTGGTTTCTTTATGCCAGGAATAGCTGGTGATTGGGGTTGAAACCAAATATGTTATGATAAGACATTGGCAATATTTTAAAGAAAAAATGATCCTGATATATGTGAAAGACTCAACAGATGATCACATATGAATGCCAAATACTGTATAGATGACATTCTGGATATGAACTTGTGCTGAATTTTCTATAGTCATAATCCTTTTGTTTAAACTCAAAATATTTCATTATTTCAAGGATTTACTATTTCAAAAAAAACAGCAGAAATTGATTCATTTCTGAGATTATAACAGAAATGCAGTACAAATTGTCATACAGTAGTTTCAACTTAGCATTAACGATTTCTAGTCAATCAAGGAAAAAAGAAAAAAAAAATCCAAAAGTACCTCATGTATTGAATGGTACAGCAGAAGTAAATGCACAGCTCCTTGACAGTCCTGAAGATTATTTAATCTGTGCAGGAAATCTCCAGGGAAGCAAGACGGCTTTGCTCTTTGAGGTGTAAAGACATTATCTGTGTGGCTGGCCCTGAAATAGTATTAGTTTTCCCAGCTGTTTGGCTGTCACACTGCCACTCAAGGCGGGCTGCAGATTGTGAGCTGATAGAAAAGGGTGACTGGTCAGCGGTAATGACATATGTGCAGGGTCCACTACTTTTCTCTGCTCTGTCCCCCTCAACACCTCGATCCTACCAGCCCCATCTCTGCCCAATGCTCCACTTAGCTTTGTGTTGATGGAATAAAACAGCATTCCATTACTTAGCCACAATGGGAGAGAAATTATAAAAGAGACAAAACAGCGCTGGGGAACAGGGGAAGTGATGGATGTGGTCCTGTTTCATTCTGGAAGAGCTGTCAGCTCCCTCTATCACGACATGGCTGGGGATAATAAGCTTCCCTATTTGGTGGGGGAAATCATCATACCACCTGTTTAGGATTCATTGGGGACGGGAGATCAAGCCTCCATCTCATATATCCACAGGTGCTGTAGCTACAGATGAGGTGACGGAATGAGGTCCCTAATCTGAAAAATGGATAGCATGCCACATGAAAGGTGGTAATGCTTTAGTAGGAGGATGACATTGTGTAAATCAGCATGGGTTTGTCTGTATTAAAGCTACACCACAAGCACAGTTCAGAAAATGTATTTATGCAGTCTTTTACAGGCGTAGTCTTATAGGCCCTCGTGAGTTATCGTCATTTCCCCACCAGTTGTAGTGAGACATTTACAAGCTGCTTTTATTTCCATTCCATATTTTTTTTTTAATGGGAATCAATAGTAAAATACACACCTCATGTTGTGAAAAAGATCTGATCTTTTCTGCTTCCTTGGAGAGCTTTTCTTGCCTGTCAGCATGACAAGAAGTAAAGAGAGCCTTTATAAAGGCGGTAAAGCTAAGTGGTGTATCAAGCACACAAAAGACATTGCCTGTGATCTTCTAGCTGCATCTGTATATTCAAACCAATCCCTACTAGGATTTATTTTTAAGGTTCAAAAGTAGAAAATCTCAGGATTTTCTGAACTTAACTACTGTTATTTTTTCATATTTGTTCCCTGTGTAGATGTCTACAGACACCACAAAAGTAACTCTTGAGAAACAAAATAAGGAAAGAGTCTTTTTATCTTATTCATTAGTGTCAGACAAGCAGAAACTGCCAGGCTGCCATTTCTTTAAAAGTCTCCCTTTAATTCTCCAGGTAAAAAAACAAGGGAAACAAATTATTGAGGCTGCATCAGAGAGGAAATATAAACAAAGCAATTGACTGCATGGCCTTGGAGGGTCTGCTGATTGAATGCTAGTTGCTGAACACCATCTCCATAATGAGGTGCTGCCCCAAAACCATCTAACATGTCTAGATTTAGATCTACACAATTGCTTAAATTGTTTTTGCAGCACAGAAGGAACTGCATGTTGCCTTGCAGCTCATATATAGAGAGCCAAGCATAATCAATGGTGTCATTAATGAACTGGCCAGAGCTTACGTCAAAGGGAGACTAGTTTAGGAGTTCCTGCTCTCATAAATCTTCATGGCATGGAGTCTTCTTCCGACCAATAATTTCAAATAAAGATTAATTGAGGTACAACCTGAAAGCTACAATTACTATTAGTAATTTGTAGAACAAACAAAAGCTGTTTTCAGCAATAGTGTTTGGGATTGATAATACTGTAGTGGCAAGTCTTCAGGCAATATATAATGGTTAATTTTTTATAGATCAAACCTGAGACTATTAGTCCCAATGTATTAGGCACAATGTGTCTTCCTCCTAACTGTCATGCCCTGAAGGCCTTTCCTCCTAATGTGAATATCAGCAGTGTGCCTTGCATCCACAGCCAGTGTGTGTGTGTGTGTGTGTGTGTGTGTGTGTGTGTGTGTGTGTGTGTGTGTGTGTGTGTGTGGCACAGCATGGAAGGAAATGGCATGGCCCATGGCAATGACTTCCTCATGACACATATGATGAGCAAACCCCTGCTTTGTTAGTGACAGTGATCTGATTCAGTGTAGACATCTCAGTGGTGATTGACAATATATTACATCAGTTAAGGACTGACAGCACTGAATAATTTAACAGCCATTATTGCATGGATGTGCAATGTTAACAGAAAATAGAAGCAAACATTTTGACAGTGGCAACAACATATCTAAGATTAACTATATAGTGAAGAGGGAACAGTATTTCTGTGGCAAGAGAAAGGAGAAAGGACTTTCAGAAACAGCTGCGTCCATGCTGATATAAAAATATAGCATGCACAATTCCTAGTGAATGTAGATTCACTAGGAAATTCCACATCTGACATTTAGAGAGATTTTTCTTTTGGGGGGGCATTTAGACTGAGCAAAGATTGCCTTTAGTTTAAACATTTTATAAATTCAGCATTTATGTTATACTGTCTAATTTAGGTTCTCAGTATAGTGGCTTTCAGCTATGCTTTTAGTATTCTGAATACACTTTCTGGTTGTCCTTTGAATTAAATTTTTGGTCTTGCTCTGCTTAAGCTTAGCAAAAAAAAAGACCAGGATTATCTGAAGGCGATGCTCTAATAGATGCCCTAATGCTTTAATAGAGTGTATAAGAAGCCGAGGGACTGCAGAATCCCCCCTAATGCAGTGAAAGATCCATCAAGGCCTTGAGATATTCAACAGTTTTCCTTACACATCTTACTTGTAGAATGTGTTATAGGGCTTAGAATTTTTTTATTATCATTATATTCATTACATGTACATTGCAGACAGTTAGAGACAGTTATTACCTGTGGCAGACAGTGACGACAGATAAGCAGTCAGTCAGTCCTGATCCTGTAAAGATAAACATGGCACTAATTCTATATAACACCACACAATTACTCTTTTTCATACAATTAGACAATGAAATGATTTCCATAAGCATCTACTGATAGATGGCCATAATCACTCACTCACATCTACTGATAGATGGCCATAGAGCACTCACCTGTGCAAGTACACTCCACCTGTGTCATTCCTTTTCCTCTGCTTGCGTTTTTCTTGCTCCACACATTCCTTCTTTTCACCTTCCCCCTTGCTCTTTCTTTCACACACACATAAGCATACAAACTCTCTTCCACTCTCTCTCCACTCTTTCCATTCAGACAGGGGGATGAGTTGGTGGGTCCTCATCTGAGCGAGCCAGATATCGAGGCTCAGCTGCAGAGACTGACATCATCCTTCCAGCAGAGCAGGTTTTCCCCTCCTGTTTCTGTCTCTCTCTCTCTCTCTCTCTCTCTCTCTCTCTCTCTCTCTCTCTCTCTCTCTCTCTCTCTCTCTCTGTCTCTCTCT
>JAQQZR010000012.1:9499895-9512867 GCA_030068235.1 Notoglanidium macrostoma
CACACACACACACACACACACACACACACACACACACACACACACACACACACACACACACACACATACAGAGGTAAACATCCTTTAATTTATACATTCACACAGTGGCAGTAAAGAGAATGAGAGACAGTAACACAGCTAAGTAACCTCCTATTTCTACAGTTCCTCTAAAGTACCTCATCTCAGCAAAACCACAGTGCTTGGGCTATTATAAAATGAAGGTATTGATTGGACTGTTGGATTTTATATCCGACTTATTGCCACAGCATACTAAAGGACATTATATATCAGCTATGAATTAGTATGGAGGTGTGCTACCGTCAAAGGCAATATTGTAAAATGACAGCTTCTGATAAATGAATACAATAGTGTTATATACTGTAAATGTTCCTATATGATATATTAACAATAAATATTAAATTTTTATTCTAATTCTCAGCTCAGTATAGCCAGTATTCATTTCTGCATATGTAAGGAATACAACTCAAAAGGATGTACTGTGATTTAAAAAAAAAAAGTAATACATGTCAGGGTTGTGTTATGGCCTACCATGACTTGGTCTTTCTGTCACTAGCTGAAAAGTTCATTATTTTCATATAATTGCATATCCTGGAGATTTCTCTTATACCATAGCAATTTGCCAATTTTTACACATTTCTATAATGATATCATACTTTTTATCCATTTATATAATTATGTTTAATGTTATGGAAAGTCTGAAAAACAAGTTAATTTCTGTTATTAGTTATTCTCTCACTGTCCTCTTTTTTTCTCTCCAAGTTAATAATAAGATAGTACCTTGTCTTGTTACTGAGAAACCACAAAGCTATCTGTCCTAAAGACTTGTAGAATAAACACCAAAGACCTAAAGACCATGGTAGAAAATGTAATGAAACCACTTACCTCTGTTACAAATGGTTGACATTGGAGTCTCCTTCCAAAAATGATGCGCTCTTCTCAAAAAAAAACATCACCGTATCACTGAATACATGTTTATGTGGAGCATCCCCCATACAAATCCCTGTGTAAATGTTTAATACAAGCCTGTGATTTGCCTTGTAGCCGGCACTATTGTCAGAGCCATTATAGAAAATTAATCAATACCTTCTGACAAATCAGAAAAGAATTCAAAGGCACTGTGGTATAATTTGATATAATGAACATGTTCATAGAGATAACAGTGGTTAAATAGTGTTCTTAAAGACCATGTGCTCTTCAGTCAGTTGATGTACTAATAACACACTAAGCTCACATTTCACTGATTTAAAGTTTAGTTACAGCAGTTGGAGGAATTATTGGCTCAGGAAAATCCATGGCTCAGTTCGTGTTTTCATTTAAATAACATCCATTAACAGTACTATTTTGTAAGGCACTAAAAGCCACGTATGGGAAAATTCCAATTATTCTGTGGTGTAACTGTATTATAGCACCTCTATTTGTGTCAGATTTCACTAGAGAGGAATGAGAGAAGCACTCAGTGAGGATGAGCTGATTCATTTGAGCAAGATTTACCAATGAATACTACCACACACAATCACAGAGAGAGAGAGAGAGAGAGAGAGAGAGAGAGAGAGAGAGAGAGAGAGAGAGAGAGCAACACCCTGAATTATTAGCTTGGATGACCCTTGGCTCCTTGTTTGGTGTGTGAAAAGGAGGATATACATAAATGGCTGGATGGAGGGAGGTGATCAGAAAGCCCAGAGGAGTAGAGGCTGACCATGGCACCAGTCCGATGAAGCGTGATGGTGATGGATGTGGTAATAAAAGGCTGGGTGTTCTGCTGGCTTCCTAAGATGAATGTTTCATGAATCACCCATGTGAGACCGCTCAGAGCAGGAAAATTGGCTGTACACAAAGTCCGTACACAAATGCACATACAGTATGTACTCACATGTGCGCGCGCACACACACACACTCGCACAAACACACACGCACACACACACAAACACAAAGATACTGATCACCTAAGCATGGAGCAAATAAAGCAAACAGGTTCAAATGAGGATTGACATCAGCCCCAACACACTCATCAATTATTCAGGTTAACTAAGACTGGAGGGCTTTGAGGAGTACAAAGCAACTGGTTATAATTGACAGGCTGTTTGATTTGACTTTGATATTAATCATGTTTGACAAAAAAACACCTCTTTGAACTTGTGGTATGTCTGAGCATGAACAAAACATCTGTATGATTTTCTATTGCATAAGAAATTCAACATTATTTTACATCAGGGGGTGAGAGTACAGGTGATATTGGCAATCATAATGTTAGGCTGTACAGCTTAAACGATGGCTTTCTCTGCATGCATGCCCTCTTAAATACACTGAAAGATTGAGAAAATTGTATTTCTACATTATTTTTGATAAATTACTAAAGACTAAGAGCAATCCTCATAACAACTTAATTTAAAAAATTGTTCTAGTGGTTTCCCTGAACTGAGTCCCTGCACTGCTGCTGCAGTGTTATACAGTATTTAATATGATCAGCTCTGAAAATTCAATGCTGTAAGAGCTCATATGAGATTTTGAGCAGTAGCCAGGTAAGATTGCATTTTTCTATTTTTGTGAAGAAGAAATCACAAGGACCCAGTGGTTGATGTAATGTTATCAGAAAACTTGAGTTTGTAATTACTCCAATATTCTTAGCAGTGATTGCTAAATGGATTGTGAGGCTGTCCATGGTGATAGAAAGGTCCAGCATAGTATAGAATTCTTAGTGGCTATGTGGATCAGTTCTGTTTTGTGGAGATTTACTTTAGAAGGTGGTGGAAGACAGACTATGGAAGTTAAGTTGTATCACCAGCGTAGCAGTTATAAGAAAATCTATGTGAGCTTTTCACTAAGGAGAACAAGAGTGGACCAAGAACTGACCCTTGGGTAACTCCTGTAATGAAGCTCTGAAGTGATTTTATTCCTGTGTAATATATTACACCATATTTCTGCTCTTAGGCTGATCAGGCAACAGAGAATGCATCACACAGAGTAAAGAAACACATATAGACTGAATTTCTTTCGGCTACTCCCGTTAGGGGTCGCCACAGCGGAGCCATTTGTGTCCGCATGTCTGATTTGGCTAAGTTTTTACACCGATAAAAGGATGCCCTTCCTGACGCAACCCTCCCATTTATCCGAGCTTGGGACTTGGGAAACTAAAGAAACACATATACACTGATTATTTGTTTCACAGTCTGAAGTGGAAGTGCATCAGGATGGAAATCTGTGCAAACATTTCTTCTGCACTATATACAATATTCCTACACTCATACTCATACAATTCCAGAAACAAAGGCAATAAAATAATTAGGACCATCTACATAACACAAGTGTGAGTGTACAAGGGAACAAATACAAATTAGTTTGAATGGAATAACTGTCCCCAAAGTAAACAAGAACAGTTATACAGATTGTTAATAAGGCAACAGGTATTAAATATCAGGTAACACATAAGTATAATACTGTACATAAATATCCACAAAGGGGCCTTACACTAAAAAAGAATGATGTTTTTTTAATACTGCAAGTCATTATAGTAATTAACAGTGACATAACAAGATTCCTCTTTAATGATTAGCGATGAGGGATAATTATATATATATGTATACTGTGAAATAAAATGGCTAAAATGTATAAATTAAGAAGAGAAAGCAGGGAAATCGCTGGCATAGTTACTGAATGATAATAAATAATGCCTTATTTTAGCATTCTTTTATTACTGCAGTGCTTGATTTTCTCACATGCAATCAGCAGTTTTCATTATAATGAACAGGAGTAAGAATAACAGCAACGCTAAAGCCTAGCAGCATGAATTTTAATTTAAGTGAGCCAACACAACTTAGGCAAACCACAAAACAACAATAAAAACCCAATATGACTTCCGCATTGTTATTTTGGTGCTGTCCACAGCTTTCAAAAGTGCAGCTGAATAAACAGCAGTAACATGATGGTCATGCAAAATTCTTTAATATTCATCACCATTATTAGCTTTTTTCCACTGAAATGATACCCCCAGACTATTCCTTCAGCACAGCCACTAATAAAACACTTAAATTAAATATGCTAAAATAACAGTACAATAGGTTTTTGAATAGAAATATTGAAGCCTCATCAAATTTATTGTAGTTAGGTTAGGTAATTAACCTGAGGGAAATACTAAAATTACTAGCTATTAATTAACTCTAATTTGTTTTCTCCTGCTCCTGTATCTGGTTTGTTGTTGCTGTTTTGTTTTTATTATTTATTTTTTGCCCCAGTTCTTTCTGCATGTCTGCCAAGGCATTTTAACTGAACTGAATTGATTTCTTTTTGCTGTAGTTTTCGTTAACTCAGATCTTTGACATTGGGCATTATACTTGGGTATATTTTTCATTCTGACAAACTTCTACAAAGGAGCGATAGGGAAAGGGTATTATTTTCACAATATTTTATGAAAAGCTTTGATATGCAGTTGAGTGGAAATGTTTGTATCGCCCACAGTGTCTGCGTGAAAAAATGTACCTCGATCAAATCAAGAATTCCAAGAAGCTAAAAATGAAATATGATGTAACAAGACAACAATATATAACATGCATTAATCTACAAAAAATAAGAAGTCAAAGTTCTGTCATGCAGTGTCCTCAGACAAGTAGTTTTCATTTAAGTGAATTAGTGAGGATTTCAGCCTATTTGGGAACTTTATGAAAAGCTTCCTGGGTGAAACTCCCTCTTGAAAGAGAGGTGGTTTAAAGAGAAGTCAGAGCTTCATTATGATGATCCTTATGAAATCTTATTAATTGAAAATATGAAATAATTTGTTTATATATATTTGTTTTCACTGATTGTTTTGATTTGATTCTAAAATGGTAGGAATTAAAGATGAAGAAAACACTTGTATGAGCAGGTGAGTCCAAACTTCTGCACTGGTAGTGGATGTCAGTAGCCAGATTCTCCCTGCACTGCTCATTTATGATTAATGTAGAGAAGAGGAGTTAGCCACTCAGTCAGTCAGGGACAGCTGACCTGACAACCAGACAAGCCTGTTTATGTTTTAGGGTTGTGGCCAGGCACTTATGCTGAGAATTACTGAAAAACATGACGTTGGGATACATCATGAATTATTTATAACGTTGCTACTGTTTTGATGCTGCATTTGCGTCTACCATAAGTTATCCTTGTATATGAGTAGTTCTATAGGTAGTCTTGTGTTGTCTATTTTTGCAGTATTGTTTGAAGTTTCCAGACATCTCATTACTGGCAAGTACAGAGTTTGAGTCTAGCTTTAGCTGCATGAATGAAAGCAAAAGTATGGTTCATTAGACTGAACATTCACTAACAAGGTCAGGACCCGAACGAGACCAGGCACAGAGAGGGGGGAGGGGAGATTTTGAATTTTTGTACATAGCTACTGTGAATCTAGCAGTTATCAGTTTTTGAAATTACTAGACTCTCTCTGTACTCCAGAGGCCCTGAAAATGGGGGTTGGTTTCAGGGTGAACGTGTGTACGTGTGTGTGTGTGAGAGTGTGTGTGTGAGAGAGAGAGTGAGAGAGACTGGTTTTTATCAAACCTTCAGGCTCTTTACATCCTCCCCAGATTACAGCGCTGGGGAGAGTGTGATTGACAGGTCTGGCCTAAGCTGCTCATGGGGAAAGGGGGTGGGGGGCCGACAGGGATTTCAACTGACTGCTAAAGCTTCTATTACCCTTACTATTCTGTCACACCAGGAACGGAGCATGTGGCACACCGAAAAAAGCCTCTGCCTGCATAATTTAATATATTCTCTATCTTCAGCTTTCGTTCTCCTCCTCTCTCAATGGCAAAAGGGGCTGTCTTTTTTTTGTTCCAGATAAGGATTAATGAGTTTTTGAGCAAATGCTGCTGAGGAAACGCCAAACCTCCATTGGTTATTAACCACAACAGAAAACTCAGAAAGAAAAGAAACTTACATTAAAAGCTATCAACATGACCTGTTATCTACAAGTGTTCACTATATCAGTAGCTGTTGATCATTTAAGGTGTCAAACGTACAGAACAGTGCAAGTGTTAGAATGTTCATTTGAGTATCATTTCCTGATATTTACACCTAGATGTGTTACATGACTTAGAAAATGGCACCTTTTGTGGCATTTTTGGGGAGCAAAAATCGGAACAGATAGTCTTAAAGTAAATTAAAGTTAATAACATTTAATTTTTGATTGCATGCCCCTGGCACGCAATAACTGCGTCAAGTCGACGACTGACTGACATCACCCAACTGTTGCATTCCTCTACTTTCTTCCGGTTGTTTGTTTTGGGATGTTTCTCCCTTCAGTCTCCTCTTCAAGCACAAGCCATAATACTGCCTCCTCCATGCTTGACCAATGAGCTTGTATGTTCTTGATCATGAGCAGATCCTTTCTTTCTCTTTGGTTAAATAACTTTTGTGGCTCATCTCTGTATTTCTTTGCAAATTCCAACCTGACCTTCCATTTATTATTTCTCACTTAGGTATCTATTGTGATATATATACACATATATTCATAATTATTATTATTTATTTATTTATTTTTTTTTTAGTTGTTTTTGAGTTTTTCTTCACAGCTCTCAAAACATTTCATCATCTGCTGTAGTATTCTTAGACCAACCTGCTCTGCTTCATAGTACACCAGTGGTTTCTTTCTTTTTCAGGGCATTCCAAATTGTTGTACTGGCAATGCTCAATGCTTGTACAATGGCTCTGATCATTTTTCCCTCTTCTCTCATAAACAGCGCTCTGATCATTTTGGTTTATGCTTTTTAACAACAAATGCAGTCTTCAGAGGTTAAACTCAGGGCTAAAACGTAGCGTAAACTTTCAGAGCTATTAATTTTCTAATTATTTAATCAATCTAACAGAGCACACCTGGTCAACGAGAAACACCTATCAGTATATTTTTGATCACCTGAAAAATGGGTGGTTTCAAATAAAAGGTGCCATGTTTTGTTATTTAACATCTAGATGTAAATATTGGGAAAAGAAAGTTGAAATTCTGACAGATCATCACATTTTCATCTTTTGTTCTCAAACCCAAATGACAAAAATAAATAAATGTGCTGTTCCAACACTTTCAGACAAATCCTGGCTTAACAGGCAAAAAATTAATTTCTCTGCCATTCACCGAGTAAGATTCTCACATTCACACCATTTGACCATGTCAAGCTAGGATGCCCAGAATATTTCTTTGCTTAAACACGTTTTTGTTGATAAACTACAGCGTGACTTCAAACTGCTACTTATTACATTTACACTGAGTAACATTTTATACTGTATCAAGTATGCTTGTTTTATTTTTCATTTTCTGTAACAGTCAGAGACACACTATTTACAGCTGGACAATAAAAAAAAAAAAAAAACTCATTTCAGCAAATATTATAATGCTGAAATGAGTGGCAGTTACTCTAACTCAGCAAAAATATCATGACAAACTGCTAACCCCATTCATCATTCCAACTTTAATAAAACAAATGTCCCAGTATACTAACATTTATTACAGTCCTCCTTAAATTGGTTCTAACTGAAGTAGCGCTTTCTGAAGTGCAAAGGATTTATCATATGGAATAAAATGTGCCTTACTTAATGCTAAACCTAATTTGGAACGTTGCCTTACCGACATGCATAGAGATGGATTTTGAAGCCAAATCATGTCCTAAATTTCATTTTATATGGTGAATGTAATTATGCCTTCTACCTTTGAAGGATGATACAGTGCCATAGATTAAATCAGGGAATATCCATGAGTGTATGGAGTTTTAATTTCATAAAAGAGATCGGGAGTGACGGACTGTGTGGTTATAATGGGAGAAGTGCACTCTCTAGTGGACTGCAATGAAAACTCAGGTTTATGCCTGAAATGGGACAAAAATCACATTCAGAAGTATATTCTCTCACAAGCTAATTTTTCAAAATGATTTAACATCACTTAATGTGAACTCACACACAATGATGTTTGACATGCAAAATTGAGAGCAATAAATGCTTACTGATTTCCAGTGTTCTTTTTCAAATCAATCTAAGACAGAAAAATCACTGTAAGGACATAGGACAGTATAAAGATTTACCACGCAAATCATTCCCATGTTTTAAATTAGCAAGTAAGACACTCAGCAGTCAATCAGAGAAGAGGAAGTCTATTTCAGCTCTATTAAAGTGACATTTATTAACAAAACAAAAAAAAAAAACCACCTAAAGCACAATTTACAAAATATGCATCTTTCTGTATCACAACTGTACAAAGGTTGTTAAAATACACTCCAGGTATACATGAAGTATTTTAAGAACTTTCTCCATTGGCACACCACAAACAGAAGAGAAACAGACAATGAGAGAGAGATGGGGAGAGACAAGAATGATTGCTAATTTGAATACAGTGTGAAATCAAGTTACCATATCTTAATGGGACAGAGGTAACAGAACAGCTTAAAACAGCCTTTACCTGGATTAGCATTGCATAATAACAGTTATCCTGATTTCGCTTATTCATTTAATGTGTGTTTTTCTCCTTGAAAATGCAGCATTAGCAATAGATCAGGCCATTTCAATCACGTAATATGATGTAATAAAATGTAAAAGCACTGGTTAAGGATCTGTGATACAAGGGGGGAAAATGAATACAAAAAGGCAACATTGTTTTTAACAGCTCTCTTAAATGACATGTTTGGCATTGCCCTACATTTTTACCTCAGCCATTTGGGTTTAAATTTGCAGGAAAAGGCAGATAAGGGTTAGGTTTGTTCATAGCTCTGCTCACAATCCTACAGTCATGCAGCCGAGACAGGAAGGGAGCAGCTTGGGTTGTCAGTTGTGTCTCCCTGCAAAGCCATTTGTTGCCTTGGTTTTTTTCTGATCAGTAGATGGATAATATTCAATATTATTATTGAATTATTAATTAGTGGTTGGTTAAATTTTCATAAAAAGGCATTTGGCTGGGTACAGCAGAGGAGATCATGTACTGAAGTACAAACGTATCCTTAAATACCCTCTGCTGGAGGCTCAACTTTACAAACATTACAACTTAGAAATTCAATAACCACAAACTGTAGTAATAAGACTGGGAAACCCAACCATCAAAACTGATTTTTAATCTACTGTAGCATTTAGCTTTTAATTCCAGCAGTTATCATTAATCTCTAAGCGACTTTAAAGTGGAGAATCCTTAAATTAAATTGAACACTGTTAAAAAAACAAAAAAAAACACCTCTCCAGAAGAAAGAAAGAAAGAAAAAAAAAAAACTCAAAACAAAACACTCAATTGGGTAAGAATTTCCCACCTGGAAACAGGGCCTGTTTTAACACACTATTTTAACATTTCCTTGCCTTTCCCAGGAAATTACACAAAGAACAGCATGCAAATGAAAACGCTGATCAGGGTTAAGAGGTTACCATCCACACACACTATCAAAGGCTTAAAATTGGACTACAATGGACGTTCACATGCAGGTTAATATAAATCTGACATCCTGGACAGGTAAACCATCTGTTACACAGTGGTGGAGATCTCAAAATATTACCCCAAATAGTGTTGGTCCTACATAAGGATATTATATAAGGATATATACTGTTCATTACATCATATAACCAAATCAGATTTAAGAATTATGGGGTCAATTCTGTACATTATTAAAAGAAGTTGAATATGGAACAGGAACTTACTTATATGCAAAGTTCTCTGTGCTATTAGTATTATGAGTGGCAAACTGCAATATTCAACTGCACGTCCTTTAATCTATACTGCACAAAACACTCCTCCACAGATCTAGTCTTAACTCATATGAAAAAATTACACCGTAGGATTCTGAAGCACAGAATGCTAATTGCCTCTATTCTCTTTCCATTTGCTAAACGACAAGCTCTAGGTGAATACTGGGGATGAAATACCCAGAGAATAATAAAACTAATGGCGATACAATTTCATTGTTGGCTGTAATTCAGCATTACAAAGTAATTCAGGACCAACACACTGGGGCATCTGGCACTGGACAAGAACGAGATTATTTCTTTGTAAGATAGTAAATGAAGGAAAATAGGGATCCATTCTGTACTCTGAAGAGGCTAATAATTTAGTGTAATGTACAAAATGCAGTTCTTTAATATTTCAGCTGTTCAGAGTCGATACTGGAATGGAGGCATTATTCACATAAGTATACACTTTGTTTTGGACTTCTTCTTTTTCTTCTTGCCCTCCTTGCTCATCTTCTCCTTGTGCTTTCGGATTTCCCGGACTAAAGTATAAAAGGCATCATCAACCCCCTTAAAAAAAGGAAAAGAAATATTTTTAAATACATATTTTAAAATAATAATAATGATGACAATGCTAGCAACAATGACTGAAAGAAGAAAAATCAACACTGCAGGAGCCATACCTTTCAGCTCCTGACAGAAGTTACCCATGTAGACCAGATTTTCAACAGAAACCCTAAGGTTTACTGATAATATAAAGAAAAGGTTGGGCCAACACACCACCACTGATTGGTTAAAGAGAAAAGTGACCCATTAGACGGAGACCAGAGAAGCTCGCAGCAGGCCGAGAGAGGGCCAGAGCTCAGCCCAAACTTACCCCACTCACATCACAACACATTTTTTAAGCTTGATGCAGCTCGGTGTCTTTTCTTCTTTGCTGAGTTTTTTCAGTCGGTATTGCCTGATCTCCCGGACCAGAGTGTAAAAGGCATCCTCCACTCTCTGCAGTGCAAAACACAACTCCCTTCAACATAAGGGGATGCACAAGGGGCGATACAGAGAAGTGCAATGGAATAGGGAGTGTGGATTTTTTAGCCTCCAGTATACCACTGGGTGTCACTAAAGTCAAATTCATGCCAGACCACAAGCATCACATCCACAGCACACACATTCTGTCTGTGCTACCAGCATGACAGCTATTTCCTAATGTAAAACAAATGACTGTCAATGAAACATGGAGGCCAGGAACAGCTGTAATTACAACACAGCTCAATAAAAACGTTGTAGAAGACGGGCACAGTAAATATACAGCCTATTCTTGCTGCATCATTTCCGTGCAAATACTCTATGAAACTGCTTCTGCTGTGAAACGTTTCTTATTGTTTTAAATAATGTTCACAGCATATAGGAAGTGAAAGCATGTCTATGATTACAATTACAAACCCAAGTGGGAAATAACTAGAGGTGGCACATGGAAAAAAAAATATGTATGGTTTGCATTTCATGCATATCCAAGATAAACTCTCACTGAAGTGGAAGCACATCTGTTGTTTCAAAAAGGCATCCAGTGCAAATCTGCCTGATTGTTAAATACCAAATACCATTACCACTTGACAAAGCAATTAATAATTATTTAAAAGCACAGAGTTCTCAGAATTCAGCTCACTAATGTAGAATTCAGAGAACTGAATAATTACCTCGGAGACCATTTTGAGAAGATTAAGTAGATTTACGCAACCCAACACAGATCAATACCAAATTATGATTGATCATCAGCTACACTTATGCCCCAAGAAACAGTATAGCAATTTTGAATGCAAATTAAGTGTGTTGTGATGCCAGGTAGCGCATGCAGTGATGACCAGGAGCCGAGAAGTTAAAACAGACTGAATGAGAAATTTACATTTTATCCCCAGCCCCATTAGGAGTTGTGATTTAAGCACTGCAGAGGGACAGAGAGGGGCTGCCACAAGAAATGAACACCATAGCAACCCCAAGCAGACCTGATTAACACCTCCCCTGACTACAACTATTTAGCACTGACATTTACAAGGATGACCCAAGTGCTGCCCTTTTCTAATGAAATAATCAAACACCACAAGCCTATTGTGCCTAAAGACATTCAAAAAAAAAAAAAAAGAAAAAAAAAAAGAATTTAAAAAAAGAAAAAAAAAAGAAAAAAAAGAATGCACAACACTGTCAGATATCACTAATCAGCTCCTTGAACAAAAATCTTATTAGTGAAAACCAGTGATGTAATCAATTTAAAAACATAAATGGAGACAGTCTTTGGTTATCAACTGGCTATTGAAAAACTGGTAAGGAACGTTTTGATTTATGTAAGCACCATGGCATGTAGATTGCTGACTTTATCTCAATACACACAAAGAGTCACTGACCGTTATCTACAAACTCGCAATCTGTAACTCATCGAAATTTTCACACTATGGAACATTACGGAGATTTTAGTGATACCACCATGACAAAGCAGACAGCACACAGAGATAATCACTAGTAAATCACTACCAAATATTTGTGAAGTTGCTAATCAGTATAGGAGTGAAAATCTCACTGGATTAACAAGCTGTCACTGGACAGACAGACAGCACAGATATTTGCACGTTATATTCCTTAATTTGATTAAATATATGCTCCGTGTAGGCATAACTTGAAATTTTATCCCAGTGGTGCGTCATCCATAAGAGCAGGTGGGGCAGAGTCTCATCATTTGAATCAGCCGTTCAACTAATAGTAATCTTCATATTAAGTCTGCATTCATTACTCTATAGATTTTAAAATATAGTATTTCAACTGTTATAAATGATTAATTACCACTTTTGAGCAACCAATGATTTAAAAAAAAAAAAAATGGTGTATGGCCAGCTTGGATTGGCTCTAGCTCCTGCACAGTCCTTAATAGATAAGCAGAATGGATGGATGCATGTATGGATGAATGGATATTTGACAAATATAAGTCGAATTTCCATTGATTTGCTTATGTTTGTAGATGTTTGAGTTAGTTCCTCTTATTTTGTATGTTTTTTGAGAAGTCGATCGTTAGATATTTTGCTGAAACCTGTAAACCCTAGTTTATGATTTTATCTTGAACAATGCTAAAGGCGCATATAAAACCACCCAAAGCTGCTAGCTGCTAATATGTATGAGTATGGTGTTGACAGTCAGTAGCCTATAGTAGATATAGCATAAGTTAAGTGTGAGCCTCACAATGTAATTTTGTTTGAGTGAATGGTGTTATTAACATCGGCCAGCATCACCAAACCCTAGGTCACGTGTATATGTGTG